>BLBF01000003.1:67210584-67227464 GCA_015471245.1 Laticauda colubrina
TTTAGCTTGTCTACCTAACCCTGGTTGGGGAACCCAGGCTTAACAAAGGGCTTGCGTTTGGAGGATGGTATGTCAAAGTGGACCAGCTGGGAGAGATCTGTGCTTGCTTTGATTGTGTCCCTGATCTCCCAGAGGACAGTGTGGCTCAGTCCCTCCGGTCTGCCTCTCTGCCTGCTTTCTGTGGAGTTGGAGCTGGGTGTGGGTGTGGGTTGGTCTCTGGTGGCTGCCTCTTCTTGCTCCATCTGAGACAGGGGATCCTCCACGTCCTCTGGCATGGGGAGTGCAGCTGTGGGTGGGGGTTTCTCTGTCGTGGGGCCCTCCAGAGACACCTGCCTGGACACGGTAGCTGTCTCCTGGCTGGAAGAGGAGTGGCTCTCTGTGGGCTGTCTGAGGGAGAGGGTTGACAGAGGGGCTGCTCCTCGGTGGCAGATCTCACCCTCCAGGAAGCTGCACCTGGCCATGACATAGGTCTCCTGGTCAGTGAGCTTGACAGTGGCCTGCCCGGATCTCTTCAGGTGCAGCTTGCCATACCAGGTGTGCATATGCTTCCACCACCCCAGGAGGACATCTGAAGTGTAACCCAGGCTCTCCGCCTTTTGTCTCCATGCTGCCTGCTTCCACTTGGTGTCGCGATAGAGCCTGTGGCCCTTCCTCCATAGGTACTCGTTCTCCCTCAGCCATTCCAGCACCTCCTCCTCATGGTCCTCGGAAATGGAGTACTGTTTCCTCTCTCCCTTCTCCTTGCCTTGCTTCTTCCTCCCTCTGGCAGGGACTTCAGGGCCTTCAGCAGCAGGGCTTTGAGTGCCTTGGGGTTGGTCCACCACAGCAGCAGCAGGAGAAGCAGCAGCACCAGCAGGAGAAGCAGCAGCAGCACCACCAGCAGCAGCACCACCAGCAGGAGAAGCACCCCCACAAGAAGCAGCAGGAGAAGCACCAGCAGCACCAGCACCAGCAGCTTTGGAGTCAGTGCCAAGGGGTGGGATGGTGGTTCTGTCCTTCTTGCCAGGGCTGGCAGGAGTAGGCACCGGCTTCCTCTTCTTCCCCATGGTGTTCTCTCAAAATGTCTCTGGCAGCAGGTCTTTCCTCTGAATGTTGATCTGCTTGTGAGCTGCCTCCTTTTATATCCGCGGAGCTTACGCAATTCATCCTCCACGCATGCGCAGTGAACGCTTTGCATCCACTAGGCATCCGCTATGCATCCTATAGGCGTCCTTGATGCATCCGTGTCATCCACTACGTATCCGCTACACATCCGCTATGCATCCGTTCCTTCCGCTACGCTTCCATTTCGTTGTTCTCTCCTGGAAGCTCTACGGATGTGTCATCCGCTTCCCTCCGCTTGGCTTCCTATGAACGTCTGCTTTACATCCCCGCTATATCCTTCCCACGTCCGTTCCTTTCCGTTTTTGTCCACTCTGTTTATGCAAATTTGGGTCACTTTTGAGAGGGGATAACAATGAATGGAAAATTTGCTGATCCGCGGTGTCCGTTTTACATACTTTTTGCATCCGTTGGCCAGTGTCCCCATAGACTGTCCAATTCCCATAGACTGGCTAGGACAGCACAATTCCCTTCTCAGAAAGCTGAGTCCAGAGGCTGGATAGTCTTGCTCAAAAGCAGGCCAGCAATAGAGTAGAGTCTAAATAAGACTCTAAAAAATAAAATCAATTTTACATTTGGGTGGTGGTTCGGCTTGGTTTATTCATTGGCTTTTCTCTCTGAGAGAAAATGCCAAGAACATCTTTTCAGGCTTCATCTCTATTGTTTTTACCTTGTTGTGCTTTGAACTCTGACCACTTCCCTGTGTCTCCTTCTTGTTCCTTGGACTTGTCCCTTGCTTATTGGGTTCATGGTCTTGACCTGTGCCAAGACTTTGATTATATTACAATTGCTGACTATATAGGACAAAAGGATTCTCACAGTTCTGCCTGAGTTTGTATATCACTGGACTGTGGCAGACAACTTATTATCTTGTTGGTTTGTAGAAAACACCAAGTATTTTATCTCCCTGAATGTTTTGGGGTACATCTAATCCTGATTCTAGATTGTATCTTTTGTGCTGATAGAAAACACTGGGTACTTTATCTGCATAGCTGTGTTGAGGTATACCTAATCCTGAAGCCAGATTGGCATTATCAGTTTTGCTCTTGAGTCCCCTTCACTGAGTAGGGGAATACTGTTAGGTAATCTCTAATTTTCATTCAATTGATTTTTATAAAGGCAGTGAGAGAAGAGAAGGAAAAATCAAGTGAAGCTATGAACATGAAATCATAGTTTATATCTAAGGAAATGACAGTTACATTATTAAGAAGCGAGCTTTAGTGCAATGGCAAAAGCAAAGGCTCTTTAATGTGCATATACTAATTTTTTTCAGCTCACTGCCCAAATGGCTGTCCAGCTTGAGCAATGTGCTCTTCAGCTAATTAGTTTTTATGCTAAGGGGAAAAATAGCAAGGGAATCTTTTAATGTGCAATGGGGGCTTACTTTATAAGGCTCTGCAATGTTAAGGCATTTAACAGATCATAAATGTGACTTAATTGCAAATAATTCACTGTTATTTATGTGGAGATCTTTTAAGATTCTAACCTTGTCCTCCTTATAGCTAGTTTCCTTTGACTGTTTATATTAAAGGCTGCCTTGGATTCCACCACAAAACATTTCAAGATTCATTGGTATGTTTAAGCATTCAGAATGCCCGATTGGTCTTATTCTTACTCTGCCTTCCCTATCTGGGTGACTTTCTGCTTCCAGAATTCCAAATCAAAGAGGATGAAAGCAACACTAGGTTAGGAAAGTTAATGTTACCAACCATGCTTTAAACACCATTATAGTGAAATTCTCCCTGCTGAGCTTGTGAAGTTATTTGTACAAACAGATGAAACAATAATATATAAAACAGAAAAACTATGAATGGTGAAGAAATATTGCCTTGCTGTCAGTGCTAGACATTGCTGTCAGTGCTAGACAGAAATTAATACCTGTCTATCAACAATAAAATCAGCAACAGGATTTGGACTTTCATACTCCTTATCTTTTTAAACGTACTGATGTTAAAAGAGAGATGTTCGTTTATGTAATTTTCTGGTACACTGGTTTCAGAACTTAGATTATATGTACACTTTTCCTCTAAAATTTATTTGAAGGGATTGTTAATTAAATTAATAACAAAAGTTATCATACTTGTATTTCTATGCAGTCATTTAATAAGCAATATTTGACCCATTTTACTATAATGGAACAATAAAGGATGGTAGACACTAAAGGAAGCTCAAGATTGCTCGATTAATCCATACATTGGATGATTGTTTCATTGCAGAAATATCCTGATTATTACTGAATTTGCAAAGAGGGGTGTTAAAGAAGCTGGAATTGGCTAAAGTAGTTTAAGCATGTAATTTTATGCTACAGTAGTGAGATTTGCCTTTGGTCTGGATGATCTAGATTAGGAATAGATCACAGCTGAAATAGATTAGAACTCAGATTCCTGATATTCTTAAGAGCTTTAAGGGACACCAGAGTTGGTAAGGTTGCTATTTCAAGCTCATTTTGTCAGAATGAAGGGTAACATAAGATCTGGCATTCCCAGTGAGAAAGATCCCACTCTTACTATTAATTTCATCCAAACTCCATTATGGCCCATTTCAGCTTGTCTTTTAGAATTTGGGTCAATGTTTAAAGGTGGGAATGCCTTCTGTTCCGTTTGGAAATAAGGTGTGTGAGACCGGGTTCCAACAAACAGCTCTTTATTAAAACAGTATAGTGACTTGTAACGGAACAACTACCCAAGCCACGGCAGCCCTTCTTATAGCGGCTTGCTCGTGGCTTGTGGCCAATGACAGTTGTTCAAATGTTCCCGCCATCAGGTGGGCCAATCGGAATGGCGCTTAACTGACCAATCCGAGAACGGCCTCTTCGGCCAATCAGTTTAAGATATTTGGAGTCTACCAAGTTCTATACACAACACCTTCCTTCCTCAAATGATTCCCCTTAATATTCCCAAACATTGATTATCTTGGGATACTGCAGATTGTCTCATTCTGCATTACAGGACCTTGATAACTTTATATTTTGCACTGTGACAAGGAAAAGGTTATAGAGATTGGACTGCCATTTGTCAGAAATGGTGTAGGGTCTCCAGCATGGGCAGGGGGGGGGGGTTGGACTAGATGACCTACAAGGCCTCTTCCAAATCTAATTATCTGTATCTGTAGCTGGTTTAGCAGTTATATATCATTAAGCACAAGTCTGAAAGGTCTAAAAGAAGCAGTTTGAGTTAGTTACATCTTGGAGAAAGTTAGAAAAAGACTGATATGGAATATAATGTTTTATATATTTTAAAAAGTGTTTTCACAACTGAAAGGAATATGTCTCACAAGGGTTTTTTGGGTGAATATTATCTTACATTTTTCCAGGTGAAAAAAAATGTACGGATCTCCCATTTTCTTCAATTGTTTTAGTTACATTTGTCCCAAACAATAAGCCTTTTTTATAGAGCGAGAATTCCTATTCAGTGAATGGAGAGGTTTAAATTATTATCGGTCATGCTCCTGTTGGAGTCTGAATTGTGGGGGAAGATGAGATGGAATAAGAACTGACAGAGCTAGAGGGCAGTTCTGCTGGCCTTGGAAGAAACTGGGGAAGGACAGAGTCAATCCAGGCAAGGCTGTTTGGAATTAGTTAGGCCTGCAGGCAGGGAGGAATAGAGCTCAGACGAGGAGCAAGAACCACCCCCTACTGATGCAAGGACTCAGAGAGTACAGAGAAGGTGGAGCAGGTTACTCATGAGGAGAGTGCCCCACCCAGCTTCACCAAGCACACCTGGGGAATGAGACTTAAGGAAACACTGTGGGGAGGGGCATTTGTCAGGAACAAATGCTGAGTTTTGGAAGTGTTGTGTGCTGATGTTTGAATGTACCAAGAATCCTTGCATTTCTGTGTGGCATTCTGATTGATTATCTGGATATTTTGCTCCCTGAATTCCTTGTGTGAGCAGAACCGAAGCCATGTTGGATGGCCCATTGAATTGAATAAGGAAGTGTGTCTCAAAACTCAGTAGTTCTGCTAAATAAGAAAGTGTTCCAGTTTGTGCACAAGAGAAAAAACAAGATAAGGCTAGAACAATGGGGAACTGTAATAAAGTGCTGTGATGTCAGAAACCGTATAACTACTTTTGATAGATAAGGAGCTAGTATGAACCTTCGAAATATATGTATCAATTTGAAAACAGAAAGAATGTGAGCCAAGCCCTCGTAAGAGGGGATAAAAATGCTGCCTGAATTTTGCTCTGTGTTCCTTCAATGCCTGAGGGGACCCGTCTCTGCAGACACGTGAATAAAACCTTGTTTTCCTTGGATCAACGAATCTTTTGGTGGCTTTTTATCTGCTTCCACCTCACAATTTGGTGCTCAACGTGGGCCCCAACGGAATTTCAACTGGAGAAAAGGGACTGGGTAAGTGTGGCGCCACCGCCTCCCATTGTAGAGGGGCCCCTTCCTTGTCTCAGTTGGATCCCGGGGTAACTGCACTCAGCAGACGATCCTTGGAAACAAGAGAGAGAGAAGCCGGCCTGACGCTCTGGGAGTATCGCTGATCACCTGAAGTGGGGACGCCCACACTCCTTTCGTCTCCAGGAGACCAGGGGTGTATCAGGTGAGTTTGTTGCCTTTTGGGATAGAAGAAGGGATATACTGTCCTTAAACTCTGGGAATCCAGCGACTGCTGGAGGGCAGTGTAAATTCCTGAGTTGGGAATCTCTGGGAGATTGTTGGTGGGCAGCGTGGAGAATGGGAAAGGGACAAAGCAAGTGTGAGACGTTCCAAGAGGGAACGGGTATTGAGATAGAAAAGACCCCGAGAAGGCTGATTCCGACTGACTCCCCATTGGGTCAACTACTACAACAATGGTCGTTGCCCCATCTGAGGACTTACACTCGGAGTCTAGAGAAAAAGAAAATGATCTACCTATGCCAAAATAGGTGGCCGAAGTATCCCCTAGTAGACCCTGAGTTTCCTTACCACTGGGATCCCGAAGGGAATACCAGCACATACTGGATAACTCAGTTGAAAGAGTATACAGTGAAACACCAGATGAAGGAGCAAATACCCTATGTGGAGGTATGGTATCATGCTCACTTTGAAGGTCCAGTTCCACCAGAAACAGAAGTAGGACAGTTTGTCAGCAAGGTGGAGGAAAGCGAAACTGAGGACTGGATGGGGAGTCCACCGGCATTGGCTCCGGCAGTCCCGGCATCACCACCCCTGCTGGTTCCAGTTGTCCAGGCTCCACCTCCACCTGCATATCCAGGGCTCAGAAGGGAACTGGCTCAATTAAACAAGGACCTAGAGAATTTGCCTCTAGGAGGAAGGTCGGCCAATCCCGTGTCGGCTTTCCCAGTCAGAGAAGTCCCAAATGGCATGAATGCACAGGGGAATCCAGTCACCGTTTTTGTGGCTGTCCCCATAAAATCTGCTGAGTTACGGGATCTGAAAAAGACCCTTCCGAAATTCCATGAGAATGCTCATGAAGTGGTGGAACAGTTGGAATTGTTTCTGGGGCCCAATGAATACACATACCAAGAACTGATGTATATTCTTGGACACCTTTTCACCCCCGAAGAGAGGAACCTCATTAGGAGGGCAGCAATGGTTGCCTGGGATAGGAGACATGCAGGGCAACAGGGAGCAGTGGCTGCAGACACAAAGTTCCCCATAGCCGATCCAAATTGGAACATCAATGATGATGCTCATAGGGAGCACATGAGAGATATGAAACACATGATCATTGAAGGAATTAAATTGGCCATCCCTCAAGGGAAAAACTTGACCAAAGCATTTGAAATAACACAAGGAAAGGATGAGTCCCCGGGGGATTTCTGTGCTCGGCTCCGTGAAGGGTTAACCAAGTACTCCGGAGTGGAACCAGAAACCCCTGCCTTCGAGACTCTCCTGAAGATGCAGTTCGTCACCAAAGCATGGCCAGATATCCAGAAAAAGATCCAGAAGACAGAGGGATGGACTGATTTGGGCATGACAGATTTGATGAGAGCAGCCCAACAAGTTTTTGTGAACCGAGACTCAGTTAAAACCAAACAGAAGTCTCAGATGATGGTAGCTGCTGTGCAAATGGCAGCCAAGAATGAAGTTAGGAAAAACAGGGAGACCCAGATGTCAGATCTGAGGCCAAGGTGGAGAGATGAAAGATCTCCCAGCAGGGAGTGGAGACCCCCGGTTAGGTGAGGAGGTCCAGGGGGCAATCGAGGCGGTCAATTCCAACGGCCGTCCCAGAGTAGAACTTGCTTCAGATGCAGGAAAGAGGGACATTTTGTGCATGAATGTCCCAGAACCCCAGAGGAACAAAGCTATGCCTTATACGATTAGGGAAGTTCCGGCTCCCCAAGAGGGAGCCACTGGTAAATGTGTTAGTGGGTCCTGACCATCAGGAATGGCTGTTCTTGATTGACACCGGCACAAGCCGGATATCTGTATGCAATCCGGTAGAGGGAGCATGCAGGTCAAAGCAGACTTTAAAGGTGGTTGGGGTGAGTGGGAAATCCCAAGAGGTCAAGATTTTGGAAGAGGTGAGATTGGAATTGAATGATGTGGTTACTGAAACTGAAATATTGTATATTCCGGATTCAGGGGTGAACTTGCTAGGAAGAGACTTGTTGGATGTTTTTGGAATAGAATTGTGGGATAGAAGGAAGGAAGTTCGCATGTGTATGCTAACAATGGAAGATGAGGAGAAGATATCATCAGATGTGTGGGCAGGAGGTGAAGGGGTTAGTAGGATGGCAATACAGCCCATTCAGATCAAGATACAATCAGGAATAACTAAACTGTGGACTCTACAATATTCTCTGAGTAAGAGAGGTAGGGAAGGGTTGAAACCAGTGATTGACAGATTATTGAAACAGGGACTGTTGGAACCTACTATGTCACCATTCAATTCACTGGTTTTAGCAGTACTAAAAAAGGATGGGAAGTATAGATTGGTTAATGATTTGAGGAGGATCAATGAGATAGTGGTTCCTAGATTCCCAGTGGTTCCTGACCCCTATACCATCTTGGGGCGGATCCCCCCCAAAGACAAATGGTTTACTGTGATAGGTCTGAAGGATGCCTTTTGGGTGTGTCTTTTGGAGGAGAGGAGTAGAGACTTGTTTGCCTTTGAATGGAATGATCCTGAGAGTGGAAGGAAACAGCAGTTGAGGTGGACAGTACTTCCTCAGGGATATACTGAGAGCCCTTTGTTGTTTGGACAGGCGTTGGAAGAAAAATTGGTGTCGTTTGAGAGAGAGAAAGGAATCACCCTAATTCAGTACGTGGATGACTTGTTGTTAACTGGGGAGAAAGAGAAAGCAGTGAGAGCGGCTTCTGTGAGTCTGTTGAATTGGCTGAAGGAGCAGAGGCTGAAAGTCTCAAAAGAGAAGCTTCAGTTTGTTGAAAAAAAGGTGAAATATTTGGGACATTACATTCAGCAGGGGGTTAGGTCCCTGGACCCTGAAAGGGTGAAGGGGATCATGAGCTTGGCTCCTCCCAGGAACAAGACAGAGGTGCAGAAAGCGTTGAGATTATTGGGGTATTGTAGAATCTGGGTAGACCAATTCACAGTGTTGGCACAATTTTTGCATAGAAAGCTGCCTGGAAAGGAAGAGCACATAGAATGGGAGGAGGGAGAAAGTGAAAGGTGGGAAGAGCTGAAGAAGGCTTTGTCAACCGCTCCGGTTTTAGCCTTACCAAACCTAAAATTACCGTTTCATTTGTATATGGCGGTGGCTCAGGGAACAGCAGTTGGAGTCCTTGCCCAAAAGAGGGGGGGGGCAGTACCAGCCGGTAGCCTTCCTAAGCAAGGGTTTGGAGCCGGTTGTGAAAGGATGGCCAGTTTGTGTTCAGGCTGTGGCAGCAACAGCGATGTTGGTGGTGGAGAGCAAAAAGTTAACCTTTGGGGGAGCTTTGCGGTGCATTCACCTCATCAGGTCAACTCAGTGTTGAGCCAGCTGGCTACCACTTGGATGACCGAAGGGATGATATTGAAGTATGAAACCATTTTGAGAACCAGTCCTGATGTGGTAATAGGGACAGACAAGAATCTAAATCCAGCAGAATTCTTGGAGGGAAGAAGGCAGGTGTGGGAACCGGAAGACCATGATTGTCTATTGCAAGTGGATCTCACGACGAAGGTTAGAGAGGACTCGGAAGAGATTCCTTTGGAGAAGGGAGAGAGATGGTTTATAGATGGATCTACCAGGTGGAAAATGGAAAGCGAAAATCTGGGTTTGCAACAGTAACCGGGGAAGGTGAGGTAATAGAGAAAGGGTCACTCCCAGCTGCTTGGTCAGCTCAGAAATGTGAATTGTTTGCCCTGACCAGAGCCTTGGAATTGGCTAAAAGGATGGAAGTAACGATTTGGACTGATTCCAAGTATGCATGGGGGGTGGTGCACACATTTGGGAAAATCTGGAAAGAAAAAGGGTATATCAAGGCGGATGGGAAGCAAATAGAGCAAGTGCAGTTAGTAGAGCAAGCCTTAGAGGCATGGCAACTCCCTAGCCAAGTATCAATTGTCCATGTGAGCACACATCAGAAGGGAAACACACCGGAGCTTGTGGGAAACCGACGGGCGGACAAATGGGCGAAGGAAGCTGCAGGGGAGATAGAGTTGGTAATGGTATCTAAACCAATACTGGAAAAGGAGGACGAGAGGGAGGAATGGGAGCCAGAGAAAAAGGAAAATTTGGAGTTGGAGAAAGAGGGATGTGTCAAAACCCCAGAGGGATGGAAGACGACAGAGGGAGTCAAGGTGGTGTCACCCATTGTCATGAGGGGAATATTGGAGAAAGTTCATGAAGGAGGACATTGGGGAACGGAGGCCTTGGTCATGTCCGTTAAACCTCACTATTGGAGTCTGAGGATGTGGACAGTAGCTCAGAGCATCTGCTGGAAATGTTTGATTTGTTTGAAAGTAAATAAGAAAGCGGCACACAAGAAAGAGATGGGAGGGTGACCCTTAGTGGGTTGGCCTTTTCAGAGAGCACAAATTGATTTCACTGAGTTGCCAGAAAAGGGGGGTTGGAAATACCTGCTTGTGATCAAAGATCAACTAATGGGGTGGGTAGAGGCTTATCCCACTAGAAGAGCCACAGCTCCCACAGTAACCAAGATCTTACTAGAACAGATTATCCCACGATATGGAATGATGGAAGCAATAGATTCAGACAGAGGAACTCATTTCACCCAAAAGGTTCTGCAAAGGATAATGGAGATGGTGGGGGTGAAATGGGAATTACACACGCCATTGCATCATGAATCCAGTGGAAAAATTGAAAAAGCGAACAGGGAATTGAAGAAACACTTGACCAAACTACAACTTGAAAATGGCTTGCCATGGACAAAGAATCTTCCCTTAGCTCTGCTCAGGATCAGATCCTGTGTCCAAGGAAAGACACAGGGGTTTCTCCCTTTGAAATGCTGATGGGGAGACCCTATTTGGCCAAACTAGGCGATCCCATACCAGAGTTCAGGGACTTGTTCCTTCGGAAATATTTGCTGGCACTGTCTCGGTCTTTGCTTTCTCTTCACAAACAGGGACTGTTGGTGCAATGACCACCTTTGGCTGGTAGCCAACACCCACACGAGGCTGGAGACTGGGTCCTGATAAAGACTTGGAGAAGTGAAAAACTGCAACCTAGCTGGGAAGGTCCGTACCAGGTGCTACTGATGACCGAATCTGCAGTCCGTACTCGGGAAGGAGGCTGGACGCATTACAGCAGAGTCAAGAAAGCACCGGAACCAGAAAAACCTTGGAAGGCAATCCCAGTGGACGGTCAGCTGTTAAAGGTAACCTTGAAGAAATAGCCAGCAGAAACCACCATGGAGATGTCGGCTGAACTTTGGAGAGGACTATTTGTTGCAAATATATTTATATTAATACATCAAAGAAGTTCACAACATGTTGGACCTTCAGGTGACTTGGGAACGGACATGTGGGATGACAATGTGTTCATAAAGGATCTCAAGAAGTTCTCACATTCCTTGAACATCACCAATTGCTGGTTATGCATGCACCTGCCAGGAAGAACAGGTGAAGGATTAATCCTACCCGCAATTCCACTTGATCAGAACAGACTAAGACCACAGGGGCACAGGACAGAAAAATATGGTGTAGAATGAAATATAACAGGAAGGATTTTTGTTCAAGGGAAACGGCATATGTGTGTTTTAGGAGAAATGAAACTAGAGGGCTCCATTTAGGAGACTGGGAGAAATGTAATAAGACTTTTGATATGCCATCATCCTGTAGTAACCATAGCTATACCAAGAGTTATCATAAATTAGATTATTTTAATCAAGATCAGTATCAGATGTGTATGCATTTTGAAGAAATGATCAATTGGACCCGAACATCACAACAGACTTATGCTATGGAAAACTTTAGGTGGGTATTGTGTGGGAAATATGCATACAGGGAGATGCCACCTTACTGGAGTGGCACATGTACACTCAGGTATGTGATACCGGTGATATATAAACTTGATGGCCTTCCCCAAGGCCGGATACGTAATAAAAGAGGCCCAGAATCTGGCCTTACCCGGAGACTCTGGACCCAAATCTCCCGTGGTATAATAACACCATTGGGAGTAGCCATGAACTACCGAGATATACATATTCTAAATAACTTCACGGTAACAATGTTCAATGATACAATAAAGAATATTAAAATGATTAATACCGAGCTTTCTGAAGTAAGACAGGTTGCTGTACAAAATAGGTATGCTTTAGACACTGTATTAGCTACAAAAGGGTGTGTGTGTGCTCTGATTCATTCACATTGCTGTGTATACATCCATGATTTCCAACCCAATATTACAAAGACAGTAAAAGTAATGGAAGAACGTATTCGCTCTAATCCATTATCACAAAGAGGTGACTCCTCATTGCCAAACCTGTGGGGAGCACTATGGTCTTGGCTTCCCAGTTCCACTTGGTTTAGATCTACCATAATGGGAATTATATTGATTATTATATGCTGTGTATTGTTGTGTTGTTGTGTTCAGTGTCTCTCTGGTGCAATAACAACGTGTGGGAAGATAGGGAAATCCTTGGGTTCAAGATTTGGGAAGAAGCAGGAAGCAGAACCTCTAATGGTGTATCAGAGAGAAATCACTCTGAAAGAAGCAGAGGATCTGCTCTTTGAGTTTGAGACAAGAGTGGAAAAAGAAAAAAAGGGGGGATTTGTGAGTAGAACCGAAGCCATGTTGGATGGCCCATTGAATTGAATAAGGAAGTGTGTCTCAAAACTCAGTAGTTCTGCTAAATAAGAAAGTGTTCCAGTTTGTGCACAAGAGAAAAAACAAGATAAGGCTAGAACAATGGGGAACTGTAATAAAGTGCTGTGATGTCAGAAACCGTATAACTACTTTTGCTAGATAAGGAGCTAGTATGGACCTTCGAAATACATGTATCAATTTGAAAACAGAAAGAATATGAGTCAAGCCCTCGTAAGAGGGAATAAAAATGCTGCCTGAATTTTGCTCTGTGTTCCTTCAATGCCTGAGGGGACCCCAGCTCTGCAGACACGTGAATAAAACCTTGCTTTCCTTGGATCAACGAATCTTTTGGTGGTTTTTTATCTGCTTCCACCTCACACTTGCTTTGCTCTTGTTTTACCAAATACATTTGGGATTTATTGCTGTGCGCTGGGCTGGATTAATTGCAACCAGAGGCTGCTTGAGGTTTGTGGGAGGGTTTATTCTCACCCTGCTCAGGGACTTGTCAGCAATGTGGGAGCATTTGGGAGAAATTTGGAGCACAAAAGGGCCAGTTTAAACTGTCAGCTGTTTGTGTTATCTCTGTGCCCTGCCCTGGGTCATCACACTATCAGGGAAAGATATGTCAATGAGGCATGTTGTCTTAGTTGCTGATTCCAGTACTATTTATTGGTGTCTATTGGACTGGGAGAGGTCTGGGTTAAGTTTGTGGTTGAGTCACTGGGTTAGGAAGCATCGGATGGAACTGTGGATATAAAAGATAAGTTCTTTGCTTTAAAGAAGTAATCAATGATTTTTCCAGCACAAAGTACATATATAATGGAGATATGTTTCTTATCTTCCAGTGATATTTCATTTCAGCAGAGGAATATTCGTATTGGAGAAATTAGAAACCTAATAGCACCCAATGCTACTGATTGTGATGAATTCACGTACATCTCTTAGCATCCGTTCTTGTTTGGCGAGACACACAAATCCTTCTTTAACCATCAAAAGCATTCATTCAAAGCCATATGTTTTAATATTGCCTTGAAACCAATCCATATAGTCATCTGACAGTATGAAAGAAGCTGTAGTTAAAATACTACTGGTACCATTTAATAATGGTTGTTAAATATTGTAGTTTTCCTTGTTATGTGTGACCTGAAAAATGTAAATATAAAATGTTTAGTGTTCCTTGGAAACAACATACAGTGGGAAAACTCTATCATAGATCTCTTTGTAACTCTTTAAGTAGATACATGGGGGACTCAATCAATAATTCCTAAACATAAAAGCTATGCTTCAAGATTGCTCTCTGCTAGAGACATTGTGCCTGTCTGTGAGCTTCCCCAATGTATCGTTTAAGTTAAAGGAAAAATCTAGCTGTTTGAATTTTACCAGGATTTGGTAGCAACTGTTTTTCTATTCTGCCTGAGGAAGAATGAACTACCAGGCTCTGAGACTTTATTATTTACACTAAGAGAGGACCAGATCACCAACTGTTAAAAATCTGGGAATACAATGAGAACCAACTGATGAGGGAATAGCAACATCTGTGGTCACTTGAGCCATGTTCATGAAGCTTATGGGGTTTCCAGAAACTTTAAATCTTTTAATTTCTCTCCTTGAGTGAAACTTCTAGCTGGAAAAAAGGAATATAAAAGGTTACCTTAGATTAGAATATAAGCCAGAATGCCAGAAAAGTATATTAGAAAATAGGAACGATTTTTTTGCTCTTGAAAATCTGTATTTTTTTCTCAGAATATAAGTATCTCCTTGTTGTTTTTATGTACTCTTTTGGAATGATTGATCTTTCAGATTATGCTTCTGCTGTGATCAATTGAGAGTAGAGTATGGAGGGAAAAAAAATGAAATATAGGTCTGCCACAATTATAAAAGTTAAGTGGGACTGGGAAAAGTATGTCAGAGCTGCTCCCCTGGTTGATTTTTCCCATCCAGTTCCCCTCATCCCTGGGTCCCTTTTAGTCCAATTGTATTTGAATAAATAACTGATTGTAAAATTGCCAGTCTGTTCTTGTTACATCATTAGCTTTTCCATGCAACTGAGGAATGGTGACTTGCTGGCAGTTCAAATCTCACCAGGCTCAAGGTTGACTCAGCTTTCCATCTTTGGTAAAAGGTTGGTAAAATGAGGACCCAGATTGTTGGGGGTAATATGCTGACTTTGTAAACCACTTAGAGAGCACTGTAAACCACTGTGAAGTGGTATATAAGTCTAGGTGCTATTCAGTGGTGGGATTCAATTTTTTTTACTACTGGTTCTGTGGACATGGCTTGATGGACGTGGAAGGGGAAGGATACTGTAAAATCTCCAGTCAGAGGTGGGATTTGCTGGTTCTCCCAATTACTCAAAATTTCCGCTATCAATGCTCTAGAACTGGTCAGGACCTGCTGAATGCTCACTGGCGCTATTGCTACCTCTTTACATCATCTGTACAGATTGGTTTTTTTTAAGCCGCTTGTTCTGAGAAAAAGCAGAGCACAAATATCTTGGAGCAGAGCACAAATATTTTTTTCCTTTTAGAATGGAGTGTGGAATTTTTGCTATTACTAGCCCTGCAGAAGCTAGAGAAAGGTGCTGACTGGTTCATGTATCCACTGCCTGTTCTGAAGGCTGTATGGGTGAAGGCAGCTTCAAGACAATTTGCTGGGATAACAGAGTGGAAAAAATGTCATGTGACAATGTTCTTGGCTGTCAGTTATAGCTGCTAATGTTCAATCGCTGGAAAAATAGTTGATGGCCAGAAATATTTGCTGCTTTTCAGCCAAACCTCAAGACACATTAATCTTGGTATCAGTGAAATTTTGCTTTTGCCAAATAAATCACTGCACCAGATGATAGTTTTCTAAATTATGTATCTGAGGAGTATTTGAAAATACCACCCCCACCATGTTTCTCTGAGAAAGAGCAGATGGTACCAACACATCCCAGCCTGACAAGGCAGTTGGCATTTTGCAATTACACCGGTGTATGTTCTGGTGAGATGAAAACAAAGGCCTTGCAAGGGAGGAATGTAAACTGTTTATGAGGGTGGGAAAGAACCAGTCAATTGCTGACAAATGTTGATTTGCAAATGTAAATATAATATGGTCCCACGAAGACAGGATAGTTCTTTGTGGAAGAGAGGGAAAACAGAGTTTCCTTGTATTTTAATGTGTAACAAACATGCAACTTGCAATTCAGTTTTTGTTCTTGTTCTCATGTTTGGTTTCCAAACTCACATTTTAATTAATGAAGTGGGAAGGAATTAAGGAGGAAAAAAAAAGACATTTTCAGCGGTTGAAGCTGTCAAAATCCATACTGAAGAATACAAAGACTTGATTCACAAGAATAAGTGGGCCCATCTGCAATTCTCTCCAACCCCTGGCCTGGATATTACATCATTGCCACTTTAATTTTTCCCATCTCTATTGTGTTGGGAAATCCAGCACTTTTATACAACAAATTAACATTTTAAATTTAGGAAACCTGTTTGTTCAAAGTTACTGGTTAGCCTCAGCTTGGGTCAATTCACAATAAGAGTTCTTTTAAATCATATTTTTAATGATTTGGACCCAGGGAATACAGGGCTGCTCAGCTAGTGTGCATATCCTTATTACTCAAGGGTTATTTTGTACATATCATAACACTACAGACCTGGAGTGTATAATTTCAATAAATATGCATTAGGAGTTCACCTCCTGAAATGTCAGATGGAAAATTGATTAAATGGTTAATGTACAATAGGTGCTAAGAACATGTTTTGGCAGTTCACTATTCATTTCTGAATTCAAGGTAAAAATATTACAGCCCTATACACCCCTGGTGCCTTCTGATTTGGAAGCAATGTAAAGGTTCTGTTTTATTTACTTTAAAATTTTATATTTTACATATAGTGATATATGTACATGTATAAACTGCCCAGAATTGCTGGCATTAAGATGGCATAGAAGTTTAAATAATAATAAAATATATTATACAAATCATACGTAATCATGTTCTCAGTTAAAATGCAATGGTAAAGACAGTATAACATTGCTTTGCTATGTGTTTCGATCTGTTGTAATGGGAATTAGAGTAGCATATGCAATAATTTTCAGAAAATTATAATTCAGCTGGAGTTTGTCAGTGTAGCATTTCTACAGGAAATATTTCAAAAAACACAACAGTTGTCTTTTTGGTACAGAAACAGCATTGCCTTTTGGTATTTTAAAGTATTAGCTTATGGTTTTGATGTCCAAATCTTGACTGAAATGGAATCTCCTAACTTCGATCATTTTGTTGAAAAAGAAGTCCAACTGTTCTTCCCTGACATATGGAAAACAGCATTTGATCATCCTTATAATTTATCTGTAGAACATATTAAAGCTCTGCTCAGTTTCTAGAATTGATATTGGGAACAAATTCTGTAGCATAGCCTTTGCCAATTTATTATATATATATATATGCTGTTTAGCTTCCTTCGGGTATTATCCCACGTCATTGTAGTTCTGTTAAAGTTGTAGCAACGTTTCAGCAGAATCTCATCTGCCATCCTCAGGCTTCTGTATAGAGTTAGTTCCTGGTTTCAAATTTGAGGCTGGTCCAGGAACTAACTCTATACAGAAGCCTGAGGATGGCAGATGAGATTC
>BLBF01000003.1:67227864-67278411 GCA_015471245.1 Laticauda colubrina
ATATATATATATATATATATATATATATATATATATTTGTTTTTTTAAATTTTCACGGGTACTTACATGTGTACTGTTCAGCTTCCTTCGGGTATTATCCCACGTCATTGTAGTGCTTTTAAAGTTGTAGCAATGTTTCAGCAGAATCTCAGATATATATATATAAATATAAATTACAAATCTGTAGGATGTAATGTAAAATTTTATTAGCATAGATTCATAGATCCAAAGCAGTAAAAAGAATGGGTTAAATTGAGCTTTTTCACTATTTTAATGTATCAGTAATTTGTAGATAGAAACATTAAAAATGCATAGAGACTCACCTGCTAGCTTACTTCTCTATAGTTTGTTTGTATGCAAACATGTTTTTTAAACATAGAAGTGAAGTTATTTACCCCTTCCCAAATATGTTGATATATTTATGGAGATGGAAAACTTCTGGATCAGATTAAATGTTTTTGAAACGATTGACCATTTATAGCAAATCTTCTTCATAAAATATTTTATATATAAATTTATTTATTCATTCAATTTGTATGGCTGCTCATCTCAACACTGATTCTGGGCAGCAAACAGAATTAAAATAAATTAAAAACAATTGCAACAATACAAAAATTAAAATACACAGCAGCTGATAAAATATTGTACCCCATAATCATATATTGATATTAATTTGTTTTTATTATGATTAAAAATGGAGCCGCATTTTCTTTCTTAATAATCATTACTTTATTAATATATTTTACAAGATTGCAGATTGAAACAATTTTAAATACAAATCTTTTATACAGAAAGTGTAATAAAGTTAAAATAGTTCCTTGTGTAATCATAGCATTATTGCAATGCTTACAAAATTTTGCATAGAGTGTGCAAGGATTGATGTTACTTGATAAAAAAAGTTTTTTTCTCACACAATCACATACATACATCAATTAAGAATAAAAATAAGAATCCAAACACTATGTGAACATCTCCATGAAAAAAACATGATATAAAATTGTTGCGTTTAACCTAATGAAGGCTTTGATGTCAGACAATGCATATTTCTATAACAGATGGAAAATTCTGATGGCATATGGATGGTGTTTTAATGCGACATTCATAAACAGTTAGGATTTTGACAGCTTTAAGTTTCATTGCTTAAACTAGCAGAGAATGTATTCTGCTCTCAGTGCTCAAAACACAGTGTTTTAGTTGTTCTTAACACTAGTAATTATGTGATACATTAAGCACTGCTATCCAGACAAGGCAAGCTATAAAATAAGAGGTAACTTATGATCAGAAAAAAATGACTGTCCACCCCCAATCAATCTGTTCCATAACTTACTACTTCCAATAGGATTATGAACTGTGAACTCTATAAATCAATCTGAGCTAATAATAAGATGCTTGATCTAGATTTAATCATGCTTAAAACAAAACAATTGAATCAAAGAAGAAAGTAAGTGTAGGGTAATTTTAATTCCATTGATTTCAACAGAATCAGTGGGTTTGGTGATTTCACTGAGTCTACTTCAAGCATGACTAAATCTGGATTCAATTTATTTTGAAACACTTAAAAATAAACACATCTCAGTTTAACGCTACGTCCCTTTGTCCACAGGTCACAAAGCTCAAAGTACATATATGGGCTAGAGGTCTGTGAGTGCTTTCGTGCCTTGTAAAGTTTCTAGAACACAACACAGGGTCTGGTTGATGTTGGAAACAGAATGCTAAGCTAGATGGATCTTTGATTTGATTCAGCAAAGTTTTTGTTAACGTGTGAATGTTAACACGTTCAGACCGTCAGGTCTGATTTTAGGACTTAGACCAAGAATCAGAGGGTATTTCAGATGTCACTTTAAAATAACACTTGAGCCTCTTCAATCATATTAGTTTGTACATGCTTGCTATCAGTGCAAAATTGTGAATGAAAAGTTAATTCTAAATGAATGATTCACGCTAACCAATGGGAAATTTATAGTAGTCCTGAAGCAAAAAAAAATCAAATAATATTACATAGCTAAAGGAGAACAATTTGTCCTTTTGATCAAATTAAGCTGAACATCAGATTAGTTTTAAACCCTGAAACCTCAACTCTCAAAAGATGAAACCATATGAAATCATAGTGAAGGTTGGTGGAAACTTTTTGAAATGAAATGTGTACGATATAATCTCAAGGAATTTATAATATTTTAGATTAGTCACATGCATTTCGAAAAAGTAGTATTACTGAAAAAGAAAAAAAACACAAGTAGGCTATTTTATTTAAATAGAAATTATATGCCAATGGGAATACATGACATGCTGCTAAACATAATTATAGTTGGATGTAAAGAACACAAATGAAAAGCCATGCAAATAAGAGAGGATTCTATATAAAGCATAACACAATCCTTATATTCTCTCCCCCTCCCACTGTCATTCTAATGCAGCTAATGTTGCGCTGTAAGCTACTTAGCTATTTCCCATAGTGATGGACAAATCAATACCATGGTAGCATGATTCAACGTTCTTCTCATTAAAAGGCCTTGACAAAAGCACCAACAGGTCTTACAGAGATATTCAGCAGTCAGTCAGCAGCCTATCTCTCTATATGTCTACATTTGCTTTGAAGCGCTAAAGAGCTCAACTGAATTCTTTACTTTCTACTTACTTTCTATTGACCAATTCCTCTTTAATAATCTTTGTCGTGGATGGTAATGAATTACAAAACAAGAATAAACCTGACTGGAACTGAAAATAGTAGGCTGAATATGAGTGAGTACATGCATTTAAAGTTTTTTTTCAGGAACATTTGCCAATAGAAAAGGCAATTGAGAATCATCCTTTTTTTCTTTAAGAATGAACTGGAGCATTTAGACCCATGGTGGGGCAGTGGTTAGAACGCAGTATTACAGGCTAATTCTGATGACTGCCAATTGGACTTCAGGACTTCAGCAGTTAAAATTTCACTGGCTCAAGGTTGACTCAGCCTTCCATCCTTCTGAGGTTGTTAAGATTGTTGGAGCAATCTGCTGATTCTGTAAACCACTCAGAAAGGGTTGTAAAGCACTGTGAAGCAGTATATAAGTCTAAGTGCTATTGTTATGATAGTTAGATTTTAGTATTTAAGATAAAGAGCTACAGATGGTTCAGTACAGATTTAGTTCATTTATTGCAGTGAAAAATGAGCAAAGTTTTTTTCATGTTGTGCCAAATCTGAAATCTAAATACCAATGTGCCCTTGGATGCCTGCCTTGGAGCTTGCCAACTCAGTCCTTCCTCCATCCTTTCTTCCCTTGAAATTATGATGATGCAAAGCAAAGGGCCAGTTTTCAGCATCATTGTTATTTACAAGAATGATTCTGGACACCAGACAAATCCTATTTGTTTTCTTAAAAATTAAACAACAGCAAAACGTCACCTTTTGTGACCAGCTACAGCCTCATTGCAGTTTGGTGGTTTAGTAGTGAATTAAAGATATTCAGAAACTGTGATGGGCTTTTATCTCTACTTTGTCTCAATAAGAAAGTGAATAGTTATTAAATCTAAGAACTGAAATAGATATGACAGAATATCTGGGATGGAATCATTTTTCTCACTCAGTTGCAGCTGGGGGCATTTAAATTTTGATTACAGCAGTGGTACTATGCGGGAGCGAGTAAGCGAGAAAGTAATTGAACTTTATCTCCTGCTGGCTTGTTAGTTTACATTTTGGCACCTAATTACTCTTAGTCCATCTGGGGGGGAAAACGGGGCAGGAACAAAAGTTAGGTTTATTCCTCAATGTTGATGCTCCATTCAATATATGCTTCCATATATGTAAGCAATTAGTAGTTGATGTAATGATATTAATGAATGTTCAGAGGTGAAAAATAAAATGTTCGCGGAGCTGATCATAATTTTTGATACTTTTCAATTATAAAGCCATAGTGATAGTTTGTCATCAAGTTATGCTTTAGATTAGGGTCAGGCAACCTTAGGGGGGCTGGAAGGCTGATTTCAGATTTTGTGGGGGAAAGGCTTTTAGATGGTAGGATTAATACAAAACAGAGGGAGCCATCTACACGCATAGAGCCAGGATATTTTGGGATGAGCTGCCTTAATATTTTAAAATTTACACTACAGCTTTCCTGTGTTTGCAGCATGACAGTCGGGTCTGGGGCTGCTGTAAAGCCTTCATGGCATGCAAATTGCCCCTTCTTGATGCAGTTATGCAAAAGAACAGGAAGAAGTGGAAATCATTCTATTTTGTTCACAATAACATATAGAATAGTATCCAATGTTGTAAAGATTTTTATAACTACAGTATCGTATTTTCTCTGTTCCAGAAATGGTGCTCATAAACTTTGTATCATGTTCCAAAGCTACAATTTAGGTTCCAGTTGCAGAAAGTAACTTACGTTTTACACAAGGATTATATTAAATTTGTCTAAAAATAGGATCATTTCTTTGTTCAAAACTCATTTTTTGTGCTCTGACTTTAGACTGCATTAACACATATCACTGTTCATATTAATAACTTGTTGCTGCTTTGGTGTTGATGTCAGTTTGATGGGTGTAGTATGGCTGGAAAAAATTACAAAGCAATATATACTGTTTGGGGTAATGTATTTGGGTGCCTATGAGTAAAATTTGAGTATATCATTAACAGCTAACTCATCATAAGTTAGTGCTCATAAGCATCAGTTATTTCTTATATCAATATGGATAACTTTTTATTAAAAGTTATCAATTATCCAGTGCAGTTTGCCTGCAAACTCAGTCCACAATGAAGGGTCTACTCTCAAAAACTCAACAAATACTAATTTTATTATCAGCAAAGAAGAAAATGAGCCAAAGAAGTCTTCAACTGAAAGTTATTAGTATAAAAGATAGGAGACATTACAGTGCTTTTTTTAAACCAGAGGACTGGTATGGAAAAAGTCCTACACAATTATTTATGATGTGCATCATTGTTGTTTTCAGATTGAAAACTGCTTACAGATGCTGCTTTGCCATGGAAAAATCTTGTAAAAGCTTACCGGAATAACACTGCTTTACAAAGCAGTAATGCATTTACCAGCAGAAACCTCCTTTTTTTGTCTTATCCATGATTATGACTTTAGTATAGAAAATGGAAGCAGACACAAACATGAAAATAAGAATAAAATTTCTGTCACAATATAAAATAGGATCTGACATATTGTAGTCAACAAACTTATTCTTACAATCCACTATAAAGAAACTTTTTGAAGGGCGTCAGTATGATTTAAAAAAAAAACGTATTGGGTGGATTTTGTTCTAAAGCAGCCCAACTTTATTTCAAGTATTTGGTAGTGTAGCCAAACTGCAAATATAGAAAATTCAAATCTTTTCTTCTTTCACCTATAACACCTGGCAGAAAAATGAAGCAGATTCAACAATGGGGCATCTATTTTAGATTTTCTTTTAACACAGTGAAACAAAAAAAGCAAACTAAATTTGATAAAATGATCAACAACCTACTATTCTCAACATTAATTCATTTTGCCTTTGGACTTGCAGTCTGATGTTGCTAAAAATATACTAGTTAGGAAGCAGAAAGATGAAAACATTCCCACAAAATCTATTGGATTTTCTGCCTGCCTAAATTTCCTGAATTTCTTTACAGGATTACCAATGTCACGCTGGCAGTCTTCCATTAGCCCAATGAGATATTCTCCTATGCTATTCTTCCCTGCTGTAATCCACAGCTTCCTAATTTCTTCTATCAGATTGAAAATCACTCCTGAGGAATTTTTGAAGGTTATGTCAGAGGTTACAGGACAAAAAGGAGTACTATGAGATTTGAAGGACAATGGCTTCTTCACAGAAGGAATTCTTGGCTCATACCTCCTTCTAGCAGGTTCTATAAAGGGTATACTGGCAAAGGATGAGCCACTTACAAAGTATTGTCTGCTTCATTTTTAAATGTATTCATTTTTAAATATTTCCTTTTTTGATCAAATAAGTTAAATTTGTTCCTGTATGACTTGTGGCAGCTTCTGTTGGAACAGTAATGCTTGTTTTCAACATTTCTGAATTAACAGATGATGATAATAGGACATTTCCCATCTGTTTTTGAGAGATTTGGGAAAAGAAATGGCAGGGGTGTGGAAGTACTTTGATTTCGCTGACTCAGGTGTGTCAAACTCACTGTCTGCAGGGTGAATATGTCAAGCACTGGCCATCCTACCCCCATTTCAGTGAAGGGGAAAAAAGTTGCAACATGTCATGTGTTGCTGCGAGTTTGACACTCCTGGACTCACTTATTAAAAAGATCTTATTCAAGGCAGAATTAACTCGTGATGACTTCATAGTTATTCAAGGCAGAATTAACTCGTGATGACTTCATAGTTAGATGCATCAAGGCTTCTTGGCAAAAGTATGTCTCTAGTTTGTTACTGCTTTCCTCCAGAAAAAAAATTCAATAACCAAATACATGTGAGAGTCAGACAAGATCAGCCAGATGCTGCTACCTGTAAGCACTTCTGCATAATTGCATTATGAATCAAACAGGAATTGTAATTAGATGAACATAATAACATAAATGAGCAAATTGTTTTTCTTTTCTCTTTACAGATTTTTTTCTAGCAAACTATGGCCCTTGCTCAGATACTCTGCAGTTTGAAAATAAACATCAATAAATGCAAGCAGCTTGATGTCCATTCTAAAAGCAGAGACAATTACCAAGAATACCATTCACACTGGATAAAGTGTTATTTGATAGTGCCTTTGACCTTTGCAGCATAATTTATTCTCCCACAGCTTTCCATTTTAGAATTGGGAATATCCATGGATGTGCTACAGTTTTTCCTCTCTGTGGTAAGGGGAAAAAATAGTTATATGTGAAAAAGATCTGAACTGGGAAGAAGAGCAGATTAAAAAAAGAAAAAATGACTAGGATGAGGAATGATTTGGTATGTTTAGCCTGCAGAAGAGAAGATTGCAAGAAGACGTGATGGATACTTTGGATCATCTGTAATGCAAGACAGAGTAAATTGTTCCAATTTGTTGCAGAAAGTAGGGAAAAATATTTAAATTCCAAATAGATCTTGTTACAGACTGCTCAAGAATGGAACAGACTGAATTGGAAGGTAGAGAGAGGCTTATTTATTGAAAACTGAAGCTAGAGGACCATAATAATAAGTTATACAATCATGGATTCCGGCACTGAGCAGGTGACTGGAGCAGATGATCTTCAATATATGTTCAAATTCTTACAATTTATAAGTCTTTGAGCTTTGTAATTAGGGTTTCCATGTCACACTCCAACTCAGTGTCCTGAGACTTCCTGCCATATGCCAATGCTATACCTGAAGTTTAGTCCCTACCTTAGTGATTAAACCCACAAGTAGAATCTGTCTATTTAATCCCTACCTAGGGATTAAACCCACAAGTAGAATCTATTAAGGTATTGTACATAAATATTCAGCCACAAGTAAGTTGATTTGCCATTCTGTTTTTTAGCTTTTTATGTGAATAGCACAAAGACCACAAGACTTTAATAAATACATCCAATTGAGCAAACTTCAAGTTGCGCACATTTCTAGAAAGCAACCAAGACTTGAAGAAAGACATTATGAGCATAAAAGGCTCACAACTGTTCCATATATTTTGCTTATTTGTGTGCCAGAGAATGACTCCTAATACATAGAGAGACATTAAATTCTATTACGGAAGCCTCAGCATGAAAGAAGAAGCGGAATTTTAATGCTCAAGAACCTCTTGCTTAATTTTAGTGCTTCATTTATAACATTGGATTTAATCAAACAGAAACAATAATACCACAATAAACAATAATAGGAAATAATAACTTTATATGGAGCCAAAGTTTTTACGTGAGAATACATGAACTTTTAACCTCTAGCAAGAATTCAAAACTTTCTCAGGTGATGGGCAGCATTGTATTGAACACATGTTGGAAGAGTTGGGCTGTTTCATGATTTTTCTCAATTTTTATTTGTTATTTTAAAACAAAAACAAAATGCTTTAAAATGTGGTCATGGAAGGAAAGGACCCTTCAGCACCCTTTTCTGGGAGTACCCTTGAGTACTATTGATCCTGCTTCGTAATCATCAAAGTAGAAGGGATCTCAAATATCATGCAGGGGAAAATCACCCTGCTTGTTACAGGGTCTGCTAAAATATTTTAAACAGTGGCTATCCATTCTTTTTTTCAAAGCTCCTGGCAAAGGGAAATTTACCATTTCATGTGGCAATCTATTGCATTGGTTGACAGGCTCTGGAGATCTTATAGTCTCAGTCTACTGGTACTGGCTATGCCCTCTGGGATGACACAAACAAGTCCACACTCTCCTCTGAACTGCTGTCATACTGTATCTCATCTCAATGCTATCTTACATGGGCTACACATATCCAGTCCCTGTAAATTATGTATACTTATGTAGGTATGGATATACTATTGTAAAGTAAGTTGTTTCATGATTTTATAGGCAGTTGACATGTTATATGAGATTAAAAAATGACTATTCTACCTAATAACATGATCACTAGCAACTGCATCTGAATGTAATATGTGTATGCTTTATATTTTGGAAGCTTCTGATAGCAAATAATTTCATTAAGTGCCAGGTTCTCATCAGAACATGAGTTGGTTTAATTATGAACAAACATAGTATGTTCTAACTGTTATAAACAACCAAATAATGTTTTAACTATTTTTAAGAATATTTTTTCATTGTGACCATTTTCTAACTTTTCATTTTGACTTAAAAATTACAATGACCACTGAACCAAACCAAATCAGAGAATAATGCAAACTGTTTCCAGGATTAGGTTAATTATATACAGATCATTGATATTAACCATGTCTACCATACTTCTCAAATGCAAAATTATTTTAAAGTGTGTTGAAAGTAATGCAGGCCTATCTTCTTAATCATGGTGTTTATGGTGGGTTGAGGTATACTAAATAAAACAAAAAGAACATTTAAGTATTTCAAAAAGAAATAGCTGTAATATAAAATGAATAACAAATACACTGCTTGAAATCATCTACATTTAACTAATGTGAATTGAAGAATATCAGGTACGGTTTCTGATACTATTGAGAAAACCTTTTGGATGCCATAGCTAGCATTTCAATCTATTCTTCTCTTAGCCTGACTTCAATGGAAGTCCACCATTCATATTTCTTCTTCCTGGCAACCGAAGATGAATACTAGTGGTCATTGAGAGAAAAATGGACAAAAATGCTAGTGAAAATAGCATATCAGCCTTTCTTGGGCTGAAATAATTAGATAAAACCAACAAAATAAATGTAATACATCAAGACTTCTGTGGAATTCATCAAACTCCATGGTTATTAAATGGAAAAACTGGACAATTTTTTTCATGGAGCAATCTCTAATAAAATTTGGGGTGACCACTTCAAAATTTCGAGGCACAATCAATTTAGAGCAGTGGCCCTCAATCCTTTGGGTATGAGGGATCAGTTCCATGGAGAGATTTTTTTCTATGGACCAGAGGGGGCATGGTTTTGTGTGCTGCCTGCATCCCAAGGATAGGGTTTTGCTTATTTGCGTGGCTTGGATTCTGGATTGCTGCAGCCTGTGCCTATCCATGGACTGGGGGTTGAGGACCTCTGCTTTAAACTAAGAAGTTTTTTTTTTTTCTTGCAATTACTTTCCACAGAAACCTGTAGAAATCCCTTTTAAAATTAGAATTGGAGAGAGAAGAATATATAGGGAAACTAACATTATATTAAAATAATAAACATTTGTTAGAGGTATCAGTTTTTAAAATTATTCATATGACATACTGTATATGTGTCCAAATTGTTGATATATAATGTCTTATCTAAAAACATTCCCATTGGTACAAATCTTAACTTTATATGGAAAGTATTTGTGACTGATCAAAATTTAAAAAATTACCAATTACTTATTTTAATATTGAATCCTAACTCTTTGAACATATTTTGTTTGTTACTGGATATTATTTCTTTTGGAAAAAACAATATAGGGTACAATCAGAAAAAGTTATTGATCTATCTTTTCAACAAAGTGAATTGGAATACTTTGGAGTATGGCATCCATCTTTTCCATGACTTATTTAATTGATATACCTGCAAAACAGGTAAGTATCTACCATCTTTAAGGAAGCTAATTGTAAAAGCATGGTGTGTTGTCACAACCACCGTTGCAGTTAAAAAATGACTAATACTATTATTGGGATTTTATGTACAATTATACGCTGCATACAATGAAGATTTAAGCTTCCTACAACTTAGATTGGAAAAGCAAAGAAAGAGGAAATATTTTCTACGACTATATGTAATTTTACAAATGTCAAAACACCTTATTACATATTATTTTAAATAAATTAAAACCTAGTAGCTTTTAGCAAAAACAAATAACCATCTTTTCCAATGAGAGCTTGTATTGCTTTTGGGATGGCAAACTTCTCCCATATTTTAAGGCAGATTTCTCTAACCTAATGTTCATTAATGGCTAGGTTGGTTGAATTAATGGATTTTAGAGGCCAGTCTATGTCATGTGGATTTGTTTGTGGGGAGTCTAATTTAAATTACTAACTAAATTCAGCACCTTAAGCTTAGATTCTAAAGACTATTTGATGGTGGTTGTGAATGGCTTGTTCGTCTTACTTTTGCTATTGTATTTCTTCTCTCTCCATAAACATTATCCATTACTGTCAATTGAGTTAAAAATCAAACTAAAGATCAGGAGCCAAATTAATATACAGCTTAGACTAGCAGAAAGTTAAGCCCTTCAGAAACAAAGAAGCAAACACCCAGTTTATTTCAGTAGGATTGTTTCTTTCCTTTTTGATAAAATTGATGGTAGAAGAAAAGATAAAACCTTGTCACACGGCAGTATGACAATTTCCTTTGCAGCACTGAGTTCATTTACCATCATGGGCATCCTGACAAATGTTCTTTAATGAAATGGATCTCAGTGGATCACTATTCAATATGAAATGAATAACAAAAGCAAAAAACACAGTTCACAAACACATCTGATGATTTGAAGTTGTACCTTCAGTATAAATTTAGCTATTCATTACTCAGACAAAAACAAGATTGAGGTTACCAGTGCCTCTCAGCCTTGGCAGTTTTAGTTAAGTCTACCTCATAAGTCCGCATTCATCTTCCAAACATTGCAATCACCATTCTTTCCAACATTTAGTCTAAAATATCAGATAAAATGGTTCTTTAATAATAAGATAAATATTGATGTGCTTCTCCTTGCTGAGTGCATTGACTTAAGGCATAGGCACAAGTTTCCCTCTTTTAACAGAGATGGTATATAGTTGTGTCCCAATACAATTATTATCCTGGGTGACCCCCTTGCATTTAAGTAGCTCAAAAGATACTTTGCAACAACCACTGAGTTAGCCAATAATTTAAAGACTTAATATTGTCACTAAGGCTGCACCCTTAGCTATACTTTACGAGGAAGTAAACCTCATAGAGCATATTTGACCTTTACTTCTGAGTAGAATGTCTAGGATTGCACTGCAAATCTAAAATGTAACTACACATTTTACTGTCCATCAAAAGTGCACTTTACTGGTGTCTTCAAGTCTTTTTAATCAATGACTTGAAACACCTAATTATATTTATAAATGGCTTAATCCAAACTTTACTGAAACCAGTAATGAGATTCAGTTTTTTATCTAAACTGAATTCAGCTGACTTGCTAGGAAGTTCTTGGCGTGCTCTAGATCAGAAAGTCTCAAAACTGGCTCAAAGTTTCAAGCTTGTTACAAGAGTAACCAATAACTTATGTGTTCCCCCAAATCTCAGAAGTTATAGATCATACAGTTTCCTAGACTATTAAAAAACACAATTGCATCAATTGCATGAATCATGTGCCTTTCCTATGATAGAAGGTACAGAGTTGTGGTGGGCAGAACATAAACCACTTGCTTCCTATCACCTTTTCTGAAGTGCAATTCAGTTTAGGTTTTTGGTTTTAATAGTATGATTGAAAAGGGGTTTTGTTTTTTTTTGCTACTACCATTGTTCCTTAATCACTATTTTAAAAAAAAGATTTTTAGGATTTTTTTTTTTGCAGGGAATTTTTGTAATGATCAGATGGTTTGCCTCCAAGACACCATTCCCAGGCCCTTCTTAAATCCTCTTCTGATGATATGATATGTGGTGGCACAATGGTTAGATTGAAGCATTGCAGGCTAACTCTGCTCACAGCCTCAAGTTCAATCTTGACTGGCTCAAAGTTGTCTCAGCTTTCTATCCTTCCCAGATTGGTAAAATGCAGACTTAGCTTGTTGGGGGCCATAGGCAGACTCTGTAAACTGCTCCAAGAGTGATTTGTTTCATATGTTTTAAATTAGTTCTGTTCTGTTTACTGAAAGCTTTTATTTGTAGCTTGGATATATTCTACTGTCCTTTTTGGTTTCTTACCTTCATGAGGAGGGCTGCCTCTGCTTTTTTGCTTTCATGTTTAGGCTGACTTTATACACAATACCCTTTCTCCACAGATACAGATATCTACATGGCCACAGAAGAACCAACAGCATAGAAATTTGTGTTCACTATCATACAAATGTAAACTCTCTCTCTCCCTTTCCTAGACAGCTGGGGAAACTGCAATTGCAGATCTCGTGCCTTTACACACGGCAGATTAAACATGGGTGCAGTCTCTTGTGACACAAGAGAATTTCTTCTTTGAATTATGCAGATTAAATGTTACATGTGAACTAGCCTTTAAATTTGGAGAGGCTTGAAAACCCTTGACAAATGGAGACAAACATTCAGCAATCCAAATACTCTGGAAAGGATCTGCATCCAAGTTCACTCACAGTTCTTACATTTTGATGCAAGAATGATAAATGCTACACCAAGAGGGGTCACCCTGGAATTTCTTGTACTGAAACCTCATTTTATGGAAAGGATATATATATATATCTATATATACTTATATCTATATATATATCTATATATTTATATATTCACACACACACACACACACATCCTCCTCCCCCCAAACATACACACAAGTCTTTGATAGGCTTTCTGTGTTCTAGCAAAATTAAGTGGCAGCTTAACTGTCTCGCCATGAAGTCTGCTGCAAACAGTCTCTTTCAAAGGCAGATACTTGGGTTTATCTGGCAGGTGGAGCTAGATCCAGCCTGGGACAGAAACAGCTTCCCACTGGAACATACGCACAGCTCGTATATTTTTTGATTGGATCCAGAAGGGGAGTAAGATCCCTGAGGCAATCTAGGTAGTTTGATTTTTGAAGCCTCCAACTTTATCTGAAAGAAAAGGAGAAGAAATGAAGGAGGAAGGAGAAAAAAAAGAATTTTACTTTTGGTCAAATTGGTGATTTAAAACCCATGATCTAAGTTAACTGTGCCTTTCATTCTGTAGTATACAAATGTATTCAGTGAAGAATTGGCAATTAGGCTAATATTAACACAGAGCCCAAATATTTTATGCTATAGTTGTATTTATTTAAGCCCAGGTCACACTGAACCAACGGATGCAAAGAGGATGTAAAATGGACAAAAAACCTTGCCATCCGTTTGAAAACGCAATGTACTCACTGCCTCCATTTGGCTTCCACTCTATCCGTCCAGCATCCGTTTATGGACGTTTCATCTGCTCCAAAAGTTTTGGGCTGCCCAAAACTTTTGCGTGGAAAATGTATACAGTTCGTCCGTTCTGCATCCGCTACGCATCTGCTATGCATCCGTTACGCATCCGCTATATCCCTAGGCATCCGCCGCGCATCCGCGCAACTCGCATCCACCCGGACGCAGGGAGGAAGCAGAACAGACGCAGAACGGATGCAGAATGGATGCCTAGCGGATGCAGAATGGAAACAAAGCATTTAAAATGGAAAAAACATTCGCAGAGGGGACCTATCTCGGATATTAAGGATGTCTAGAGGATGCCTAGAGGATGCCTAGCGGAAAACCTATACTGCCTATAAAAAGGGGGACCAACTCGTCTGCATCTCACTTTCAGAAAAGCAGCCCAGCGGTGCAGACCTCTGCAGCCTTCATCTGGCTCTTCCTCTTCCACAGTATCCAGTCATGTCCACCGTGGATTGTAACAAAGTCCTTTCGGCAGCCACCATCATTCTGCAACAGTGCGAAGCCATCTGCAGGCTCTGTGAACTCTACTGCGAGAAGAAAAGGAGCCACCCAAAAAGAGTCTGGGTCCGAAGATGGTTCACCAGAAGAGCAGAGGACGGACTGTACAACAAGCTGATGGTGGAGCTCAGGAGCGAAGATACTCGGGCGTTCCAGAACTTCACGAGGATGCCGCCAACTATGTTTGACGAAGTTGTGCAGCGGCTGACACCCAGGTTGACCAAGGCAAACACCAGCTTCCGGCCCAGCCTGAAACCTGGGCTCAAGGTGGCACTCACTCTGCGTCACCTGGCCTCAGGGACCTCCTTCAGGAGCATGCAGTACGGCTGGAGGGTGCCATCCAACACCATCAGCATTGTGGTCAGAGAAGCGGTGCAGGCCATCATCGAAGAATACAAGGAGGAGCTCCTCCAGTACCCCTCCACTGAAGAAGGATGGAAGAAAGTTGCAGAGCAGTGGTATCAGAAGTGGAACTTACCACACACCGTTGGAGCCATAGATGGCAAGCACGTGGCCTGCAAATCTCCAGCCAAGTCGGGGTCCACTTATTTCAACTCCAAGGGCTTCTTCAGCATCATCCTCTTCGCCATGGTCGATGCTGACTACAAGTTCATGTACATCAATGCTTCAGGCAACGGGTCAGCTTCAGATGCCCAGGTATACAACGTAAGTGACCTCAAAGAGGGGCTGGAACGCAACCTCATCGTGGGCTTCCCAGATCCAGAACCCCTGCCCAACGACACGCAAGATGTGCCCTACTTCATCGTGGGGGATGACGCCTTCTCCCTCAGAACCTACCTCATGAAGCCCTACACCTCCAAATACCTCACCCGTGAAGAGAGGATCTTCAACTACAGGTTGTCCAGGGCAAGGCAGATGGTGGAGAACGCCTTTGGCATCCTGGCCAACAGGTTCCAGGTACTTCTCACCCCCATGCAGCATTGCCCAGAGACCGTGAGGAGGATCATGGAAGCTTGCTGCATCCTGCACAATCTCATGCGCACCCGCTACCCAGTCTTGCAGAACAGGCTTGTGGACCTCCAGCAAGGCAATGGGAACATGGAGCCTGGGGAATGGAGGCAAGGGCGAAACCTGATCGATCGACACTGAGGATGTGCAAGGCCCCAACAGAGCCTCACATGAAGCGAAGAAGCAGCGCAACCTCCTGAGACAATGGTGCAACTCCCCAGCTGGAGCAGTGGAGTGGCAAGACAGGATGGTAGATGCTTAATGGATGCTTCCTTCATCCTGTCTCATCACATGGATGAGATTGGGCCATGTATGTTTGGTTGGGCTACAATGAACAGGGCGTTTAATAAAGAGTTGTGTTTGTGTTGACATGTGTGGATAATTATTACATTATTATTGATAACAAAGGGCCGTAGGTGTGGCACCTGGGAGGGTGGACCATACAGTCCCACTATGCTTGCACGGGAGGTTTATCTATCCCACAGCTATTACCCATCCCACAGGTATCCCTGCCCATCCCACAGCTATCTCAACCCATCCCACAGCTATCTTAACCCATCCCACAAGCATGCAAAGGCTTAAACCATTTCTAAAAGTTTCCAGCAAGACTTTATTAAAAAAAAGAAATGAAGAAAGTGTGTGAATAAAAAATAAAAAAATATAAGACAAAAATGAGTCTCTGGCACTCCTCTTGGTCGCTCAGTCTCAGGGGTGAAGGGTGCAGGTGCTGTGGAGGTGACTGGTGCTGGAGTGGTTGTCATCAGCTCCTCCAGAAGCAGAAGCAGCAGAAGCCCCAGCCCCAGAAGAGCGAGCCCGTGCTGCAGAAGCCCCAGCAGAACCAGAGTGAGGGCCAGGGGGCAGGATGGTAGCCCTGTCCCTCTTGCCAGGGCTAGCAGCAGATGGCTGAGGCTTGCTGTGCTTCCGCATGGTTGTGGGGTTGCTGGCTGGCAGGGAGGATGGCAGGAACCAAGGCTGGCAGGAAGGATGGCAGGGAGGCTGGCACCAAGGCAGGCAGGAAGGCTGGCAGGCAGGCAGGCACCAAGGCTGGCAGGAAGCCTGGCAGGGAGGCAGGCACCAAGGCTGGCAGGCAGGCTGGCAGGCACCAAGACTTGCAGGAAGGCTGGCACCAAGGCAGGCACCAAGGCTGGCAGGGAGGCAGGCACCAAGGCTTGCAGGAAGGCTGGCAGGCAGGCAGGCACCAAGGCTGGCAGGCAGACATGAACCAAGGCTTGCAGGCAGGCAGGCACCAAGGCTGGCAGGCAGACTGGCTGGCAGCAAGGCTTGCAGGCAGACTGGCAGCAAGGCTGGCAGGCAGACATGCAGGCAGGGCAGGCAAGGCAGCCAATCCATCCGGCAGCAGGTCTTTCCTCTGAATGGCGACCTACTTTCGAGCTGCTTCCGTTATATCCGCGGGGCTGACGCAATGCATCCTCCCCGCATGCGCAATTAACGCCAGGCATCCATTAAGCTTTCGCTGTGCATCCTCTGTGAATCTGCTTCATCCGCTGTGCATCCGCTCTGCATCTGCTGTATCCGTTCCACGTCCGCTTTGCTGAGCCCCCCCGGAAGCCTAGCGGATGCGCCATCCGCTCTCATCCGCTTCTATCCGCTGGGCTTTCGTTCCGCATCCGCTCTCCATCTGCCCTGCGTCCTCCCCGCGTCCCTGTTATCCGCTCCGGTTATGCAAATTTTTGCCCCTTTTGAGAGCGGATAACAACGGATGGAACATTTTGCTCGTCCTCTGTGTCCTTTTTGCATCCGTTGGGCAGTGTGACATGGGCTTTAGGTACTTATCCATATAATTTCGCATATAATACATGACATTGTTAAATGTGTGTGCATAAGCACATCCTGTACTCTCCTACAAATTGCTAAGCTGAATCTATCCTTATACAAAACCATAGCAAATAGAAACTTCCAGAGTTCACATCAAATAGTGCATCTTATAAATGTTGGCTAGGTAGCATGGTATTATAGATATAAGTCTGCTGATATCAGTGCTAAAAGTGATGAACAATATTCATATTTATGTCTACATTCTATTGTAAATGTTTCTATCCCCAGTACTATTTGCCTTAAAATGAAAATCTGAATTCAAATAATCCCTCATCACTGAATGCAAAATGGTCAGGCACTGAGAAGACAAGACTCTTCCAAGATTTCTATGCCAATACATAAATGGGACCATAGGAGGAGCCACTTATGATAAGGAACATGATTATGTCTCTTCATGCACTATGTCTGAAGTAAGGATGGACACATTTCAATGTGTTAGCCTGCATATTACTTTGGAAAATCTAAATGAAAATACAAGCTGAATTAATTGTTCCCCTATAAATGGTGAAAGTGAAACAATGTTTACATATAAAAATTCTTCACTGCCTGAAGCTCTTAATAATTGCCATAATAAACAACATAGAGTTTTCTGCTCTTTCTACATTGCTATTTGTCGTCTTTGATATTTTATTATTCTTTCTGTGACAGTTTAATGATGCACAGGAAAACCATTGTTTGAAATATATAAATATGTGAAATAAATTTTCCATAAGCAGATATTCAGTGCTAGAAAAATGTGATATTATTAGATTACAAGTGACCAACAAAATGTGCAGTTACTGGGATAATTTTAATTCAATTTATTACAATCATAGACCAGAGATGGGATACTCAGATAAAAATAATTGTGCTGGTATATAATGCCCTTTAAGCATAATTAATCACAGCAAAAATTACCTACTATTTCAATTCCTAATGCTAGATCGCATTATTTTAAAAAAAGTTGCAGTTAATCCAAATTAGCTTTTAATATTTATTTTTTTAAGAATATCCTATTTACCACACACCAGCCTCAATAATTTCCTAGTTAAAAAGAGTCTGCTTTGATAATGAATTTTCAAAATATGTATCGAGAAGCAAAAGAAAGGGAAGACAAGGGGGAAATCCAGGGAAAGAGAGAAGTGTAGACAGGATTTACCTTGAACTGAGTTTTATTGAGACTCACTTTCTGTATCTATTTTCAGTGTTAGGGCTCAGTGAGCTTCTAAAAATGTATAAAGCAGGGGTGTCAAACTTCTGACATCACAGTATTGTCACATGATATATTGTGACAGTACTTCCCCCCTTCGCTAAACCAGGTGGAGGCATGGCCAGCATGTGATGCATTCGGGCAGCAGGCTGTGAGTTTGACAGCCCTGGTATAGAATGTTTTCAGCTGTTCTCTTGGCCACTGTATTTATAGCTATTTCCAGCTCTCGGAACCATGGCATTTAGGTCAGAAGGTGCTGTTTCTATGTTCACTTGAACTCTTTCAATGTTTATTCCACAAATTAAGTGCAACTTGGTAGTTGCAATAATGTTCAGGAATAATTATTATTTGAATGGTAATTGAAAAGTAGGAGAAAAAAAGCAGAAGGATTTTGGTTTTGCAGCATTCTACTCAGCAGAAATTACCTTTGCCTCAAGAAAGAGGGAAGAATATCCGGAGTTGCAAAGGAGCAATTATTTCAGCTGGCAATAAGTTGTCTGATGGAGGCATGGGAAAAAATTGGCCATGTCCAAGTAGGAAAAAAATATGTTGCTAAGTAGGAAAAGTGGGGGGAGGGGAGAAGGAGAAAGAGAGAGCTGACAGTTTGTGGCAAATAGTGATTGTAGAAATTGAAGCGGTATGGGGATTGTGAAGTTGTTTGGAAGTGGATAGCCAATTTTAAAACAGGGTATGCCGTTACAACAAATGTGTAGTTGAGCTTTTCACGAGTAACACTGGGAAAAGAACAACTTGGAGCTTGTGCATTTATTTGTGCATTTATTTGTGAGCTTCTTTGCCTGTGAGATAAAAGTGGATTTTACTTATTCTTCCATCTGTATGATACTTTTAACCTGTATACTTGTTCATTCAAAACAGCACTGCCAATTCTTCCAGGATTATATGTACCATTTATTGCTCACACGAATATACTGCGAGTTGTATATATATAGTATTCATTCAACATGTCCCTGAGACCTGAAAATTGTTTCAACATTCCTCCAGGTTATAGAAAGGTTGAGAAAGGCTATTTTAAAAGATGGAAATGACTTAATCGTTCTTTCTTGAGCTGAAGATTGGAATGTGTTTGTTTCCATCATCAGTAGGGAAAACCAAAGAGAGATAGGCGAATAGGACACTACTTCCATGGCTACATGTTACTCATGGAGCAAAATGATAGGTAGACCCAAGCAGCCAAAAATTTACCTTGGCTTGGTAGACTTTGATCATTAGGTAATGTTAAACTTTTGCAGCCTTCATTGCAGAAAGTCATAGTTGCTGCCTTATCTATACCTTTAACAACTAAAAATCAGGGCTATACACATTCATTTCAAATGAAATAAACAAAATTTAAAAAGTTATCATTTTTATGTAGTTACTTACCAAGCACATATAAATTATATTAAAGTAACCATAATATCTGTACAATCCCCAAGGCATATGACATTTGAGCACCCCTAAGGTTTGGAAATTGGAAGTTGAAAAATATGACACACCGTATGAGTATGCAGTGCTTTAGATTCCATTTTTGAAAATGTGCTTTATAAAATGCGTCAGCACAAACATACCACCAGAATGCAGCTACTTAAAGCAGCTACATGTTTTTTTTTAACAGGTCTGGAATAGTGTGGCAGTTTTTACAATCTTGGGAAAAGGTGCAGTTGTTTCAAAGGATTGCAGGTAAGTGCTGTGTTTGTGCCTTTATGCCTTCTGAAGCACTGTTTGTATCTTGACTGTGAAGACCATACCAGAAAACCCTAGCTCTAAAATAGGATGCTAATAGTTTATATTTGCATGACAAGAAGCTGACCTAGGGCAACTGAATATTAAAATATTGTGTATTTCCAATTATACTGAAATTGGCTTGGCACTTTGATGCTTGAGTTATTCAATTTGTGGACTACCATTGATGTGTGCTTTGATGCTTGAGTTATTCAATTTGTGGACTACCATTGCAAACTCCTAAATACCATCAAAGATCTAAAGAGTTTGTTTTAATCCATTAAAAATGCTGCCAGTTTTTACATATCAATAGGAATGAGTTAATCCCACCTCATCACAAAATAAATGATAAAAGAGGTAATTATGTTGGTCAAGAAAAACTCACTTTAAACTGTCAAAATGGGAATTTAGTGCTACTACTCATTTTACAGCTACATAAATCTGTTTCCCTTAATCATTGCTATTATCCCAGCCTTTTAACACTAATTAATCAACTTGCCACTTTGTATGGAAGAAGCACAGTTTGCATGCAATGAATTCCATCATCTTGATGAGTAACTTTAATATATTAGCTATCCATATTGCTTTTTAAAAGCAATGCTAAGGGGAATTGCCAAGAAAATTACCAGTGTTAAATGGAATTATCATCCAATTTTTAAATCTGAAAATTGCCTAAATGTACCAAGCTCTGTTCTGTACTCATTGCAAATGAGACAGCCTTGACAATAGACGAAAAGCAGAATCCTGATCTCAGCTCTGAGGTGTACTGAACTTTCTCCATACCTCACCATCTTTGGATTGTAGCTTAAGCTCCGTTCTGCATGTTGCTTCCAGGTTGCCAGCCTCAGCATTGATCAAAACTCCCTTGGGAGCCTCCATCACCAAAGAGCGTGTCGGAGACTCAAGTCTGTAATATCAAAAAGCACTCACATCAGTATCTGGATTTTTGAGAAGAAGGAGGAGGAACTCATTTGCAATGTGAAAATATTTCTTCTGAATTGATGCTGAATTCATTTGGAAATAGCACTAAGACTTATATACCACTTTACAGACCTCTCTAAGCAGTTTATACCATATTGCCTGGGACTTCATTTTACCAACCTTGGAAGGATGGAAGGCTGAGTCAACCTTGAGCTGGTCAGGATCGAACCCCCGGCAGCCAGCAGAATTAGCCTGTAATAGTGCATTCTTACCACCATGGCTCTTGAATTACTAGTATTTCAATGACATGATGCTATATTTTCTTCATCTGTTCAAGCTAAACCTTTCTATAGCAAGCATTTGTGACAGCTGTGCTGGAGGGACATAATTTACTTGCCGGCTGATAGATAAGAATTGGTGTCCAGTGATGTTTGCTATAGAAAAAAAAAAAGGTTCCAGATACAGGAGATGTAGGCCAAGAAAGAAGAGCCTAAAAGGTATGTGAGAAAGGTTTTTAAGACAGAAATTAACCCAGGGATGAACTGTTCCTAATATATACTGCTTTTAACTTGGTAATGTAGATACTACACTGTGAATTTCTCACATGCATAAAAAATTGAGAATATTACATGAATATATTTTTGTGACAATACAGATTTTCTTTATAAAATATTGTTATTTTTTTGCTATTACAAGTCATACTCAGATTCACAGCAGAACTCTTAATAATCCCCAACAGTGCAGCTATCTTCTATATGTATACAATATCCTCTTCATATTTTCCCTACCGATTCAAAAACAATTGCAAAGCTCTTTTTTCAGCATGTTATTTTATCTCTTATCTCTTGAATCAAAACTGGAAAAGCAGAAATGGAGCCCCTACAGGGCTGTATTTTAAGGCAAGGGGTGGAAAAGAGCATACCCTTTCTAGACTTTGTTCAGATGAATCAATACTTGTCATTCAAGGATAAGAACTAAATCTACCAAATCTGTGTTACAAAAATCAAAATGGCCACTTACTGATAGCAAAAAGATCAGAAAACTGTAGGTCTTTATTGCATCTACTTGTCATCTAGATTTTTAGGGCTCAATTTGCTATTCTTACTTTTTGTTTGTATAAAATATACAATGGTAGCTACACTTCTCCAATAATCTGGGCCATTGAATTCAATGGACAAACACAACATAAAAATTACACCGATAGATATTATGGTTGGGGGGAAATATACTTTAGCCAGTGAACTCTCAAAAAGGCCCTGGGCCATTAGTTTTTTCCAATTTTTTCTTTGGAGGGAGGGCTTTCCAAAGGGGGAATAAGATATGAGCCCACTAATGACAATTTGCTATTTACCAAGTCATGGTTTGATCTGTTTTCATTCAAAAAGCACTGAAAAGTACCTACATTTTGTTCTTCATTAAAAAAAAAATTCTGCCAGCAAAAAATAGTCTTGAATGTAGACTGACACAATGTAGAATATTTGGATTCTATTAAGGTACTATTTAGTAATCATCAGCTTAGCGTAAAACTTCTATATCTCTAAGTCAGGAATGGCATCATCTATTCTACGAAACCAACAAATATTTATTTATAGTCCTGATTTACATTAGATAGTGGCAAGCATGATACCTTGCAAACAAGTCACACTTGCTTCCTTCTGTTAATATTTAAAAGCAATAAAATCTTTAAAAATCTTTTTTTTATCTTTTAAATTTTATTATCAAACCCACTTAGAAAAGATATTGAAGCTTTCATTGCGGCCTTTAACACACAATTATCTTGCAGTCAGGCTCATATGAAAGTTGCTGGATTAGCAACAGTGCTAAAAATAATTACCATGAAATAGAAGCATGTGACAAATCTACTAACTTGGTTTTCATCAAATAATACTTCATAGCATCTGATGAACTGAGCTCTGAACTACTTAAGCGTTTATGCCATAGTAGATTTGTAGTAAGGTTTTATTTTGATAATAGGTTCACTCCTGATCACTAGGAGGCACCACACAACTAGTTTTCATCCTTATGAAGATTCTTCAGGCATAAGAATCTTCTATGCTAGTTTCCAACCCATTAAATAGTTGAACATAAAATATTTAGTATGGAGGTTACCTAACCCTGAAGAGTCCCAGTAAGGATGAACTGGGGGGGGGGGGTAGTGTGTCTATTGGACATGAGGTAATATAAACTTTAAATTGTATAAACATCCCTTAAGAGCCTTAAGTATAATAAATACACAAGCCAGTGAAACTTTTGTAAGATTCCACAATTCCTGTACCATGTGCTGCAAATATTCTTTTTAACAGTGGATTTTTAATGATATTGGAAAAAAATCAGATGAATGCCATTACCTAATAATCTTCACACCTTGTACACACAACACAATAATGCACACACACAAATTATTACTGTACGTTTTAACAAGTGCCCAGAAATAAATAGCATTTTTCAAGGTGAGAGAGATGAATTATTATGATTACATTGGGAGGCAAGAATTTCTTTTTTAAAATAAATTGTTATTAGAAAGAGGTTACTACTATTAGTATTAGGACTAATAAGTCTTTATAGGCTTCTCAACTCCAACAACTCTGGGAGGTATACAGTTAAAATATATAAAAAAATACAACACTCAAAAAGAAATAATGAGCTGTCCCCAAGACAACATACAACCAGAAAATCCATTCAATAGGAATCAGCCTACATGTTTCCCCAAAACCTGAAACATCTTCAGACTGGAAAAAATAGTCTCTTCCCTCTATTTGATAGCTCACTCCAAATTTAACTCTAACCTATCTTTTTCACATACTGTTCTCCTGTTTATACATTCTGCTTTTTTTTTTTAACATTCTAATAGGTTTTCCCCCTTTTCCTTTCTTTTTTTCTTAAACTATATTTCAATGAAAGAGAAGAAAAAAGTAGGAAGAACAGTTAACATAGGCCAGCCAGCTTGAGCTTGTACAGAGCTCCGTTATGGAAATCAACATATCAGCATTGAATACTTTCCTTGCTATATTGTTTCTTGACTGTTTTTATGAGTGATCTTAAATACTTGCTTAAATAATCTTTTCTTTCTTGTTTGCTTCTAGAAAATTATAATCTTAAGCAGTCAGATGGCAAATGGTGCATGGTACCGGCCTATCTTCTAAAGAAGTATCTTGGCATTGTCACTAAACTTTTTAGAGTCTCACACCCACAAAAGAACAAACCTTTCCTTTTCTAAAATTCCTAGAGTAATTTATTGGAGGTCAACCTATCAGGTTGTACTATGCTTTCAGAGATATTCATTCTCTTGAAGCAAACATTACTTATCCAGATTTCTAGTTTTAATTTCCTGCATCATATGGAGCCTCATTAATCATTTCAGAAGGACAGCATTTGAGATAATCATTTTTGCAATATTCCTATTTTTAATGATACACACAGTGGTGCTTTTGTTTTTCCTAAAGTAGACTTGAATCTTCACAAGTGTGAATAATTTTTAAACAACCTTTGCAAGAAAAATTGAATTTCCTTATTATTGTGAATTCTACCTCAACTAGCCAACAAGTGAAGCACATTTTAGTTATATTACATGTTTTAATTAGGCAGTTTTTATGTCAAAATACTAATTTTCAGTCACAATACCAATGTATCAAATACTTTCGAATGCTATTATATGTCTAAATGGTCCTTATTACAATTGTTGTTAGGTTTCCAAAGGATCATTTCTGAATTGTTGGAAACTTCTAAAAATTTTTGAAGTACCCAAGAATCACTGTAGAACTTATTCTTAAATCATTAGGGTCAGTGATCTGTAGAGATTCTCAGTCATCCAGGTCATGGTTGCCCCAAAGGTGCTTTCTCAGGAGACAACTGGACTTTCTTGTTTTTTTTCTTTTGAAGATGTTTTGCTTTTCATCCAAGAAGCTTCTTCAGCTCTGACAGGATAGTGGGGAATGGAAGGATTTATATTCCTTGCAGACAATATAAATCCTTCCATTCTCCGCTATCCTGTCAGAGCTGAAGAAGCTAAAGGCTAGGTCCCACTGGCTGATGGATGCAAAACGTATGCATAAAGGACACAGCGGACGAGCAAAATTTCGGGGATGGCTCCATCCGTTGTCATCCGCTCCAAAAAGTGGCTAAAATTTGCATAAACAGAACGGAAAAGAACGGAAAAGAATGGACGTAGGTAGTATGTAGCGGGGATGTTAAACGGATGTTCATAGGAAGCCTAGTGGATGGAAGTGGATGACACCTCTGAAGGGATTCTGGGGGAGAATTTTGAAGCAGACGCATAGCGGATGAAGCGGATGCATCACGTATGCCTAAAGGAAAGAAAGGGGATGCTGCACGGATGTATATCGGATGCAAACGCATCCTTTCTATTTCCGTGTTACTAACAATGTATAGACGTTCCATGTACCCTTTCTTTCCTCCCTCTTTCCGTTTTCAGCTGCAGCGGATGTGAGTTGTGAGGATGCCCAGAGGATGCAGAGAGGATACAGCAGATGTTTAATGGATGATAAACGGACATAGAACGTTTGTTGCTCGTATGTCGTGGATTTACATCGTACACGGCAGAAAGTTCATCCGTTCACAAAGTTTTGTGCAGCTCAAAACTTCTTGTGCGGATGAAATCGCAGTGGACGGATCCTCGACGGATAGAGCATATGAAACACGTATGCAATGAGTACACAACGGATGCATAGCGTTTTCAACGGATGGCAAGCTTTTTTTAATGTGTTACATCCTCTTTGTATCTGTAAGTGCACTGGGACAGGGCCTTTAATCTCTCATATCAAGTGCTAATGCTTTGTCTGTCTTCAAATAGTAGCATTCTTACTACTAACTACTTTACATCCTCTAGTTCAACAGGCTAAAAGGATTCCCAGATTATCACACATTTACTTATCACAATTCAATTGACCTCTAGATTTGAGCTGATATGAATAATTTTATCAGCTAAGAAACCTGCAAACTAACCAGGCATATCTGTAGGAGCTTTGTCCCAACATGCCCATAGAAACTTTCATTACACTTTGGTCCTGGCCTGACCTCTAGAAGCTTAAGTTTATGTGGGGATCACTCTCAATGTCCATAATAATAATTTTGTGAGATAGATTGGATTGAGAGAAAGTGACTGAATTTGTAGGACTGAGGGGCTTTCTAATTCTGTCAAATACTTTAAGCATTACACTAAAGCCACTGCTAATTCTAGGAAATTAGAAACAAAAATGTAGTTTATAATGTATTTTATTAAAAAATATTTGGCTAAATTACTCATTATTGCAAATATATTGATTATTTTAATATATTTGATGCGAAATTGCATTTTAAGATTAGTTGGGAATTGCATTTAATTAAAAAACATACATATTGTATTGATTGGAACTGATTAGTTAAAATATATTTATCAGTTCTCAAAATTTTCTACTGAGTTTCAGTTTCTATCTTAAATCCAATTCAAAGCTAAGATTTCATGTTTTCAACTGATTCTTAATTGCAGTTCCTCGGAACTACTAATATTATTATGCTGCTTTCTGCTATGAACTACAACTTTTGTTGTATTTTTTTTAAACTTTTCTTGTAAGCTATTTTGTACATCCAAATAATTGATAATTATGTGTTAACCTTGCTAAACATTCCTTCCTTCCTTCCCTCTGTCCCTCCTTCCTTCTTTCCTTCCTTCCTGATATTATTTAGCCCCAAAAAATTATTTTGATTCATTGGATAAAGAAAGAAGGATTATTTCTAAATTACCTTGTAATGATTTATTTCTTAAACTTAATCTACACTATGCATGGCTGTAACTAGGCTTTCCTGGTGGTAAATAATTATCTCCAAATGCCTGGAATCAAATCATTGTTTAAAAAACTCCTCTCAGAATGCAATCTTTTTTATTAAAATCAATGATTTTTCAGCCATACACCTGTATACATCATCTAAAAAACAATGATTTCCTTCCAGGAGGACTCAAGAACAAAAGCAATAATAATACCCACTGATCAGAACTTAATTAACCAACATGTGGAGAAATATTACTGCAATGATCAGGTAGTTTGGCCTTGCATTAGCCATATAATCTTTTGAATAAGCTATAGCTATATTGTTTGTCCATATCCTGTTCCAACCACGAACTACCTCGCTGCATATGACATTCTGCAACAGAAAAGCTCTGTAGAAATATGACCACATCTGCTGTTGCAAACTGCTCAGAAACGCTAACCACAGGGGCCTGTCCGAAAAATACTGGACATGATGTAGAAACTGCTTTGTACACATAGAAAACATCTACAGATACCCAAATATGGATATCCATCCCACTCAACTGTGTTTGCAAAACATAGTTGCCATATATGTGTATTCAACCCAATGTGTCAGTTTGAGTATGGTTAATCAGGATCACATGTTTGCCTTCTGACATTTTGTAACCCACCCAAACCTCAATAAAAGAGCTTGTCTCGAGCTAGTTCGAGGCTCGCTCACCCTGAGGAGAAAACGTGTGTCATGTCTTTCCTCAAACCCATTCGGCAGTTCGTGGGGAGCCCTCCGGGAGAGCGATGCCTCAACTGGTGACCCCGACGTGATTCGCAGACCCAGGCTCTGCTCCGTGATTCGTTGAACCCACGGACGAAGTTCGGGTGCTGTGTTATGCCGCCTGACACCCCATCTACTTGCTGTCTGGAACAGACATCGCGCAACCTCACATGAGTTATGGGGCAGGACCTATCCAAAAGGCAGACTGTGCATTTGCAAGAATTGGAGAGGTTAGTCAGGAAAGCTAATAAAATTCAAAAGTCAAATGGTAGTACCATTTACCCCATCTCCCAATCAAACATTAAAATCCTTCTGAAGTATCTGGGAGACCATTGCCCTGCCTATCAGGAGGAAGGGTCGCTGAAAAAATCAACATGGGTGCGCGTGGGGAAATGGCTCCATGAGCCCCCACAAGCCCCCACGAGCCCCTCCACCATTATTAACAACGTAGCAGGCCCTTATGGCCATGATTGATTTGCTGTATCCGAAAAAAGGAGAACAGACCTTTGACTCAAAGCCTCCTGTTTACGATACAGTGGCAGTTGCTACTGCCTGTCAGTCCCCTGTCAGACACACCCCCGTATCCCCCTTCCCCTGGCCCTAATCCTTCTGTTGCCAATCTTAATCACCCCCCCTCTGTCTCTTCCTCTTTCTCTTAGAACAGATATCCCTGTGTGGGTGGATCAGTGGCCTCTCACACAGGAAAAGCTAACTGCTTTGCACTCCTTGGTGCAAGAACAGCTTGCCAAAGGGCACACTGAACCTTCTTTTAGTCCCTATAATACCCCAGTTTTGTTATAAAAAAGAAATCAGGAAAATGGAGATTTTTGTCTGACCTCAGGCAAATTAATGCCATTATTCGACCTATGGGGCCTTCACAGTGTGGTCTTCCAAACCCAAACATCATCCCCAGGGACTATGATCTAGCTGTCATAGATCTAAAAGATTGTTTCTTCTCTATCTTGTTGCATCCAAAAGATAGGCAGTTATTTGCCTTCACTGTCCCTGAATTCAACAATGCAAAGCCTACTTCTCGCTATCAGTGGAAAGTTTTACCCCAGGGAATGCTCAATAGTCCTACTATGTGTCAATATTATGTGGATAAAATCCTTCAACCTTTCTGTACTCTTTTTCCTTCCTTTCTGGTCTATCATTACATGGATGATATCTTAACTGCTGCCCCAGGACCTCCTGGGACGGTCAAACCTCATTTACCTACTCTTCTAACAATCTTACAAAAGGGGGGCCTCATTGTAGCCCCTGAAAAAATTCAGTTTACACCTCCCTTTTCTTACCTGGGTCATGTTGTCCTTCGCTCAGCTGCAGCTCCAAGCATGCCTCTCTTACATCTCTCTAAAAATCCTACCCTTGTTCAATTACAACAGTACTTGGGGTCCATTAATTGGGCTCGCCCCTATATGGCCCTTACTACTGCACAACTTTCTCCCCTTTTCTCTGCCCTTACACAAGGTTCTCATCCTGCAGACCGAATCACCTTTAACACTCAACAACTTCATGCATTGGAACAAGTCAATACAGCCCTAAGTTCAGTGTGGGTGGATAGATTTGCTTCTAGTCTCCCTGTCTCTGTTCTAGTTTTAAATACAGTCATGTTGCCTATGGCTGCCCTGGTCCAGAGGGAAGAGCTGCCACGGCTTCTCATTCTTGAATGGCTCCACCTTCCTCATACTTCCCGAACATCTGTCACTCCCAAACCCACACAACTTTCTTTACTTATCTCAAAGGCTCGCTATCGTTGGAGACTCCTTATAGGTTAGAACCTTCTGTGCTGTATGTTCCTTTTTCTCTTTCTATCTGGGAATCGTTATTGTCTATGTCTGATGAATTGCAGTTTGCACTTGCTGATTGGCCAGGAGAAGTCTCCTGCCATCCGCCTCCAGACCCAAGACTACTATTACTAAAAACTGTACCTTTTTCATGGAATTCCCCTCACTCTCTTCAACCAATCCCTCACGCACTTACTGTCTTTGCTGATGGGAGCAAAACTTTTGGGGCATGTGCCTGGCAACAGGATGGCCAGTGGCACATGAAGATAACACCACCCCAGAAATCTGCTCAGAGAGCAGAACTCTTTGCATCCATACTTGCTTTTCAGATGTTTCCTTCTCAACCTTTCAGTCTAATTCTTGACAGCTTGTATGTAACTCAAATCGTATCCTCCATCTATGAATCATACCTTTCTCCGTCTCTTGACTCTGAACTACTTACTCTCTTTATCAAATTGCAAACACTCATTTCTACTCGCCACTCTCCTTTTCATGTTTCTCACATCTGAAGTCATCAACCCTTCCCTGGAATACTACAGGAAGGAAATGACCGAGCCGACGCTGCGGCATCGGCTGCTTATCTGAAATCTTCTATGATAGCACTTTCTATTTCCTCTCAAACTCCTTGGGAAAGTCATTCATATTTTCATCAAAACAAAAAAGTGCTCATGAAACAACTTGGCTTATCGGCGACAGAAGCATCTGCTATTTTACAGCAATGCCCTACTTGTAGCCAACAAGCACATTCTCTTCCTATGGGAGTTAACCCCAGAGGAACTCAAGCTTGTCAAATCTGGCAAATGGATGTAACTCAATATCCATCTTTTGCCCCATGGAAATATCTCCATGTTTCCATCGATACTTATTCAGGCTTTATCATGGCAACCCCTCAAAGGGGTGAAGCCACAAAACATGTAATTAATCACTGCATTCATACCTTTGCATCGCTAGGATGCCCAAAAGAGATTAAAACAGACAATGGTCCTGCTTACATTAGTACAGCCTTTGCGGACTTTTGTAACAAATGGGGAATCACACACAAGTTTGGTATTCCCTACAATAGTCAAGGTCAAGCCCTGGTAGAGCGCACCAATCTAACTTTAAAAACAGCTCTTGACCGATATACGAAAACATAGGGGAAAGCAGCCCCTGGCCTCCCAGCAGTGCAAAACACATTGAATCTATGTCTTCATGTCTTAAACTTTGTCAACCTGACTTGGCGAGGACCTGCTGATCTCATCACCTGGGGTTGAGGCTATGCAGCCGTCCAGCTGCCGGACCAAGTGCTTTGGGTTCCAGCCAGACACACCAGACCGTATTTGGTTAAGTCACATTAAAGACGGTTCCCTTCTCATTTCCCTAAAACCATGCTTCAACCGGGAAGAATGCTGTGGTTTCCTGTTGCCCTTCAGCTACTGAGCATTGCCTTTTATACTTCTAACTGTGTGCAACCCAATCCTCATCAGCTCCAAAACTTAACATGGGTAGTACTGGACGTACATGCAGACATCCTGAACTCCACTTCATCCATGGCAGTACCGGGATCCTGGTTTCCTGATCTGTATTTTGACTTTGGTATAATGATGGACACCACCATTAGCCACAAATGGGTCAAGCAACGGCCCCTCTATATCTGCCCTGGCCATAAGAAGGATACAGCACACCGGAAGAAATGTGGGGAGGAAAGCGTATACTTTTGTGCAGACTGGAGCTGTGTCTCCATGGGAGAAATATCATGGGACCCTCCTCTCAAAGATTATTTTATTACGCTCAAAAGGACTGGCGAGAATGTAATATGTAAGCGAAACCAAAGAGGAGTATACCAGAATTGTAATCCGGTAAAAATTTCTTTTACCAATCAGGGAAAAAGGTATAGGGGATGGCAAGCAGGGGTCACTTGGGGAGGTCATGTTTATGATAACGATGGAGAAAAACTCTTAAAAAAACTCATTGAAACATAAGTAGAAATCACCTAAAAGTTGGGGGAAAAAGACTGATAAAATAGCAAAGCCAAACAAATACTGAGGAGGCTGGGGGTTCTGAAATCATCTTATAAACAATATTTGTAGGCCAGCACTGATCGATAAAAGCAGGCAATAGTGCTAGCATCATTGTGGTTACCGTATATACTCGCATATAAGCCGACTTTAGAACACTTTTTTTCCCCAAAAAATTTGGGAGTCGGCTTATACGCGAATAAATCTGATTTGCTGGAGCAGCGACTTAGCGTGGCGGCTTCACGCGATGAGAGTCTTGGCAATCATCGCGCGAAGCCACTGCCCGGCGAAGCCGCTGCCTGCCGCTTCCCTGCCTCCCATCGAGTCTCCCATCTGATTGGCTGTACAAGCCGCTGCCCAGCGAAGGCGATGAGAGTCTTGGCTCTCATTGCACGAAGCCGCTGCCCGACAAAGGTGATGAGAGTCTTGGCTCTCATCGCGCGAAGCTGCTGCCCGGCGAAGGCGATGAGAGTGTTGGCTCTCATCGCGCGAAGTGCCCAACTTCGCGCGATGAGAGCCAAGACTCTCATTGCCTTCGCCAGGCAGCGGCTTCGCGCGATGAGAGCCAAGACTCTCATCGCGCGAAGCTGTCACACTAAGTCGCTGGTCCAGCAAGTCGCTGGAGCAAGTCACCACGCTAAGTCGATTTGGGGGTCAGCTTATATGCGAGTTTTTGCAAAATTCCTAATTTTGGGGCAGTTTTTAAAGGGTTGGCTTATATGCGAGATCGGCTTATATGCGAGTATATATGGTATATTGCGTCAGCTACAAAAGTGGAATTTTGTAATTCCAATGATATGAATTGGGTGGATTGCAAGCCTGCAGGTGATTTGAATTTGGGTCATGCTTCTTATTGTCCTGACAATAGATCAGCTAACAATGAACTTAGTAATAATTCTTAAAAATGCATGTTTTCATTATTTTATACAATTGGATTTTTAATCTGCCCCAATTTAAAAAGATTCTGAACTGCTAACAGAATATAAAGTTAAAACACTGTATAAACTCAATAATGGGAGAAATTAAAACAGACAAACATGATCAGCTTTACTTTCATCCAAGACTGAAGGCACACTAGAACTATATTGATTTTAATTACTTTCAAAATATAATGAGAGTGCAGATACTTCCAGAGAAGATATTTCAAAATAGAAAGGGATCTCTAGATCAAAAGTCATTATATTAGTAAAATTATAGCATTAGATTTCACACATTATAACACCCCATCACCATGGCTTGGCCAGAGTTAAGTTTTCTATTCTCCTCCTTTTTTGATATTTCACTCAAAAGCAGCAGGAGAAACTTTCAGTGGGAGGAACAGGCCAATTGTAAGAACCATCTACAATATACAGAGCTCAACCTAGAAAAAGAGATGCCTGGTGTTCAAACTGGCTTCAGAAAAGGCCAAGGAGCATGAGACAATATTGTGATATACATAATATCACAATAATTGAGATATTATGGATAATTGAGGAACTCAAAGGATAATTGAAAGAAGTTAGTATATGTTCTATTGATTATTGAAAGACCTTTGATTGTGTCAAACTGGGGGACATACTTAGGAAATGGGAATTCTGGAACATCTCATTTTCTGTATCACAACTTATTCCATCCAGAAAGAAGCGTGTGAGACTGGGTTCCAAACAACAACTATTTTATTTAAACTCACAAGGCAAAAGATACGGAACATAGCCCAAGCTGCGGCAGCCTTTTATAGAGCGGCTTGCCTGTGGCTTGTGGCCAATGACACTCATTTAACTATTCCTGCCGTTTGGCGGCTTCCCGGATTGGTTCTTAATCAACCAATCCGTAAGTGGCCTTTTCGGCCAATCAGAACGAGGGACTTGGAACCTACCAAGTTCCATACAGAACACCCCTTCCCCTTTAGTTTAGTCCAGCGTGGGTGACGTAGTCATGCAGGCAGGTGGGGCTTTTTCTAGTCCTAGTTAACCTGTGCAGCTCAGTCTCGGCGTGGTCTTCTAGCAGTTCGGATGGGATCGCAGCTTCTCCCGTCCTTCTCCATGGAACCTCTTGGAAGGGTGTCAGCCTTGCCGCTCCCTCCCAAGTCTCTCAGGCTGGTTGAGATGGCTCCGCTGCTCCCTCCTGGTTTTACCAGGTTGGTTAAGCTGGCCTGGCTTCCTCCTTCCAGGAAGACCTCTCTTCGCTCTCCTGCTCCCAGACTTCTTTATTGGATTTCATCTAACCGGGAGTGGTCTTTTTGTTTGGTTAGATTGTCTTTTTGCAAAGTTTGTTGTCTTGTTATGGGAGGTTCGTCTCTCCCTTTTTTATTTATTTGTACTCCCCCCCTCCTTGGTTGTTTTATAGTTGGTATTTATTTTTGATTCTGTGGTGGTTTTTCATTTGAGGTTGCAGGAACGAACCTGGTCCATGTGCCACTTCTATTCCCTACCATCATCTAAAGTTAGTCGGTAGTACCGGGGGGCTGTGATTTGTGTGATGGTGGCTGGAAGCCACAAAGGGTCCCCGGTGAGGTTTTTGACATAGACTAGGTCGCCGATTTCAAATGTACGGTATTTGCTGGAGGAGTCGGGGGGGTTGTCCCAGGTGTAAGTGGGGTGCAATCTGTCCAGGTAGGAGCATAGTTTCCTACCCATTAGAAGTTCTGCTGGGCTTTTATTGGTTGTGCTGCTAGGGGTAATATGCTGCAAGGTTAGTAGTCGGCTTAGTTTGTCCTGCACACACCCCTTGTCCATTCTGTCTAGGCCCTCTTTAGTGTATTGAACCATGTGTTCAGCCCTGCCATTTGCAGCCAGGTGGGCCGGCGCAGTTAAGGCATGTTGGATACTCTGGGTAGCCAGATATTGTTCGAATTTCAAGGCTGTAAATTGGGGGCCATTTTCTGAAACCAGTACATCAGGTAGCCCATGTGTCACAAATAGTTTGTCTAGCTGTTTCATTACAGCTTCGGTGGTTGTGGAAGCCATGAGGATGACTTCCAACCAGTTCGAGTATGCATCAACCACTATCAAAAAAGTGTTTCCCTTTGTTGGCCCAGCAAAGTCAATATGTACTCTAGACCATGGACCCTGGGGAGTTTCCCAGTCTCTTATTGGTGCCTGTGGGGGGGTAGGCCTCGATTTTTGACAGTCATGGCATGTTGCAACCCAGAATTCAATGTCTTTGTCCAGCCCTGGCCACCAGATGTAACTTCTGGCCAGGGCTTTCATTTTGACTATGCCCGGGTTTCCCTCGTGCAACATGCCCAGAACGTCTTCCTGGAGATTGCTAGGAATTACCACCCTGTCACCCCATAAAATGCACCCCTTTTCTATAGACAGTTCAGTCTGTCTGGTACAGAATGGTTTAAAGTCTCAGTTTTGTTCTCCTCCGGCCAGCCTTTACCTACCCACTTCAGTATGCATGCTGTCAAAGGGTCTTTGGCTGTGGCTCTCGCAACGTCGGCTGCAGTCAGCAGTAGCTCCGGGCAGGTCTCAAGCTGAAATGTGGAGGTGGTTGGAGCAGGGTCATCTTCTGTGATGGGCAGCAGGGAATGACTCAGGGCATCGGCGTGTACGATGGCTTTGCCAGGTCAGTGCAACAGCGTGTAGGAGTAGGCAGTGAGGAATTCAGACCTCACTGAATTCATTCATTCACCTCGTCATTCTAGGTGACAGAATGTTCGGGGTTGGTTTGTTTCCTGCCAAGATTCCAAGAAGGGGCTTGTGATCAGTTATTACAGAAAAAGTTCTACCTTAAAGGTACTCATGGAATCTTTTGACTCCAGCGATGATTGCGAGGTCTTCTCTGTCGAGTTGACTGTAATTGCGTTCTGACTTGGAGAGCGTCTTGGAGTAAAAGTTGACCAGTGCCTCTCTGCTATCTGGTAGCTGGTGGCTCAGGATGGCACCGACCCTAAAAGGCGATGCATCACAGGTGACGGTCAAAGGCAAGGTATTGCTAAACTGGATGAGAATGGTGTCTGACGTTAATAGGTCCTTGATACCTTGGAAGGCTTTCTGTTCCCGGTGGCCCCATGTCCAAGTGGTTTTTTTTAATCTAGCAGTCTATGTAGGGGTTCTGGTATTGTTGCCTTATGGGGCAGGAACACGTTGTAAAAATTTATGAGGCCTAGGAATGCTTGAAAGTCAGTTTTGTTCCTGGGCCTGGGAGCGTCTTTGATAGCCTTCACTTTTTTTCAGTGGGGTGAATGCCTTGTTCATCGATTAAGTAGCCCCAAAACCCGACCCAGTTAGTGGCTAATTCACACCTTTCCCTTTTTACTTTGAGGCCTGATTTCCTAAATCTTGTTAAGACTTCTCTTAATCTGTTCTCTGGCTGGTTGGCATGTTTTGCTGAGACCAGTACATCATCGAAGTAGGGGATGACACCTTTGATTCCATTTAGCAGGCATTCCATGAGGCTTTGGAACATGCCTGGGGCAATGCTAACACCGAATTGGAGGTGGTTACACTTGAACACCCCTCTATGTGTTACGATAGTCTGTGCCTCTGCCATAATGGGATCAATGGGTAGTTGGTGATAGGCCTGTGTGAGGTTGAGCTTTGCAAAAAATTTTCCTCCCCCTAGCGAGTGCAGTAAATGTTGCACTACCGGCACTGGGTATGTGCTTTGTTGGAGCGCATGGTTCAGGGTTGCCTTATAGTCTCTGCAGATGCACACTGTCCCATCTGGCTTCACCGGTGTGATGATAGGGGTTTCCCACCTGGCATGGTCGATTGGCTCTAAAACCCCTTGAGCTATTAATTTATTCAGTTGTTCGTCAATTTTTGGTTTTAACGCGAATGGGATGCGTCTGGCCTTTAAACGGATGGGGGCTATTTTCGGGTCTCGGTTAAATGAAATTGGGGTCCCCTTGTACTTGCCTAGAGTCCCGTCAAAAACATCTTGGAATTCTTGGAGCAGGCTCTCCTCCCAGTTGGTTGTAGCGATGTGGTTGATCCCGGTCATCCCAATTCCCAGGGGCGCGAACCATTAGATCCCTAATAGGCTAGGGCGGTCGCGGTTGATGATGGTCAGAGGCAAGATTTCGGTGTGGTTTTTAAATTTGATTAGAAAATGTCCAAGGCGTACTACTGGAATTCGATTTCCCTGATAGTCTTTTAGCACTAGTCTTTGTTTCTGTAGTTCTCTCTGTTTAATGTTCAGTATCAGGTGCCTGATGGTATTCCAGGATACCATCGATAGGAACGACCCTGAGTCGACTTCCATCTCGCAGGGTCTCCCCTCCATGCTCACCTCTATTTGAACCTTCTTTCCATTCTCCGCCCTGGCATTGCCGATGGTGACTGTCTGATGCGTTTCTTCCCGGTCACCGGTTCTCTTGTTACGGTTCCATCCACTGCCGGCTTGTCTTTCTTCATGTCTGGGAGGGGTGCTGCCACGTCTTTTTGGACTGTAGCTCTTTTTGTTGTGGCAGACCCTTTCGATGTGCCCCCTCTTATTACAAGCCCGGCATGTTGCATCGAGGAACCTGCATTCAGCTCGTGGGTGATTTCCTCTGCAGTCCGCACATTGAAACTCCCGCCGATTTCTCCTCTTTTCACACCATTTTTTATCTGAACAGAGTCTATGGATTTCTTTGTCATCGTCCTCGGTATCACTCTGGGATTCGATGTCTTCGTAGTGGGCTGTTGCTATGGGCTGTTTCTTTCCTCCCTCTGCCTTCTTCTCCCTGGTTTGGGTTGGCAGGTCTGGAATTGCGTTCATTTGCCGTATGGTGGCTGCTGACTTCTTTGCTGCTTCGGTGGCTGTTGCCTCTGCAATGGCCTCAGCCACGGTTATGTTTGGCCTGTTCAGGAGTTTGCTCTGAAGGGTACTGTCCTTCAGACCGAGGACCACGTGGTCCCTCCTTGCCTCGTCCATGTTCTGGAACTCACAGGCTCCTCCAATGTGTCTCAAGGCTGCTACAAAATCTCCTATAGTTTCATCCTCCTTCTGGTCCCTCTTATAGAATTCATGCCTTTTGATTAAATTTGAGAACACTGGTGCATAGTGTGCTTGGAGCATTCGGTTCAGGTCGGACCAAGTCATCTGTTTGACATCTCTGGGTTTTGCCAGCGCCTTCGCCATTTTTAAAATGGCCGGTCCACAGTGTATAAGGAAGACAGCCCTCTTCCTTTGGTCTGAGATTTCTTCCATTTTGTTGCTTTCTGAGAACATAAGAAAGCGATTGATATAGGATTCCCAATCCTCCTCATCAGGATTGAATGGTACGGGCGACGCATTGTTATCAGTCATCTCTCTTGCTCGGTTCAGATTGCCACGTGCTTCGGTCTCACCGTTTGATCCATATGAAAGAAGTGCATGAGATCGGGTCCCAAACAACAACTATTTTATTTAAACTCGCAAGGCAAAAGATACGGAACATAGTCCAAGCTGCGGCAGCCCTTTATATAGCGGCTTGCCTGCGGCTTGTGGCCAATGACACTCATTTAACTATTCCTGCCGTTTGGCAGCTTCCCGGATTGATTCTTAATCAATCAATCCGTAAGCGGCCTTTTCGGCCAATCAGAATGAGGGACTTGGAACCTAACAAGTTCCATACAGAACACAACTATCTTGAACTCAATGTACAGTCAACATTGTGAAACAAACTGGCTCCAAGTTGCCAAAAAAGTGAGACACAGCTGTATGATTTTCTCATATTTTATTAAAACTATATTAGGAATATATATTTAGGGAAGCAGAATTGGAAGAAGACAAGTGTTGAAGGAACTGGAAGGCCAGGTTAGGTACAGATCATCATGGAGAACATCCTTGCAGTTGCTAAGAGGTGAGACTGATTTGGTGGCCCATAACCAACAATCAGTTTAGGCTAGACTGTCTCTTTATGGTAATAAAGGAATATAATTATACGCTATTTCTTAACTTAGGAAAAATGGCCTATTTAGTATGAAGATGATTTGGAGCTTAGAGTTTTTGTGGGTGACCATAAAAAGTAATAAATATTAATTATGATGGCAGACCTTTCTTAATCATTGCAGCTCAAGAATTGCATACACCCCTATAGAAATACCAAGATAATCAGCTTCTTTGTAAACATGCCCTCAATATCATGGCACACAATAAAATATTTATCAAGATCATTTATAGCATGGCACTAACATCAATCTTGTTTTCAATTATGTTCTAATGAAATGCACCAATTACTGTTTGAATGGTGACATACAATTGTAATCTCATTCAGTAGATAAATCTTGTTCAGACAAGTTTTCAGCATCCTTTCTTTCATAGTATTAATTACAAATATAAACAAAGATGCATTATTATCTTGGTATTCTGTAATAAATCCAGGGATTTAGTATAACATGCTCTTCTATTTGACAGCCTTAATCACCATGCAGTTTCCAACAATTATGCTGCACATCCATAACAAAATCCAAGGTTGGGGCAGTAGATTGTTCACTTGTTCCTGTGACCCTTTATTTAAAATGATCTATAACTCCTTTTATATACAGGTAAGAAAAGATGCTATCTATTATAACATTTAAACTCCTTAAAAATCTCAAGTTCTTGATTCTCTGTTGTTGTTTCTCTGTGTCATATAATATATGTGGATATGTAGTTATATGCATAACTATTTTTTATTTATTTTGTCAGGTTTATGTAGTGGATATTGGAGGTGGTGATCCCTTGAGAGCTGTATACAATGAAATTTCATTTTAATGTATGCTGATTAGTATACACTTAAAGGGACAATAAAGTTATTCTAAGTCTAAGTTTAATGTTCAAGATTTATCTTTCTGGTATATAAAGGATGAAGATTCATCTTTGGCAGTAACTGAGCATAATAATTGTAAGCATTGATTAATTAAAAATATAGCACTGAATCTTGATGATTTTAAAAATCAGATGAATCCAGTAAACTCTCTTGATGAGTTAGATATTTTGGACCAAATATTATTTTAAGCCTCCCTCTACATTGCTAAAATCCAGACCAGAAACATATAAATAGTTTTAATACACTGAAATTAATGTGTAAAAGAGCAACAGCCTTGGGGAGTTTGGATGCAGAAGGTATGTGCAATGTAGCCTACACTATATGTATATCTATTTAGATTATATATGCCAGCACCATTCATTGGGGAGTAGTTTCACTTAACAGAGGGAAGGGGAATAATGCCCCTTTTCTGATTTTTGGACTTCAACTCCCAGAATTCCTGATCCAGCTGGACTGAATATCCTTGGCAAAGGACCCCATATAAGGCAATCCTTGACTTATGAACACAATTACATTGCTAAATAAGACAGTTATTGAGTTGTGCCCCATTTTAAAACCTTTTTGCCTAGTTATTAAGCAAACCAGCCTCCCTGGTCACTGGAGGCCCACCAGAAGCTGGAAATAGGCCCATTTTGCGATTTCTGGTTTTCCCAGGAAGGCCATTTTCCCAGAAAGACCTCTCAAGGGTCCAAAGGCCTTCTCCGGACCTCTGGAAGGGCAAAAACAGCCTCCCTGGGCTCTGGCGGTCCTGCAGAAGCCAGAAACAGAAGGCCCATTTTCCCCCCTCCCAGAGCTTATGTGAGGACCCTGATGCACTTACCTCCATCAAAAATGGACCCTGTGGAGACTCATGGGAGGGGCAGGGTGGGGCCAGCCAGTTGGTTGAAATACTGGTTCAATGAACTTGCTGAAACTTTAACATCCAGTTTGCCTGAACCAATCTGAACTGGTAGAATCCTACCCCTGTTCCAGGCTAGTGCAACTGTCTTAAATGCATGCTGGTTGCCAAGTGTCTGAATTTTAACCATGGGGATGCTACAATGGTCATAAGTGTGAAAACTGGTCATTGGTCCCTTTTTTCAGTATCATTGTAATTTTGAATGGTTACTAAATGAATGTAAGTCAATGCCTACCTGTATCAGGTTTTCTGAGTTGACTTCTTTACTGCTATTCATCCCCAAATTATACTGGAGCAATGGAATTAAAAACAGACATTTCTCTCTCTCTCTCTCTCTCTCTCTCTCTCTCTCTCTCTCTCTCTCTCTCTCTCTCCCTCCCTCCCTCCCTCCCTCCCTCCCTCCCTCCTGTTCCGTCCGGAAATAAGTTGCACGAGACTGGGTTCCAACAACAACTCTTTTATTTAGAACAGTAAAGCAATGGTAACGGAACAACGGCCCAAGCCGCGGCAACCCTTTTTATAGCGGCTTGCCCACGGCTTGTGACACTACTTTAAGTGTTCCTGCCATCAAGCAGGCCAATCAGATTGGTTCTCTAGTGGCCAATCCGAGGATGGCCTTTTCAGCCAATCAGAATGGGGAACTTGGAGCCTACCAAGTTCCATATACAACACCTCCCTCCCTCCCTCCCTCCTTTCCTCTGTGTGATTTTAGGACAAAGACTTAGAATATTATCTGTGCATTCCTTTTATTTTTGAATTTAGATGTTTATGTGATGCAAACTCCCAATGGTATCGCACATAAACAAGAACATGATATTCACAAGTCTAGAAAAATCTAGGAAGTTTGCAGTAAAAAAGAGGTCTGAGATATATACAGATATCTGCATGCCCTCTCATCAACCTTGGAGAAAAAGGTCAGAAATCCCATGCAATATCAACCAAAGTTTCTACAACAACCACAAGAAAAGCACCATATGTTGCATGGCAAACTATTTCCTCAAAAGCAATACATCACAGGTATATTAGCAACATTTGAAAAACATTTGAAAACAAGGAAAAAAACAGTCTAACTTTAGAGCATCAATAACAATAATGGTGTACAACCGTAAAGGTTCTGCAAAGGTGATCTGCAGTGTGATTACTACATATATTATTTTTTTACCTGACACTCTAAATTGGTTTCTCTACAATTTCTACACCAGTAACAAGCAGAGTCTAGTTGTTCTGCTGGAAGATGTAATAAAAGTATAGAAGCAGCAAATTTTGCATTTTGCTATATTGGTAAAGATGACGAAGGAAAGACTTTATGGTGTGCAAATGCTCACAATGAACTAGTGGATAATATACATTCTGCTGCAAGAAATAAATATTTGTTGAAATAATTGAAAATGTCTGTATGCACCTGGCCCACTTGTTATATGGAAATGATATCTGGTAATTTTAGGAAGTAAACGATAGTAAGTTGAATGCCATGGAAATGGGTTGCTTGAGAAGTGAGTGTGTTAAAAGAAAGAGAGAGGGGTGACAGAATGACTTGGCTGGTGCAAAAGTAGTACAGTACGTTGAAGAAGTTTGATAATTACATATGCATTACTTGTTACTGTTTGCATTTTAAGTTTCTTGTACAGGTTTATGACTTTAATAAAATTTTGATTTGATTTGAAAGTTAAATGGAGTTGGTGAAAAAGAAGATAAGAAATTGAAAGACCAAAGCCAGTGCACAAATCAATGTATGGGTGCGAAGGAAGCAAGGACACAAAGGCATACAGACGTGTGGAGAAGGTGCTGGTGTAAAGCAGATATTAAAACTCTTCCCATGTCCAAATATCCCGCCTTTACTTTCTTTTATACAGTACATATCTCTCTTTGTCTATACTCTACATTGCACTGCTTGTTCTGGAAAGGAATAATATGATCAGTATGCATCTATGGAAATATTTTGGACAGTCAAAGGCTGCAGATAGTAGGAAGAGGCTGTTAAGGAAGAAATTGAAAGTTTTACAGGTAAGATATGTTTGGGAGAAAGTGACTGGGGAGGCATAGAAAAATCAAAAAGCTCTGCATAAATGCATCTTAACAGTGCCTTTCTTTATTATCCAATAAGTGTTGCTCTCGGGATCCTGACAGAGAATAGCTATAGAGAAATGCTTTCAACAACCAAAACTGAATCAAAGAAAATGATAAAAAGGATTCAGTTGGAAATTCCCTATTGGAAATTAATAAAGGTGGTTTATATTTTAAGTACACCTTCTGCAACATGCTTCCTGCTTATTTTATTTCAAGATGGAATTGGCATGTTGTAAAGATTTATGGTCTTCTTAAATTTCAGTGTCAGGAGTCCATATCAGCTCTCTTCCTCTTGGGAAAGCTTCACAAATCTGATAGGAACCCAATTTGTGAGGCTTTTGAGGATTTTTTTTTGAGGGAAAGAAGAATCACTGGGGATCCACAGCTGGGGAGTGGAGATCTGTTTCTGAGCTTGATGCAGAGATCTCCCTACATTTCCAAGAAATGCAGTCAGAAAAGTCAGCCAGGCATAAGAATGCTTCCTTGAAGAGAAAGATTTTTCTTAGGCACAATTAAGTTTCTACAGCAGTGAAGGAGTGATTAAAAATATTTGAAATGGGAAAGGGCTTGAGTTACCTCAAAGTCATAATTCAAAACTAAGCTTGGAATATTTCCAAAATAACCAGGGTTTTTGCACATCTCTACTAGTAAGAAGCATTTCTTGCTAACACTGAATGATTAACAACTGTTCCTTGAATACAAAAGCATTAAAGCCTTCACTGCTGGAACAATGTATGACATTATTCTAACTGTCTGTGGTTGCTCTTTGCTGCTCACCTCTTAACTCATGAACTCATCCATGCCGAGTCATCAAGCCCTTCACAGTATGTTTTTCAGAATACAATCTGACAATGTTTGACTCATTTTGTCTTTCTCTTTTTGCATATCTTCAGAACAAGCTCTTAGAGTAATTGATTTCTGACTAATTGGAACCACAACCCAAAAACATAACAGTCAGCAAACACAAACTTCAAATCTAAGAGGAAAACCAGCAATAATATGTAACCAAAATAATAATAAAATGTAATACTGTGATTAAAAACTGAGAAACAACTAACTGTTTTCAAATTGAAAAACCTGTGGAAATTAAAGGCCCTGTCACACTGCCCAACGAATGCAAAACGTTAGTAAAAAGGACACAACGGATGAGCAAAATGTTCCATCTGTTGTTATCCGCTCTCAAAAGGGGCAAAAAATTGCATAACAGGAGCGGATAACACAGAAAGGAACGGATGCGGGGAGGATGCAGAGTGGATGGAAAGCGGATGTGGAACGGAAGCAGATGCGGATGGAAGTGGATGGGAGCGGATGACACATCCGCTAAGCTTCCGGGGGACCTCAGCAAAGTGGACGCGGAACGGATACAGCAAATGCACAGCGGATGAAGCGGATGCAGAGCGGAAGCCTAGCGGATGCACAGCGGAAGCCGAATGGATGCCGAGCGTTAATTGCGCATGCGGGGGGGATGCATTGCGTAAGCCTCGCGGATATAAAGGGAAGCAGCTCCCAAGCAGGTCACCATTTGGAGGAAAGAACTGCTGCCGGATACATCGAGTCCTTGCCTGCCCTGCCTGCCTGCATGCCTTGCTGCCAGCCTTCCTGCCAGCCTGCCTCCAAGCCTGCCTCCCAGCCTCCTGGCCAGCCTCCCTGCCAGCCTTGCTCTCTGCCTGCCTGCCAGCCTTGCTGCCAGCCTCCCTGCCAGCCAGTCTGCCTGCCAGCCTTGGTGCCTGCCTACCTGCCTTCCTTCCTGCCTGCCTTCCTGCCAGGCTTCCTGCCAGACTTGGTGCCAGCCTTCCTGCCAGCCTTGGTGCCTGCCAGCCTCCCTGCCAGCCTCCCTGCCAACCAGAAACCCCACAACCGAAAGTCTCAGCAACCTGCCACCATCCCTGGCAAGAGGGACAGGCCACCCTCCCACCCCCTGTCCCTGACTCTGCTTCTGCTGGGGCTTCTGCTGCTCGGGCTCGCTCTTCTGGTGCTGGAGCTACTGCTGAAGCTGCTCCTGGCAGTGGTGCTTCTGCTCGTGCTTAATCTGCTGAAGCTGCTTCTGGTGGTGGTGCTTCTGCTGGTGCTTACTCTGCTGAAGCTGCTCCTGGCGTTGGTGCTTCTGCTGGTGCTTACTCTGCTGAAGCTGCTCCTGGTCCTGCAGGTCCTGCTGGTCCTGCTCGTGCTCCTGGACTTGCTCATCCTGCTCGTGCTCCTGGTCTTGCTCCTCCTGCTCGTCCTGCTGGTCCTGCTCATGCTCCTGGTCCTGCTCGTGCTCCTGGTCTTGCTGGCGCTGCTGGTGCTTACTCTGCTGCTGCTGATCCTGGTGCTGCTGGTGCTGGTGCTGCTGATCCTGCTGGTGCTGTTGGTGCTGCTGCTGCTGCTGATGATGATGATGATGATGATGATCCTGCTGCTTCTGCTGCTGCTGCTGCTGCTGCTGATGATGATTATGATCCTGCTGGTGATGATGATGATGATGATGATGATGATGATGATGATGATCCTGCTGGTGCTGCTGCTGCTGGTGGTGTGGAGGAGCAGCCCCTACTACCTGGGAGCCCCTCTGATGAGGGCCTATCTGGTCCTGCGTAAGGGAGAAAGAGGCGTATGCGACAATGGGAGATGAGGCAATACTCCATTGAGGAGGAACACGAGGATGAGGTGCTGGAGTGGCTGAGAGAGAATGACTATCTGTGGCGGAAGGGACACCGGCTGTACAGGGACACCAAGCGGAAGCATACTGCTTGGAGAGAGAAGGCGGAGAGTCTGGGCTACACTTCGGAGGTGCTCCTCGGCTGGTGGAAGCACATCCACACCTGGTACGGGAAGCTGCACCTGAAGAAATCTGGCCAGGCCACGGTTAAGCTGACGGACAGAGAGTCCTATGTCATGGCCAGGTGCAGCTTCCTGGAGGGTGAGATCCGCCACCGAGGAACAGCCCCTCTGTCTATCCTCTCTCTCTGGAAGCCTGCTGAAACCCAGTCCTCTTCCGGCCAAGAGTCAGTTCCTGTCTCCAGGCAGGTTTCTGTGGAGCGTGCCACGGCAGAGAACCCACAGACAGGTGTTGTAACCATGGTGGAGTGCATGGAGGACTCCCTGGTGCGGTGGGAGAAAGGAGACGGCGCGTCCACCACAGCCGTACCCGCATCCACCCCCAGCTCCACCTCCACAGAAAGGCAGAGAGCCAGACAGCAGGTGGGGCAGAGCCACACTGTCCTACTGGAGATCAGGGACACCATTCGGACCAGCACAGATCTCCTCTCTCAGCTGGTCCACACCGACTCCTCATCCTCCAACTGCAAGCCCTTCCTCACCTATGTCAACCAGACCCTCAGGGACATGGCGGAACCCCAGTACCAGGTGGTGAAGGACTGGATCACCAAGCTGGTCACAACCCTCCAGATCCAGAGGAACCTGCTCCCACCCAGTCCAGGTCTGCTCCTCCACCCCAGGTGATGTCCCTCCCATTCCAAGGCTTTCCACAGGCCCTCACCTACCAGGGCTACGGCTACCAGGTGGTCCAGCAGCACAGGCAACATCCCTTACCAGTCCAGGCACAGAGTCATCGGGCGACACCGTTGCCACCAGTTCCACTGATGCCACCGATGCCACCCACGACACTGATGCCACCAACGCCAGTCCTCACCCAGCTGCAGACCAGACCACTACACTGCTCCTTCCTCCACCCCACAGCCAAGTCCGGCCTCAGTACATCTGTCGTCGGTACTGGGGCTGACACTCCATGGCATTGAGGAAGGAGCTCTCAACATCACGGGTCTGAGCCAGCTGTTCGAGAGCTTTCTCAACACACTGTCACCTGTTGTCCTCTTGGGTCCAGGCACCCCAGTGGTGCTTCAAACCAGCACTCCAGCAGCACCCACCTCCACAGCACCTGGACCCTTCACCCCTGAGACTGGGCACACCTCCGAGTGACCAAGAGGAGTGCCAGAGACTGGTTGGCTGGCTACCTGTGGACTTTATTTGGACACTTGACTTGGGTCATTTTTGTTTTACAGCTTGTTGTTCAAGAAAGTCTATCTTTGATTCACACACTTGCTTCATTTCTTTTTTTTAATAAAGTCTTGGTGGAAACTTTTAGAAATTGTTTAAGCCTTTGCATGCTTGTAGGATGGGTTAAGATAGCAGTGGGGTGGGCAGGGATACCTGTGGAATGAGCAGGGATACCTTTGGTAATAGCTGTGGGATAGATAAACCTCCAGTGCAAGCATAGTGGGACTGTATGGTCCACCCTCCCAGGTGCCACACCTATGGCCCTTTATTATCAATAATAATGTAATAATCATCCACACATGTCAACACAAACACAACTCTTTATTAAATGCCCTGATCATTGTAGGGCCACCCAACATACATGGCCCAATCTCATCAGTGTGATGAGACAGGTGGAAGGAAGCATCCATTAATCATCTATCATCCTGTCTTGCCACTCCACTGCTCCAGCTGGGGAGTTGCACCAGTGTTTCAGGAGGTTGCGCTGCTTCTTCCCTTTACATGAGGCTCTGTTGGGGCCTTGCACATCCTCAGTGTCTGTCAGGTTTTGCCCTTGCCTCCATTCCCCAGGCTCTATGTCCCCATTGCCTTGTTGGAGGTCCACGAGCCTGTTCTGCAAGACTGGGTAGCGGGTGCACATGAGATTGTTCAGGATGCAGCAAGCTTCCACGATCCTCCTCACAGTCTCTGGGCGATGCTGCATGGTGGTGAGAAGTACCTGTTGGCCAGGATGGCAAAGGCGTTCTCCACCACCCGCCTTGCCCTGGACAGCCTGTAGTTGAAGATCCTCTCTTCACGGGTGAGGAGTCTGGAAGTGTAGGGCTTCATGAGGTAGGTTCTGAGGGAGAAGGTGTCATCCCCCACGATGAAGTAGGGCACATCTTGCATATCGTTTGGCAGGGGCTCTGGATCTGGGAAGCCCACGATGAGGTTGCGTTCCAGCCCCTCCTTGAGGTCACTGGTGTTGTATACCTGGGCATCTGAACATGAGCCGTTGCCTGAAGCATCGATGTACATGAACTTGTAGTCAGCATAGACCATGGCGAAGAGGACGATGCTGAAGAAGCCCCTGTAGTTGAAATAAGCGGACCCCGACTTGGCTGGAGCTTTGCAGGCCACGTGCTTGCCATCTATGGCTCCAACAGTGTGTGGGAAGTTCCACCTCTGATACCACTGCTCTGGAACTTTCTTCCAGCTTTCTTCAGTGGAGGGGCACTGGAGGAGCTCTCCAGGTATTCTTCAATGATGGCCTGCACCACTTCTCTGACCACAATGCTGATGGTGTTGTGTGGCACCCTCCAGCCGTACTGCATGCTCCTGTAGGTGGTCCCTGAGGCCAGGTGGCGCAGAGTGAGTGCCACCTTGAGCCCAGGTTTCAGGCTGGGCCAGAAGTTGGTGCTCTGCTTGGTCAACCTGGGTGTCAGCCGCTGCACAACTTCGTCAAACATGGCTGGAGGCATCCTCATGAAGTTCTGGAATGCCCGAGTGTCTTCGTTTCTGAGCTCCACCATCAGCTTGTTGTACAGTCCGTACTCTGCTCTTCTCCCGATCCATCTTCGGACCCAGATGCTTCTTGGCCGCCTCTTTTTCTTCCCGTAGTAGAGTTCACAGAACCTGTAGATGGCTTCGCACTGTTGCAGAATGATTGTGGCTGCCAAAAGGACTGTGTTACTATCCACAGTTGACATGACTGGATGCTGTGGAAGAGCAAGAGTCAGATGAAGGCTGCAGAGATCTGCACAGCTTGGCTGCTGGTCTGAAAGTGAGATCCAGATGTGTTGCTCCCCCTTTTTATAGGCAGTATAGGTTTTCCCCTAGGTGTCCCTTTGCATCCTCTAGGCATCCTGTAGACATCCTTAATATCCGTGATAGGTCCCCTCTGCGAATGTTTTTTCCATTTTAAATGCTTTGTTTCCGTGCTGCATCCGCTAGGCATCCGTTCTGCATCCATTCCACTTCCTCCCTGCATCCGAGCAGATGCGAGTTGCGCGGATGCGCAGCGGATGCCTAGCAGATATAGCGGATGTGTAACAGATGCAGAACGGATGCCTAGTGGATGCCTAGCGGATGCAGAACGGATGCATTGGATACATTTTCCGCTCAAAAGTTTTGAGCAGTTCAAAACTTTCTGAGCGGATGAAACGTAAATAAACGGATGCTGGACGGATAGAGAGGAAGCAAAACGGAGGCAGTGAGTACAGAACAGATACATCGCGTTAACCAACGGATGGCAAGCTTTTTTGTCCGTTTTACATCCTCTTTCCATCCATTGGTGCAGTGTGACAGGGGCTTAACTAAACTGTTATTTGAGTCCTGCAGATCCCAGAAAACTTCAATATCTGACAGGTTGCCCATAAAAGAATAGCATTGCTGAATTGGACTATAACCACTGGACTCAGGTTTTAGGAGAGACAATTTGGAAGAAATTCCCCTGAATAGTGATGCGTTCTTCCTTCTTTCTTCTTGCTCCAGGTTTTTTGCACCAGTTAAAGGTTGCCCTAGTTGCCTTACAAGTTTTTCTCCAACTGCAATATATAATGGCTCCAAAGAATATGGAAAGATTGTTAGAATGCTGAAACCAAAATGGCTACATGAATACAATTGCAGAAGAAAATGGATTACACTCACATTACACAAATTGCTCCCTGAACAGTAAATTAGGGAGCTTGTGTCTTGTTTTGAAATGTACTATTGTAGCCCAAAGATATATATATATATAAGCTATGATTCTGCTTTTGTTCAGGGCTGCTCAGAAAAATGCCAATGTTTTGGTGGGAACATGATATACACTTTTTGTTGTTTGTGTGCCTAATAAAATTGTTGTTTCTTCAAAGTGATTTGGTTGCTTTAGGCCAGTGCAAACCTTTGTCGCTTAGTGACCTGGGGGGTGGGGGAGGGGGCAGGAAACAAGGCCATGTGAGTGGCAGGGTGACATGCATACATGTACAACTGAACTTGTGCAAGGGGCAGGCTAGTGTGCACACACATGCACATGCAGCAAAACCTGCGCAAGTGTGCATGCAAGCCACCCCATTGCTCACACAACTTGAGCTGCGTGCATGTATATGCCGTCCTTCCATTTAGATAGCCTGGTTGTGAATAGACCAAAGCCTAGTAGTGGGCTACATCTGAAGAGTTGGGGACTTCTGCTTCATGTGACTCAGGTCATGGGTGCCACACCTGCTTTCTTTCTCTCTTTCCCCTGCCCTTCTGAGGATCTGGGTCTTCTTTAGAACCAATAAACAAAACAAACACACTTAGAAATGATGACTTGCAGGAAAAAAAACAACCTTTAACTTTCCTTGCTAAAGGCCCTGTCCCACTGCACCAACGGACGCAAAGAGGATGTAAAATGTTAAAAAAGCTTGCCATCCGTTGGAAAATGCTATGCATCCGTTGTGTACTCACTGCATACGTGTTTCATACGCTCTATCCCTTGAGCATCCGTCCACTGAGATTTCATCCATGCAAGAAGTTTTGAGCTGCACAAAACTTTGTGAACGGATGAACTTTCCGCCGTGTACGATGTACATCCGCGACATATATGGGCAACGAACATTCTATGTCCATTATCATCCGTTAAACATCCGCTGTATCCTCTCTGCATCCTCTGGTCATCCCCTCAACTCACATCAGCTGCAGCTGAAAACGGAAAGAGGGAGGAAACAAAAGGTGCATGGAACGTCTACACAGTGTTAGTAGCATGGAAATAGAAAGGATGTAAACATATGCATCTTGCATATAAAGGATTAAAATGGACAAAACGTTTGTATCTGGGATGTATCTCATATATTAAGGATGTCTGCAATATGTCTACAGTATGTAGAAGGACACCTAGCCACTACCGATATTTCCTATAAAAAGGGGGAGAAAATCATCTGGATCTCAGTATGAGTCCAGCAGCCGTGGTGTACAGACCTCTTCACCCTTGGTCTCGGTCTTCCACATCATCAATTGTTCTCCACCATGGTCTCGGTCTTCCACATCATCAATTGTTCTCCACCATGGATCATGACACAATCCAGATGGTAGCTGCGATCATTCATCACCAGAACCAAAACCTGTTCAGACTGTTTCACCTTTTATACAGAAGGAGAAGAAGGAGACGTCCAAGAGCTGTGTGGGTCCAAGGATGGATCGTGAGAAAAATGGAGTTTGGACTGTATGACCAGTTGATGGTGGAGCTGAGGAATGAAGGCCCTCGTGCATCCCAGCACTTCATGAGGATGCCACCAGCCATGTTTGACGAGCTTGTAGAGCATCTGAGACCCAGGTTGACCAAGCCGAGCACCAACTTCTGTCCCAACCTGGACCCTGGACTGAAGGTGGCACTGACTCTGCGGCACCTGGCCTCTGGGACAACATACAGAAACATGAAGTATGCCTGGAGGGTGCCACACAACACCATCAGCTTTGTGGTCAGAGAAGTGGTACAGGCCATCATCGAAGAATACGTGGAGGAGCTCCTCAAGTGCCCCACCAGTGAACAAGGCTGGAGGAAACTTGCAGAAGAGTGGTATCAGAGGTGGAACTTTTCCCACACCGTTGGAGCCATAGATTGGAAGCACGTGGCCTGCAAAGCTCCAGCCAGCTCAGGGTCCACTTATTTCAACTACAAGGGCTTCTTCAGTATCATCCTCTTTGCCATGGTTGATGCTGACTACAAGTTCATCTACATTGATCCTTCAGGCAATGGGTCAGCTTCAGATGGCCAGGTATACAATGCTAGTGACATCAAGGAGGGGCTGGAACGCAACCTCATCATGGGTTTTCCAGATCCAGACCCCCTATGTTGTAACTATGTATCATTTATGTGCTTTCAATTGTATATCAGTGCAACTATGGATCATTCAGACATTTCAACATTGTATCATTTCACGT
>BLBF01000003.1:67281172-67317752 GCA_015471245.1 Laticauda colubrina
CAGGGGCTTGAGCAGCAGGGCCTTCAGGGGCTTGAGCAGCAGGGCCTTCAGGGGCTTGAGCAGCAGGGCCTTCAGGGGCTTGAGCAGCAGGGTCTTCAGGGGCTTGAGCAGCAGGGCCTTCAGCAGCATGGCTTTGAGGGGCTTGAGGGCCTTGGGGCTGCTCCACTACAGCAGCAGCACCACCAGCAGCAGCTTCAGAGTCAGTGCCAGGGGGTGGGATGCTGGTTCTGTCCTTCTTGCCAGGGCTGGAACGAGTAGGCACCGGCTTCCTCTTTTTCCCTGACTGACGAACCATGGTGTTCCTGCTAGATGTATGTGGCAGCACGTCTTTCCCCTGAATGCTGACTGCATGCATGCTGCATGCTTTCATATCAGCGGAGATGACGCAATTCATACTCCCCGCATGCACAGTGAATGCTTTGTATCCGATATACATCCGCGTGGCATCCGCTTTGCTTCCTATAGGCGTCTGTGATACATCCGCATCATCCGCTATGCATCTGCCCCTTCCGCTATGCATCCACTTCGCGATTCTCCCCTGGAAGCCCCTCGGATGTGTCATCTGCTTCCATCCGCTAGCCTTCCTATGAACATCCATTTAACATCCCCGCTACGTACTTCCCCTGTCCGTTCTTTTCCGTTCTTTTCCGTTGTGTTTATGCAAATTTTTGCCACTTTTTGGAGTGGATGACAACGGATGGAGCCACCCCCGAAATTCTGCTCGTCCACTGTGTCCTTTATGCACACGTTTTGCATCCGTTGGCCAGTGGGACCTAGCGTTTAGTTCTTGAAATCCTATGATATTTTGTACTTTCTGTAAGTTTAAAACCTGATAAAAGCTTTCAATCACCAATGAGATTAAAATTATTCCCCATACTAATTTATTTTATGCCCTTTCTGAATGAAAGGTCAGCTTGTTATATTTAAAGATAACTGAAGGAATACTATAGCAGAAATGATGTCAACTTACATCAGGCAATTGTTTCAGGGATTGCCTGATTCCTTGAAACTTGAAATGTATACCTTCTGTCAAAATGGAAAACGGTGAACAAGACGTATAGCAATTTCAGATAGAACTGGAATAAAAAATGAGTTGACATTAAAACTGTGGCATTAAACACAGTATTCTCCTGCAACTTAAAAATGGATGTCCTGTTTATACTGGATATAAAGAATAAGGATGACCATGACAAAGAAGGCAGCTTTTGGTTGATGGAAACTGTTCCGTCCAGAAAAAGTGCGTGAGACCGGGTTTCAACAACAAACTTTTTATTTAAACTCACTTAGCAATGGTAACAGAACAGCAGCCCAAGCCGCGGCAACCCTTTATATAGAGGCTTGCCCGCGGCTTGTGACCAATGACACCACTTTAAGTTAATTGGATTGGTTCTCTAATGGCCAATCCGAGAACGGCCTTTTTGGCTAAGCAGAATAGGGAACTTGGAGCCTACCAAGTTCCATTCATAACAGAAACCTACAGATTAACTGAACATTTGATTAGTTCTAAAATGTTTTTAAAATGACATTTTGTCTTTGAAAAATCTCAATCAGTGATGTCATGGTTGTCTCACTCAAAGGTGAACTTGAATTTTTGGTCTTTCCTTTGAAAATGTTTCACTTCTCATCTAAGAAACTTCTCAAGTAGTCCTGAACTGATGTTAAAAAAAAACAAAAAACAAGAAACTCAAGAATGTTCAGTTGTCTTTTTGAAAAAGCACCTTTGGGATAACAGAAAAGCACAAATAAAAACATCAACAATGTATTACATTAAATTTTCTGGTTACTATATTAATTTATAGTGAATTTAAATCTGAATCCCTGTATGTAGTACCTCCTGAAGTGATCTTATGTTGTGTGCAAATGTTAACTTAATCTGAAGAGCTCTCTTTGGGTGATGAATTGCCTATAACCTGACAGCTATTTCCAAAGAACACTTTAAAGACTTAACTTTGTAATGACTTGGCATGCTCATTTATGTAGAATCAATTGATAATGATCCCACCAACTTAAGCCTTCATTAACCATTTGATTTCTTTTGGCTTTGACTTCTCTTTTAATTAACTTTAATAATATGACGAAAATATCCAATATTTCACTCCAGCAAACATTTTATTTGAAATCCATAGATTATTCAGATAACAGACTTGTGAAAAAAGGATGGAAATTACCTGAAATTTTAGTTTTCACATTGTGGTTAATTTTCTCTTGTGGCTCTCAGTAGATGTTATTTGGCCTGATACTACCTTATATTTCCTAAAAAAAACATGCTGTTTTAATGGGAGTAAATGGCATTAATAAGACATTAAAAAAAGATCGAGTTATACATTTTCCTACAAAATTGGTTGAGTTTTGAAGATTTGATTCATCAAATCCAGAAGAGAAATTGGCATTGAGGGCATAATTTTGAATATACTGTACTTACTAGAAATTAAATCCAATATTTCTGTCTATATGTACATGTGGCTGCAAAAATGAAGTGGCATTTAAAAATGAAGTACCTAAGAGATATGGTATATAGGATTAACCTCTCTACAAATGGAGGCAGAAGACATTGCTTTAAGACACTCTTAAAATAAGATTTAAGTACCAATCTTTGGTGTCAACAATAACTGAATTCTGATCAAAACTGTACATCACCAATCCTACAAATTAAAAGTACCCTGAGCAACTAACAATTACCATAGAGGCTAAGAACACGAAAGGAACCATATGGAAATAATAGCCTATGGAAGAAAAAATGCAAAATACTGATACTCGAGTGATTCATAAATTTCATCAGAATACAGAATATAACAGAGTTGGAAGAAATCTTGGAGGTCTTCTAGCCCAGCTCCTGCTTCCTGCAGGAGTCCCTATACCATGCCAGACAAATGACTCAGCAGAACTAGAATAATAGAATAATAATAATACAATAATATTAACAGATTACATTATATGAGGATACCTTTAACACTATCAAACAGTAACATCTGGCTTACCAAGTCCTTGGGAAGGGTTTGATAAATGGATAAAAGTACCAATGTCTAAACATTTGACTGACTGAGTGATGAATCATATTGATATTAATATTACTATTAATATAATAAAATTAGTTATTAATTAATATAATATAAATTATATTAATATTAATGATAATAATGCAAAAAAGCCAGAATTGAGAAGAGTGTCATAGATTGAAATACCACTTTTGCAAAGAAGGTGAAGAAGCAGTCAAACATCTAATTAACAGCTGTAAAAAGATTGCACAGATTGATTACAAATGGCATGACAAAACAGCAACTATTGGTGCATTGGAATATCTGTAAGAAATACTATTTTCCTGCGAGCGAGAACTGGTAGGACACAAAACAGACAAAGTAAGAGAAAATGAAGAAGAAAATGAAGATAAAACGCTCTGGAACTGTTCAAATACAACTGCCTGTGAATGAGGAGTTTTTATAATATTGTCAACCATTATAATTGCATGGATTCCAAGGCCAATAAATATGTTAGTATATATTTTTTCCACTGGAAAGAGAAAAAAAGATAACTAAGGTAACCAAATCCACAGAGTAAGTACCATGGATGCAAACTTAGCATTCACACCTCTTTCCTCACAAAATGTTATTTAGGTTTCAGACACTGGAATAAATAGGATAGTAAGAAATCCCCAATGTTTCCCAGGGGAATGTTTGTGTGTGAAATGCAATGCAAACCTACCCCTTTTGTATGTGCCACATCCACAAACAAAATGACTTTTTGTACGATGCTACTTCTGGCATGTTGCCTGTTTTTCACTCTACCCTAAATGCATCTACATTACATATGGAGTTCCTCCTAGGGAAACTAATTCGTCAGATTTGTCCCTAGTTTCCTACAACTACTGTTCCTCAATGATACTCAGACAAGCTGTATTAACTCATTTCCAACAATATGGTCTTTAACCCATCTCTGCCAAGCCCTTCCCTGCCCTTTTACTGGCTATACGAAAAAAATTCATATCCCATCACCAATTTGAAGCATTTCAGGGATGCAGTGCAACCAATAAACTAGAAATAATCTACACATTTGCTTTGTTGCAAAATGATTTATAAAAGAAAATCCTTCTCGACAAATCAATTATCATACCTTTTATTTTAGAAGTGAAACATTTAAATAAAACATAATTTAAATTAGAATAGCTTCATTAATGATTAATTAATTGCTTTCAAGATTGAACTGTTAATTTGTTGTGTTCATGAATCTTTTCCCACAAGGCACATACTATGCAATTCCCTGATATGTCTTGATTTACAGGCCATGTTAGATCAATTAAGCAGTATTTTGGTTTCTCAGTAGATTCGAAACGATGCAATGGGAGTTCCTACAGGTAAAGGTTATAGTGAGGTATAGTTCACTGAAATAATAAAAAAGAAATGAGGTTTATAATTCTTAGCAGCTTATATAATGATTAAAGCTTTTCTTTCATTTTATGCAGATTTTAATTTATTTCTATTTTACAGCTGCAGAAAAACCAAGAACATTTTAGAGACAACTGTTTTATATTGTTATTGGGTAGCTTTTTTGGGGTGGGATAGCAAGGTTTTGATATGAATAAAGGCTGTAGAAACATAACTTGCTAACATTGGAATAAGATTGTATCCATATTCAGTGTTCAACAGGAACATGCTATCATATTCTATAAACTTCTTGATTTGAACCAGTGGAAATATGTTGGTGATTACACTTTCTTATGGGCAAATGCATTTGTAAATTGTGTTTTTTCACATTCATTTCTTTTTAAATGTAAATTTCTTTCCATCTTGTTTAAGAAGAAATGTGTGAATTTTGGAAAGTTTTAATATATAAAATAACAACAATTCTCACTCAACTGTAACCATTCAGAAGGTGAAGAGAGAGAGATTTGGTGTATCTGCCAGCTGTGTAGTGGTAAATGATGAGGAGCCTGGCAGAAAACTCGAATCCAGCACTGCAGATATGGCTAAATACAGATTCAAGTTTATCCTTGAAACAGATGAAGATTCAAATCTATTTCTAGTTATTTGATAAATGAACCTTCAAGTGGACATGTCCCAAATTCATTCATTTATTCATTTATAAAAATCTCAACATTTTTATTTTTCTCAGAATGAACATTTTCTGAGATTGTTGACTCAGGGTAGAGTTATAAATAAAAATACTTCAAGTTTAGACACTTTATAAATTGGACAGAATATTGTATTTCATTTTGCCTCTAAAAAAGTATTAGGTTGGAGAGAAGAATTAGAGACAAACTTCTTGAGAATCACCAAGATAGATTTCAACTGATAACCTTACTTGAAGTAATACTTAATTATTTTCTGTCTAATCTGTATGGTACTCATATGTAATTTATGATGGTCCATGGCTTTAAATGTTGTCAAAGCCTCAATTAGAAAATCCCTCAATCTGTGTAATAACATATGTAAATAACTTAAAGAAGTATATAAGCAATCAGTTGCCTAGAAATAATTCTCTTCCTGATCTGAGATTAAGCACTCATGGATAAACTGATTCCCATCTGGCCATTTCAAGTCTGAGGAAATGAGATCACCAGATTCATTATTTGTTGATAGGATGCATTTTAAGAGAACTGGGGGTGAACCCATTATTAGTGCTCATACACTGGCTCGGTAAATCATCTTAAGCTCTTGTATTCTTGAAGGCATAAGAGGAACATAACTATGTGAGGAGAGAATGAAATGAAAGCTATGAGCATTTGCTTTTGGATAAATTCCAATAGAATATTTTAGTTCATACTCAAGTATTGCAGCCACCCTTCCACCTGTTTCTGGCCCAGTCTTTCTTGCCTACTGTTATTTGTTTGGATGACCTTGAAAAAAGAAAGGCATTGTTTGTGAAGATGGATATTGAACAAGATGACTTCAAATTTATTCCAATCCTATTATCATGTTCTTTTTGTTGTGTCATAAAATAATGTGATGTTGAGAGAAACAGCCTCCCTTTGGAACTCTAAGAAGCAATTTAATTACAGAGTTTCCTTTTTCTGGAACAAGACAATTTTATTCTCCCAGGTTTCAAAAAAAAAATCTTAAAATGTGCAGTTTTTTCATGTTTATCCCTCCCTCCATTTCTGTTGACTCCTTTTTATTTTATTAAATATTAAATATGTTTTAGTAAAATAAATAAGTTCCTTTCTGCAACAGATGGCAAAATCAGAGTAAATGCCATGACTGAGATCCAATTCCATTTACTTGGATATAAATCTCATTGACTTACATTTTACTTTCCATTTCAGGACAAGATAATGTATAAAAACGACTGTAGATCTGAATTCTGTAACATCAAGGAGAGTTTTAAGACCCCTTATTTTATCCAAAGACCCCAAAAATATTCTTGTTATAGCTATCATCCAGGATAAAACTATAACACTAGTCATACAGGTTCATGTATTACTTGAGTGATCAAATGACTTTGCAGTTCTGATTTCATTCAAGTCCAAATGCTTTTTTTAAGGACCAATAGTTTGTTATACCCCAGATGAGTAATCTTGTTTCTTTTAATGTTAATCCTGTAAAAAAGTTTTGTAGCTTTGGAACTAACCCTCAGAGGACATTTGCTTTGGTGTAAAAGTAATGGAGCCAATCACTTGAAATTAAAAACAACTCAGTGTTGGAAAAATGTTCTATTATGAAGGCCCCAACAAGTTCTTGTCATTTTAAGCCAATTGGTCACATGAAAGTCATGTTGTATTTTGTTAACACATCCTTCACAAGAAGTACTTGGACTTGACTGAAATACTGCAAAAATACATGATCACTTAAGTCATTCATTAAATCTGTGTAACTGATGTTATGTAGAGGAAAAACCAACTAATGGAGATTTAATACAATACTTTGCTTTGTGGAAAATGATTTAATCAAACCAATTCCTTGGTTAGTTTAATATGCTTGGTTTCAGTATTATTTGAAAGTATGGCATATCTAAATGAATGCAAAATTACCCAAGAATGCATTGCATTGTTATAACAATAAAAAATAATTTTCTTTAAGTGAAATTTCATTTCTGATATTGTCATGTACTTTTCTTGGTAGAAATATAGAAGTGGCTTACAACTGCCTTCTTCATATTTTTTTTAACCTGCCAATGAACAGATAACAGATAATCAGAGTTGGAAGGGGCTTATAGGTCATCTAGTCCAACCCCTGACCCAAGCAGGAGACCCTGCACCATTTCTGACAAATGGCAGTCCAATCTCTTCTTGAAAGTCTCAAGTTCTACAAGTTCAAAGAATTCTTCCATCCAAGTTCTAACTAGGTCCGAAATGCTTAGTTTTTCATCCTAGTAAGATGGTTCAATGCTGCCATTCGTTAAGACAATATCATTCCAATAAAATAAGTTTCAATATGTCCAGATCTCTTTGATTCAAAGTTGCAACAGCACCATGTTATTATAATTTCCATTATTTGTAGTTTAGATCAAGAGTTAGATAACAAAATCTATTCCAGTTAGACAGATTTTCTTTTCTTTTTTCTTTATTTCACAGCAATGTTTCCTGAATCCTTTTACCCATTCCTCCTTTTAATTAGATAAAAATTAAGTTGCCTTGTAATTGCCATTATACAATGAAAAACCTGTGTAGCAGGTATCTTCACAAACTGATCAATTTGAATGGCTGTAATTTAGCAAGCAGATCATTATAAGCATAGCCACAAGACACAATTCCAGCACTTGCTGGACAGATATTGGCACTTTATCATGCAATCTTGCTAAATTGAAATTGCTTAATTCTCATTAGTTCTTCTTCTGCTGCTGCTGAAATATTTGGACTTGAAACTTTTATTTTCCAAGTTGTGAAGAGCAACTGAATTAAACCTTTTTTTTAAAAAAATTCCCTTTTTAGGGAAATCTGGTTTATTTTATTGTTGATGAAATTTGCATATATTTGTTACATAACAGAATACTTTAATTTGAAAAAACAGCAAAAAGCATAGAAGATTCTCCATCTGACTTCTCCTTAAATCATTATAACATGAGGGAGGGGAAGATTCAATTAAGCTTCCAAGATTCTGTTCTAATATTCAATATCAATAGAGCATAGTTATAGTCAAAATTGTGGAGTTGTTTCCTGACCTAACCTATCTCAATGGAATGGTAAAATTTGGATGTATATTTGACCCCTCTTTCCACACACTTTGACATCTGTATGGAACTTCTGGGTAATGTCATTGTAAGGTATCATCAATATAAAGATTATACCCAGATATAGGTTATCTTTATCCTGAATGAAGCAGGAGTTATAGTGATGTATGGAGGATATAATGGATTGAATGCAATTGAAAAAGATGAAGCTAAATTTCCTTTAACAGCAATGAAAAGGATGAAGCTAAATTCCCTGTAACAAGTTGAGGTTGTTATTTCTCTAGAAATCTTTGCTGCTGGTCTCTATTTTCCCTCTGAATGAGATCCATTATTATTCTGGATGTATGGTTCTTCTTGCAACAACACTTGAGTCAGAGAACAACAAAACTTTGGCCCAGGTTCAGTCCCTTGTGGTCTGTTTAGAGTGATTAAAAATGCAACAGCCCATATCCAAGCAAAGAAGAGCTTTGCAATATTGCAGCTATGTTCCAGGTGCTGTATTGATTATCAATATGTTTTTGAGTTCACTTTAGTAGCTGGTGTTAATCAATAAACTGTATATACCCTGGATCTAGATCATTTACTGAAGGCATCAGTTTACGTTCATAGGATAATTATGAACCAGTAATTGTTTCTTACTGCTGGAATTTATAGTTTGTGTTCAGTCAATGGTATTGTAAAAATGCGGTTGTCTATATCTGGTTACAGAACAACTAATTTGCAAAATGAACAAGGCTGAATCAAATCTGCCATGCCTAAAATTACATTAGACAACTATATGTGCAAGTAAATATTATGTCTAGGAATACAAGCTGACCCAAAAATGTATTTTTCATTTTTTTACAAAGTAGGCTTTATTATCTTGATTTTGTTTGTTTATCCAGCCATACAGAAAAAATATATCTTCTTTGAGAGGAAAATATGTCAAAAATCTCCGTTGCTTACAGTATAAAAAGGCAATCATGATTACAAGCCAGCTCTATATGACTTCAATATTTGTTAATTATTAATAATTGCATACTTTGAGAGACAGTGTTAAGGTCCTTGCTTTAAGAAACATACTTTTTGCTATGAAATATGTTTGTAAAGTTGGATTACTAAAGAGCTACTCAAAAAGTTTTTTTTAGAAAAATAATAAAACAGAATAAGATATAGTAGCAAACCAATGACATTATTGTGACACTATTAACTATCAAGAGGAAAGAACAAAATATATGTAAATAGAACAAATAATACAGAGACTGTATTATTTGTTTTATAAAGAAATGATAATCTTTAACTTCTGAGATTATCCATGAAAGGATTAGATTTGGTTATGCTCAGTAATTTTGATAACCTATCATTAATATCTACTCAGAAAAATTAAACTTATTTTTAAGGTAGGACAACTAAACCACAATGGAAAGAAATAAATTCAATTTGGCACTATGTGTGACTTGACTTTTTGTGTTTCTAAGTGCAAGCGGTGGTTCATTTTTATAAGAATTTGTCCTCCCTGTTGTAAAATGTTAGGTTTTGTTTTCTGTCCTCATTATTTTGAGCATAAGAGGATGTTTGTGAGGTTCATGGGAGGGGACTAGCCTAACGGATTTTATTTCAAATTCTCTTTTATGGGCTTGAGCTTTCCAAGTACTGAAGGCAGCTTACACCCCCCTTTTCTTTACAGTATGACTGCATGCAATATTGTATCTGATTATTTAAGGATTTTCTTTTCTTCACTTTTTAACTCGATCCCTGGTCTGCATTTTTAAACTTTTTAAACTTTTTTCCTTAACCTTATCAAAAACAGCTGACAGGAAGAATGTACTGTCTGTCTGAAAGCATGACCAGATGTTTCCTCATGATTGATCAAGTTATCCTTCTATTCAGTTTCTGAATAACATTTTAAAGGCAATTAATGTTATATTACATTAATACATAAATAAAAATAGGTGTGATTGTGTGATCATTCATAGGGTATGAATGACCACACAATGAATTCATCTTCCATTTCTGTCTACATAGAGATACATATAATTAGAATAGAAGATTGCTGATTCTTCTGTTTGTGTCATGCTGATTATTACTATTTTCAGTGAGTCCTTGAAGCAATTTCTGAGTCTATTCTGATAATTCCATTAATTAAAAGTTTTGATTTGTTCATAAATGATGGTTCTGAAATAGATAAAAAGTCCATTTTTTGGCATAAACATTTTCATTGAACAAATTATTAAAAACCTACTGTAGATAATTTATAGTTCCATGTGAAATAACCTTTGCTGGCATGGATCACTTCAGTTTGCAGGCAGGAACTTGATTATCTGCAGGCTTACAACCCTTATAGGATTCCCAGTGTACATTTTAGTTGAGAAAACCCCTGCATGTATGCAGGGAAGAGTTTCTCGAGAGAGAAGGTTGAAGTCTTGTTTTTCTTTGGTCTATTAAATTTGATTGGACAAGGAGATGGGGTTCACCAAATAAATTAGGATAATTGCCTATGAGAGGCCTTAATTAGAAAAAAATTGATTTAGTGCTTCTGACAGATGCTCGTTCCAGGATATGCCTCATCGTGTTGAGAATTTTTTTTTCCTTCTGCTGTCCTCAGATGAGTTTGTTTCATTTGTGGAAAGTATTTGGTTTGATTCTCTACAAGCCAGTCAATTGCATTCAGCAAGCAAGTGTGATAATCAAATTTCTGGCTCTGCATTTTCTGCTTCATCCTTCAGTCCTGTGATACTGCATGAAATATGTTTCTGTAAGAGTTATTTATCCAAGGGCACCCTGTCTTTGTATGGTTGGAATGAAAATCAATTTATTATTTTACGTGCCAGCAAAACCCTACACAGACATATTTTTTTAACATGTATTTCAAACAGCTACTTTGGTTGATGGAGCAACAACTAAAGTGCATCTGTCAACTGCTGTTTTTACAGGCTCAATCAAGATGGTTTCTCCTGCCCTTCGAATGCATTACAATATCAGCATTTCCATATGCTAAGAGTAGGGAGGTTTCCTAATCTTCCTAATAAAAGGCCGACTGTGGCTTTGGTTTAAATGTGTGCCCTTGTACTTAAACATCTGGGAAATTATATTAGTTGATATTGTGGTCAGAATATTTGTGTAGAACTATATCAATCACACACAGACATTTACTAAAATCTAAGGAAAGATGCTCTGATATTAAAATATCTTTTCCAAAACATACCTCCATCTTTTGAAGCTACATTATCAGTGTATTGCTAAATTATGTTCCCCAGATCTGAAATTGCTTCAATCATGAATAACTTTGGATTTATCATGTTTAAAATATGGGTTTCCCAAAAATTATGAGTTTCTGTAAAAAAAAAAGCACTTGTTTGAAGTTGAATTTGCTTGAATTTCTTTTTTTATATATAGTGACATAAAGGAAAGACAACAATTTCAGTCCCACAGTCAAGATTTAGTTAATTGTTTAAAACAGAATTAACCAAATTGTAATCCATACAAATACAGAAATATAGATATACAATTTTGATTATGTATTGGTTATATTCTACTGCTGCATTAGATCTAGTTTTTTTTCCTTTGGTTTGTTTCATTTTCTAATATATCTTGCTTTGTTTTATTTGCATCTACATTTTTCTTCCTTGTGGTTTTATGAAATCAATGCAAAGTAATCATCATCACCATCTTGCTAGTGAATTGAATTTTATGGCAATACAGTTTGAGATTTGGATTTGATAGGAAAATTAAAGCTGCTCTGTTCCCAGATTAAAGTAACACTTAGTGTTATGCTATATTATTTAATTTTACTTTAGACTTCGGTGGCAAAATCAGAACTATATTCATTAAGCTATTGGTTAGAGAATATTTTTTAAAGCAATGGATATCCTTATTTGCTGTATGGATCCCTAGGTGATATGCATAATTTAAAGGGCTGCCTTTGCATAGTTATGGCAAGCAAGTTTCTTCTTGGATAATGTACAGTCTATCAAACTGTAGATTTTTGAAATCAGCTGAGCCACTGGAAATTGACTTATCAGTGCTCTAAAAATTGTGAATCAATAATTAAGAAATTAACTTTTGAATATGCCAACTGTAGGGAAAGAACTGGCAAGGCAGGAACCACCAACTCCTTGTCTAGAGAGAACAATTAGGTCACTTGGATACCTTCTCTTCAGAAGCATCTCCAGACCTCACTGTGCTAAAATTTCATGAATAAGTTATTTTAAAGGGCTTTCTGCTATGGGTACCACTCTTGGATTTTGTTTGCTTGATTTTATTTGCTTGATTTGTTGGATGATTTTTGTTTCGATATACATGGAAAGCTTGGAAGGCTAGAGAGATCAGACATAGAAATATGCCTTCCAAGAATATCAACAGTACAATCAAGTAGTCATTGATTCAGACAGATGGGAAGAAAATGCTTAATATATAAATCTAAGGACTTTAGAAGATATATAACAACAAACAAAAAAGGAACTCCATGTCATGTAAAAATATATATAATTAAATCAGTATTTAAAAAATAACTCCAAATGGAAAGCAAATAAAACCCAAGAAAGGCACCCATACTCTGAAAGCCCTTTAAAACTCTTAAAATTGCTTTAATCCAGGGGTGTCAAACTCATGTTGTCATGGCATCTTCACGTGATGTATCGTGATTTTTCCCCCCTTCACTAAACCGGATATGGGCATGGCCAGTATGTAACAAATCTGGTCCACGGGCCACAAGTTTGACACCCCTGCTTTAACTTTATTTTATTTATTTTATTTATTTATTTGATTTGTCAATTGCTTACAAGATATAGGGTATAAGTATATACATAGTTATGAATACATGAAATGGGCACATATAAGAAAAATAAAAAAACAACAACAGGACAGGGACAGTAGGCATGTTGGTACGCTTATGCACACCCCTTACAGACCTCTTAGGAAAGGGGTGAGGTCAATAGTAGATAGTCTAAGGTTAAAGTTTTTGGGGATTGGAGAGAAACTACAGAGTCAGGTAGAGTATTCCAGACATTGACCACTCTGTTGCTGAAGTCGGATTTCCTGCAATCAAGTTTGGTGCGGTTAACCTTGAGTTTGTATCTATTGTGTGCTCTTGTGTTGTTATGGTTGAAGCTGAAGTATTCATTGACAGGTAAGTCATTGCAATGTATGATTTTATATACCATACTTAGATTAGACTGAAGACGGCATAATTCAAGGTTTTCTAGGTCTAGAATTTCAAGTCTGGTGGCATAAGGTATTCTACAACGAATTGAGGAGTGGAGAACTCTTCTTGTGAAATATTTCTGGACTTTCTCAACTGTGTTAATATCAGATACGTAATGTGGGTTCCAGACCGATGAGTTGTATTCGAATATTGGTCGAGCAAATGTTTTGTATGCTCTAGTTAGTAGTGTGATATTGCCAGAGAAAAAGCTATGTAGGATTTGGTTAACAACTCTTAATTCCTTTCTGGCTAAGTAGTTACAGTGGGGTCTTGCACTTAGATCATGAGCAGTGATGAGTACTCCAAGGTCTTTTTCAGAGTTTGGATCAACAAGATCTTGACTATTCAGCTTGTATTTTATTTGCCAATATGTAGGACAGAGCATTTATTTGTTGAGATTTGAAGTTGCCATTTGTTTGACCATTCTGATACATAGTCAAGATCTTTTTGAAGGGTAGCAGTATTGTCTGTGGTATTGAACAGCTTTACATAATCAGCAAAAAGAACGCAGTTGCTCTCAATATGATCACAGAGGTTATTTATGTAGAGTATGAAGAGAGTTGGTCCAAGAACACTGCCTTGGGGGACACCACTATTGACAGGTACAGAATTTGATAAGACGCTCTCAATTCTGACCATATGTTGTCTGTTTGACAAGAATGCTTCTATCCAGTTATGCAGTTGTCCAGAGATACCATAAGATTTTAGTTTTAGGGGTAGTTTGTTGTGTACCACTGAATCAAAGGCTTTACAGAAGTCTATGTAGATTGCGTCTACTGCTTTGCCCTGATCGAGTTGTGTAGTCCATATGTTTTTGCAGTGTAAGAGTTGCAGATTACAGGATAGTTTTTTCCTGAAACCAAATTGTTTATTGGAGAGTAGGTTGTTTGTCTCTTAGTGGAGGATAATGGATTGATTAATAATTGATTCCATGACTTTACAGGTGACGCAGCATAAGGAGATTGGTCTGTAATTTTCAACATGGCTGGGTTCTCCCTTTTTGAAGATGGGGATGACCGTGGCTTGTGACCATAGGTTAGGCAAAGAGCTGGTCCTGAAAGATTTTTCAAAGATGATGCTTAGAGGTTCGGCTGTGGCAGTGGATAGCTTTTTTAAGAAGTAGGCACATATTCTGTCTGGTACAGTAGATAGAGATTGTTTTAGATTGTGTAGTGTTTTCTCAACAATGTCTTCTGTAAAATTGATGTGCATTAGATCATTGTGGTTATCTGTGGTTTGGCTAGGAAATACTGGGCATGATCCATTGCTGTTTACAAATACTGAGCCGAAGAATGTGTTAAAGATGTTGGCTTTAATGGTGTTGTCATTTCAGTCTTTACCATTAGGTCCTATCAGGGGTGGAATGGACCTTGAGTCTTTTAGTTGTTTACAGAATTGTAAAAAGCGCGGGTGGAATTGGTACATCGAAGGTTTTCCTCTTGTTTAATGTGATAATTGGTGCATTCAGTGGCATAAAATCTGGTGGCATAAATTTTTGTATCGGCTTTTGAAATTGGCAACGTGACCAGATTTGTTTTTCTACCAGAGTGATCTCTTTTTGGATTGAAGCTTCCTTCTTGTTATGGGTAATCTGTTTTTTTGTTTTTGTTTTGGGAGTTGTTTGATGACTCTTTTGACTTCAGGTAAAAATATGTTGTCATGGTCTTTAACCATGTGAAGTGAATAGAATTTGCATCCAGTGAATAGAATAAACTTGTTCCTGAAATTGTTACAAGGTAAAGTCTGCTAGTACAGGCAGGATTTTGAAGAGGCAGAGGAACTAGAGATCAAATTGCCAACTGTATCATGGAGAAAGCTTGAGAGTTCCAGAAAAAAACATCTACTTCTGCTTCATTGACTGTGCTAAAACATTTGATTGCATAGATCACAACAAATTGTGGCAAGTTCTTAAAGAGATGGGAGTACCAGACCATCTTATTTGCCTCTTGAGAAAACCTATATCCAGGTCAAGAAACAACGGTGAGAACTGGACAACGAACTGCCGATTAGTTCAAAACTGAGAAAGGAGTTTGGCAAGGCTGTATACTGTCACCCTGCCTATTTAACTTATATGAAGACTACATCATGAGAAAGGCAGGGTTAGATGAATCACAAGTTGGAATTAAGATTGTCAGGAGAAATATCAACAACCTCAGATATGCAGATGGTACCACTCTAATGGCAGAAAGTGAAGAGGAACTAAAAAGCCTCTTGATGAGGGTGAAGGAAGAGAGTGCAAAAGATGGCTTAAAACTCAACATTAAGAAAACTAAGATCATGGCATCTGGCCCTCTCAATTCCTGGCAAATAGATGGAGAAGAAATGGAGGTAGTGACAGATTTTATTTTCCTGGGCTCCAAAATTGTTGCAAATACAGATAATCAGAGTTGGAAGGTACCTTGTCGGTCATCTAGTCCAACCCCTCACCCAGGCAGGAGACCCTACACCATTTCTAACAAATGGCAGTCCAATCTCTTCTTGAAAGTCTCAACTGATGGCACTCCCACAACTTCTGAGGCCAAGCTGTTCCATTGGTTGATTATTCTCACTGTCAGATGGGGACTACAGCCAAGTAATTAAAAGACACTTGCTCCTGGGGAAGAAAGCTATGCCAAATCTAGATAGCACACTAAAAAGCAAAGACATCACCCTGCCAACAAAAATGTGCATAGTCAAGGCTATGGTTTTCCTAGTTGCAATGTATGGCTGTGAAAATTGGACCATAAGGAAAGAATTCAGGCCTTTGAACGATGGTGTTGAGAGAAGACTCCTGCGAGTCTCTTGGACTCCAAGGAGATCAAACTAGTCAGTCCTAGAGGAGATCAACCTTGACTGTTCTTTAGAAGACTAAGTCCTGAAGATGAAACTCAAATACTTTGGCCATCTAATGAGAAGAAAGGTGTTGTGTATAGAACTTGGTAGACTCCAAATACCTTAAACTGATTGGCCGAAAAGGCCATTCTCGGATTGGTTACTTAAGTGCCATTCCGATTGGCCTGCCTGATGGCGGGAACACTTAAACAACTGTCATTGGCCACAAGCTGCAAGCAAACCGCTATAAGAAGGGCTGCCGCAGCTTGGGCAAATGTTCCGTTACAAGTAACTTTACTGTTTGAATAAAGAGTTGTTTGTTGGAACCTGGTCTCGTGCACCTTATTTCCAGACAGAACACTGGCAATGAGGATGGGATCGTCCTAGAAGAGTGAGACCGAAGCATGTGGCAACCAGAACCAAGCGACAGAGATGGCCGATAACAATGCACCGCCCGCACCGTTCAACCCAGCTGAGGAAGATTGGGAGTCGTACATTGATCGCTTTCTGATGTTCTTAGAAAACAACGAGCTACAGGAGATAACTGACCAGAGGAAGAGGGCTGTATTCCTCACACACTGTGGGCCAGCCATTTTTAAAATGGCCAAGGCGCTAGCTAAACCGAGAAACGTTATGCAGAGGGCATGGCCTGAACTGAACAGAATGCTTCGAGCCCATTACACGCCTGTGGTCTCCAACCTGATCAAAAGGCACGAGTTTTACAAAGGAGACCAATGGGAAGACGAGAGCATCAGAGACTTCGTAGCAGCCCTAACACATCAGAGGACCCTGAGAGTTCCAGAACATGGACGAGGCCATGAAGGACTGTGTGGTCCTCGGATTGAAGGATGCTACACTCCAAAGCAAGCTGCTAAACAGACCGAATATCACAGTGGCCGAGGCCATCGCAGAAGCCACCACCGCTGAAGCAGCCAAGAAATCCGCAGCCACTATGCACCAGATGAACACAATTCCAGATCCGCTGAATCAACCCAGAGAAAAGAGGGCAGAAGGAAGCAAGAAACAGCCCACAGCGATTGCCCACCATGAAGAACTCGACTCCCCGAGCGACACTGATGATGACAATGAAGATATACATAGGCTTCAGTCGGAAAGAAAATGGTGGGAAAAAAGAAGAAGCAGGTAAGAATTCCAGTGTGCTGGATGCGGAGGAAATCACCCATGCTCAGAATGCAGGTTCCTAGATGCCATTTGCAGACCTTGTGAAAAACGGGGGCACATAGCAAGGGTCTGCCAAAACAAAAAGAGCTATAGTCACAAAAAGACGCGGCAGCACACACCCCCAGAAACAAAGAGAGACAAGCCGGAAGCAGATGGAGCCGAGAGAGCAGGAACTGGCGAACGAGCGACAGAGAAGAAACACATCAAACAATAACCATCGGAAATGCCAGGGCAGCAAATGCAAGAAAGGTCCAGATAAATGTAAAAATCGAAGGAAAGCCCTGTGAGATGGAAGTAGATTCCAGATCATACTTGTCAATGGTATCTTGGAACACTATCAGAAGCCTGATACCAGATATCAAGCAAAGAGAACTGGAACAACAAAAATTGATACTAAAGGACTACCAGGGAAACCGAATCCCGGTAGTGGGCCTTGGATATTTCCTAGTAGAATTTAAAAACCACACTGAAATACTGCCTCAAACAATCGTCGACCGTGATTGCCCTAGCCTGCTGGGAATTGAATGGTTTGTACCCCTGGGAATTGGAGTGACCGGGATCAACAACATCGTTGTGGCCAACTGGGAAGAGAGCCTGCTGGAAGAGTTCTGGGATGTATTCAACGGGACCCTAGGCAAGTACAAGGGGACCCCAATATCATTCAGCCTAGATCCAAAGGTAGCTTCCATCAGCCTCAAAGCCATACACGTTCCCTTTGCCTTAAAGCCAAAAAGAGATGAACAGCTTAACAGACTTATCGCACAAGGGGTGTTAGAGCCAATCGACCATGCCAGGTGGGAAACACCCATCGTGACTCCTGTCAAACCAGATGGGTCAGTGCACATCTGTGGAGACTATAAGGCAACCCAAATCATGTGCTCCAACAAAGCTCATTCCAGTACCGGTAGTGCAACACTTATTGCACTCACTAGGGGGAGGAAATTTTTTTGCGAAACTTGATCTCGCACAAGCGTATCAACAGCTACCAGTTGACCCCGAAACTGCAGAGGCACAGACTATAGTCATGCACAGAGGGGCATTCAAGTGCAACTGACTTCAATTTGGCATTAGCGTTGCCCCGGGCATTTTCCAAAGCCTCATGGAGTGCCTTCTAAACGGAATCAAAAAAGTCATCCCCTATTTTGATGATGTATTAGTATCAGCAAAAAATGCAAACCAATTAGAACATAGACTAAAAGAGGTTTTGCAAAGATTCAGAGAAGCAGGGCTAAAAGTCAAGAGAGAAAAATGTAAACTAGCCACTGACCAGATCAAATTTTTAAGCTACCTGATAGATGAGCAAGGGTACACCCCACTGAAAAGAAAATAAAGGCGATAAAAGATGCACCCAGACCTAAGAACAAAACTGACTTACAAGCTTTTTTAGGTCTCATTAATTTCCACAATGTCTTCCTGCCCCAAAAAGCGACCATAGCAGAACCTTTACATCGATTGTTAGATAAAAAAAACTATCTGGAAATGGGGCCACCGGGAAGAAGCAGCATTCCAGAACATCAAGGACTTACTAACTTCTGGAGAAGGCGGAGCTTCGTCTCGGTGCTACAGCTGAGATCTCGGGGCTCTGAGATCTCAGCTGATATTTTCGCCCCTGGTCGGTCCTAACGGACCTAAACCGTCCCGTAGAGACAGGGATTGTGAAGGGCACAGTCCCAGGATCCCAGAGATATCGCAAAATCTCTGGTTTGATCCGGGAGAAGCCCTTTTGCTGGCGGTGGAAAGGCAGCCTCCAAAGCTGCTGAAGTCGGGACAGCTCCGAAAAGAAAGTGGCTGGAGCGAGGGTGTGTCGGCTGGGTGAGAAACTTCCTTTGTATTGCAAATTGGCTGAGACCTGAAAGGATATCCTGAACAAAGAAGAAACCTGTGGCTTTATTTTTGTTTGACTGGAATTTGCTTGAGCGGCGTTTTTTAAAGTGATGTCAAATTGAGGCTTGGATTCTTTCCTTACTATTTTTTTTTCTCTTTTCTGAGGACTTTAATGTGACTTTGTAGGTAACCAGATTGAATTTTTTCTTATATATATTTTTATGCTTCTTTTGATTTTTTAATTTTCTTTAGGATAGAGGCCCCCTTTGTTTCTTCTGAGTTTTGTATACATTACTCTTTTTTCTGGCTGAGGGGGGGAAAAGTATTAAGAGACCTTGCAACACTGCCAACTAGAGGCTTGAAAGTACTTTATTTGAATTGGGGAGAAATGTATAAACACTCCTTCTCAAGGACATTTTAATGTGATAAGATGGAGGGAGAGCACAGAAAAATATTATTACAGGTGTTTTCCTGGACTCTTATCAATATCTCAACACTTGAGGCTTGGCTTTGAAGCTGCTGGAGAAGAGAGTCATAATAAGAGCCTTGGATAACTAAATAAAGTGCAGTGTGCAGTCCATATATATCCTTTTTCTTCTTTGGTTTTTTGGGCCTTTTTATTATTGGATTTTTCCATTTTGGATCATAATTGACTACTCTATCAGATGGATTGAAGGTCAAAAAGAATTTGAAGTTTTTTGAAACATTAAAATGAAAAAAAAAGTGAGAAAAAGAAGAAAGTGTTAAATGAAATAGACTGTGTGTATTTGGATTGCTTGGTGACTTTGGGACTTTTGGAAATTCTTATTTGAATGATTAAAATCATTTGGGTCGTTTAAATTTTTTCTTTTTTTTACAATGGCATTACTTATGGATGAACTGAAAATGGAATTTATAAAATATAATCAAGAAAAACAAGAAGGGAAGGATTCTTTTGGCTCTATTTTTCATTTTTTAGAAATGGCAATTTCTACATATGAGAAACTACAAGAACAAGAAGATTGGGATGAAGAAGAAACCATCCTTAATGAACAAGCAACTTTATTTGGGGAAGAAAGGGGAAAGAGGAGAAAGAGAATGGAGAATTTAAGACTTAAAAAAACAACCAAAAAAGGGAAAAACAAGGTGAAAAGTGGACACAATATCAGAAAGCAACAGAAAAGAGGAATACACAAGAGGGTGGAGATTAAGAGACAAGGGGGTAAAAAGGGTAGAGGGGAGAAACAAGGGAGGAAAGAAGGGAAGAGAAGCTACAAAGGTTTGAAACTAGATGTAAAGAAACAGATTTTATTTAGAGATAATGGGTAAACATATAACTGAAAAAGAGATTCTGCAAAGGTACATAAGATTGTGTTGTTGTATCTGTATTTGAAATAATGTTAGAAAATTGGAATAATATATGATTATAAAATGGGACAAAATATTTAATGTAACTTAGTGAATTTTTTTTTTAAATAAAATAAATGAAATTAAATATGAGAGAATTGAATTAAAGAAAGTAACTAAGCAAAATCTATAAGTGTTCCCATAAAAGTATGATATTTATTCAGAAAGGATTGTGTAAAATGTTTAAGACTTAAATGAATATTAATTTTAATGATATAAGTTTTAATTATATTATATATAAAAAAAAAACTTTTTTCTTTCTGTTTTAAAATATTGAGTTTATTTTTAGAATGTATTACGCAGAATCCGAATGAAAATTATGTGTTATGTTAAGCTTTAAAATTAGGGGAAGGATAAGTATGACAAGGCATTATACTCCAATCAGTCATTACAGAAGAAATTTTGTGTTAATGAGAAAAAATAATAGACAGCTGAAACAGGACAGACAAAAGATATAAGTATAATGATTTAAATTGAGATGAAATAAATATAATAGAATTAAGAGAGTGAAAAGAGGGGAGAAGCTATATAGAAAATGTAAAATAGTAAACAAGAAATGGAATTGCTATATAAAAGTAAGCATGAACTTGAATTTATGTCTGTACAAAAAGATGTAACTCGGGATCAAACTGCCGTCCAAAAAGATATTTTATGTTTTCTATGTTTTGTGTTTTGTTGGTATATGTTTGTTTGTTAAAAAATTAATAAAAAATTTTTTTTTCAAAAAAAAAAAAAGGACTTACTAACTTCTAACATCATTTTGATACAGTACAGCAATACCCTGCCTTTGAGGGTCAACTGTGATGCATCGCCTTTTAGAATCGGCACCATCCTGAGTCACAAACTACCAGATGGCAGAGAGGCACCAATCGCCTTCTATTCCAAAACGCTGTCAAAATTGGAAAGGAACTACAGCCAACTCGACTGAGAAGCCCTCGCAATCATCGCTGGCATCATGAATACCTATATGGTAGGACATTTTCGATTATCACTGACCACAAACCTCTGCTAGGGATCCTAGCAGGAAACAAACCAACCCCGAACATTCTATCATCAAGGAAGACGAGGTGGTCTGAATTCCTCGCTGCACACAACTGTACACTCATCCATCACCCAGGAAAGACCATCACCCATGCGGATGCCTTGAGCCATTCCCCACTGCCCAACATGGAAGACGACCTAGCTCCCACTGTCTCCACTCTCCAAATCGAGTCCTGGACGAATCTGCCACTAACCGCAGCAGACATCGCTAAACCTACCACGAAAGACCTACTGACAGCTTGAATACTGCATTGGGTAGGTAAGGGCTGGCCAGATGAAAACAGAGGCGAGACTTTTAAACCTTTTTGCACCCGACAGACTGAACTGTCTATTGAAAAAGGCTGTATACTGTGAGGGGACAGGGTGGTAATCCCAGAAAAGTTACAGAAAGAAGTGTTTTGCATGTTGCACGAGGGACACCCGGGCATTGTCAAAATGAAAACCCTGGACAGGAGTTACGTCTGGTGGCCAGGGCTGGACAAGGACATTGAACGATGGGTGGCAACATGCCATGTCTGCCAAAAATCAAGACCTACCCCTCCACTGGCACCAGTCATGGAATGGGAAACTCCCAGAGGCCCATGGTTGAGACTGCATATTGACTTTGCTGGGCCAACAAAAGGGAACACCTATTTTATAATCGTGGACGCCTACTCGAACTGGTTAGAGGTTATCTTTATGGTGTCCACTACTACCGAGGCAGTCATGAAACAGTTAAACAGACTTTTTGCCACGCATGGGCTGCCTGATGTAATAGTCTCAGACAATGGCCCCCAGTTTACCGCTTTAGCTTTTGAGCAATACTTGGCCGTGCAGGGCATCCGACATGCCCTGACAGCGCCGGCTCATCCGGCTTCAAATGGACGGCCTGAACGCAGGGTTCGTTACACTAAGGAGGCCCTAGAAAAAATGGACACGGGGGACATGCAAGATAAACTTAACAGATTATTAACCATTCAACATATCACCCCTAGCACAACCACTAACAAAAGCCCAGCTGAACTCCTCATGGGTAGGAAATTGTGTTCCTATCTGGATAGATTGCACCACATCTATACCTGGGACAAACCCCCTGACTCCTCCAGTAGATATCGCTCTTTTGAAATCAGCGATATAGTCTATGCTAAAAACCTTACCGGGGACCCATTATGGCTTCCAGCCACAGTTACCCAAATCACAGGGCCCCAGTCATACCAAATTGCACTAGACGATGGCGGAACATGGAAGCGGCACATCGACCAGCTTCGCTCTCGCACATTAGAACGCAACACTACACTACCGCCGCAAACTCCAATAAATGAGCCAAAAACAACCAAGGGGGGGGGGGGGAAGACAAAATAATAAAAAAGGGAGAGATGAACCTCCAATAACAAGACAACAATCTTGACACAAACCTGAACTAGAAACTCAAATGAAACAAAAAGAGCGCTTACCCATAGACGACCCTCAGAGAAGAAGTCCAGGAGCAGGAGAGTGAAGTGGGGCCTTATTGGAAAGAGACAGCCAGACCAGCTCGACCAGCCTGGAGGAACCAGAAGGGAGCAGCAGAGCCACCTCAACCAGCCCGAGAAACTAAGGCAGGAGCGGCAAGGCTGACTCACCCTTCCAGGAGGTTCCATGGAGAGGATGGGGAGAGAAAGCGATCCCGTCTGAACCGCTTGAGGACCACACTGAGACTAAGCTGAGCAGGTCAAGTAGGACCTGCAGAAGCCCCACCTACCTATGTGACTACATTACGCTCGTTGGACGAAACCAAGGGGGGAGGGGTGTTGTGTATAGAACTTGGTAGACTCCAAATACTCCAAATGGCCGAAAAGACCATTCTCGGATTGGTTACCTAAGCACCATTCCGATTGGCCTGCCTGATGGCGGGAACACTTAAACAACTGTCATTGGCCACAAGCCGTGAGCAAGCTGCTATAAGAAGGGCTGCTGCGGCTTGGGCAAACGTTCCGTTACAAGTCACTTAATGTTTGAATAAAGGGTTGTTTGTTGGAACCCGGTCTCGCGCACCTTATTTCCAGACAGAACAGAAAGACTCACTGGAGAAGAGCCTCATGCTGGGAATGATTGAGAGCAAAAAAGGGGATGGCAGAGAATGAGGTGGCTGGATGGAGTCAACGAAGCAGTTGACGTGAACTTAAATGGATTCTGAAGGATGGTAAAGGAAGGCCTAGAGAAACATTGTCCATGGGGTTGCAATGGGTCAGACATGACTTTGTGACTAACAACAAAGTCTGCTACTACAGAGGATATCTATCTTTGATAAGATGCTGTATAAGTTTTGATTTCTGCATTCTGTAGTAGACAAATCTTCAGGATAAATATGGTTTCATTGTTGTCTGCAATTAAAATATTAATCTAAACAAATAGCATCTGACAGCATTCTGCTGATTAATGTCACTCAGCAGAATGGGTGAGTGACATTACTTCCTAAAGGCCTGGTCCCACTGGCCGACGGACGCAAAACGTATGCATAAAGGACACAGCAGACGAGCAAAATTACAGGGGTGGCTCCATCCTTTGTAATCTGCTCCAAAAAGTGGCGAAAATTTGCATAAACAGAATGGAAAAGAACGGACGTGGGTAGTATGTAGCAGGGATGTTAAATGGATGTTCATAGGAAGCCTAGTGGATGACAGCGGATGGAAGCGGATGACACATCCGAAGGGGTTCCCAGGGAGAATTTCGAAGCGGACGCATACCGGAAGGGGCTGATGCATAGTGGATGAAGCGGATGCATCACGAACACCTATAGGAAGCAAAGGGGATGCCGCACGGATGTATATCGGATGCAAAGCGTTTACTGCGCATGCAGGGAGTATGAATTGCATCAGCTCCGCTGATATAAAAGGATGCAGCACGCATGCAGTCAACATTCAGGGGAAAGACGTGCTGCCACATATATCTAGCAGGAACAACATGGTTCGTCAGTCAGGCAAGAAGAAGAAGTGCCTACTCATTCAAGCCCTGGCAAGAAGGCCAGAACCAGCATCCCACCCCCTGGCACTGACTCTGAAGCTGCTGCTGCTAGTGCTGCTGCTGTGGTGGAGCAGCCCCTAGGCCCTCAAAGCCCTGCTGCTGAAGGCCCTGCTGCTCAAGCCCCTGAAGGCCCTGCTCAAGCCCCTGCCAGAGGCAGGGAGAGGCAAGGGAAGGAGAAGGGAGAGAGGAAACAGAACACCATTTCCAAGGAGCATGAGGATGAGGTGCTGGAATGGCTGAGGGAGAATGAGTACCTCTGGAGAAAGGGCCATAGACTCTATCACAACACCAAGAAGAAGCAGGCAGTTTGGAGAGACAAGGCAGAGAGCCTGGGGTACACTGCAGATGTACTCCTGGGATGGTGGAAGCACATGCACCCCAGGTATGGCAAGCTACACCTCAAGAAATCTGGGCAGGCCGCTGTCAAGCTCATTGACTGGGAGATGTACATCATGGCCAAGTGCAGTTTCCTGGAGGGTGAGATCCGCCACCGAGGAGCAGCCCCTCTGACACCCCTCTCCCTCAGACAGCCCACAGACAGCCAGTCCTCTTCCAACCAGGAGCCAGCAAGGCAGGTAGGTGTCTTCAGAGGGCCCCACGGCAGAGACCCCCCCCGACAGCTGCACTCCCCATGCCGGCAGACTTGGAGGATCCCATGGAGGATGACGCCCTGCTGTCACAAATGGAGGAAGAAGCAGCAGCCACCAGAGGCCAACCCACCCCTACCCCCAGCTCCAGAGGATGCAGGCAGAGAGGCAGACTGGAGGGCCAGGACCACAGTGTGCTGTTGGAGATCAGGGACACAATGAAGACCAGCACAGAACTTCTCTCTCAGCTGGTCCACAGTGACATACCATCCTTGGACCGGAAGTCCTTCATCACCTACGTGAGGCAGACCTTGAGGGACCGGCCCGAGACCCAGTACCAGGTGATAAAGCAGAAGATCATAGCACTTCTGCACAACCCTCAAGGCCCAGCTGAAGCTGCTCCTACCCAGTCCAGGTCTGCTCCTCCACCCCAGGCGATGTCACAGCCCTTCCATGACTTTCACCAGCCCCTCACCAACCAAGGCTACGACTACCAGGACTTTCCACAGCAGAAGCAGACCTTCTCAGTTCAGGCCCAGGTTCATCGCATGCCACAGACACCACTCCTCACCCAGCTGCAGACCAGACAGCCCAACTACACTCCTCCTTCCTCCACTCCACAGCCAAGCCCGTCAATGGACAATCTGTCATCAGTATTGGGCCTGACATCTCAAGTCCTTGATGAAGGGCCTCTCAACTTCATGGGACTGAGTCAGCTCTCGGAGAGCTTCCGGAACACACCATCCCCTGTTGTACCCTCAGGGCCAAGCACCCCAATGGTGCCTCAGACCAGCGCTCAAGCCACAGCCACCTCCACAGTCCCCGCCCGCTTAACAGCTGAGACCAGGGACATGACTCAGAATGACTGAGAATAGTGTCAGAGACTGAGTTGTTTATTTGTTCACTTTATTTTTGCTTAAGACGCTTTACTTGGTTCATTTTGCTTATTTAATAAAGCCATAAAGTTTTCCTAAGAAAGTTAATAAAGGTTATCTTTGCTTAAGACACTTCATACAGTTTACTTGGTTCATTTTGCTTATTTAATAAAGTCATAAAGTTTACCTAAGACAGTTAATAAAGGTTATCTTTGCTTAAGACACTTGGTTCATTTTTTTTACTGAATAAAGTGTTGATGAAAACTTTGAAAAAATGGTTAAGCCTTTGCATGCTTGTGGGATAGATAAGGATAGTTGTGGGATAGATAAACCTCCAGTGCAAGCGTAGTGGGACTGTATGGTCCCCGATCCCAGCGATCCATATTATTTTCTCCCCCTTTTTATAGAAAATATCGGTTGTCCACTATGGGGCCTTCTACATACTCTAGACATACTGCAGACATCCTAAATATACGAGATATATCCCAGATACAAACGTTTTGTCCATTTTGAATACTTTATATACGAGATGCATATGCTTACATCCTTTCTATTTCCGTGCTACTAATGCTGTGCAGACGTTCCATGTACCTTTTGTTTCCTCCCTCTTTCCGTTTTCAGCTGCAGCGGATGTGAGTTGAGGGGATGGCCACAGGATGCAGAGATGATACAGTGGACATTTAATGGATGATAACGGACATAGAACGTTTGTTGCCCGTATATGTCGCGGATGTACATCATGCGCGGCGGAAAGTTCATCCGTTAAACTAAGTTTTGTGCAGCTCAAAACCTCTTGCATGGATGAAATCTCAGTGGACAAATGTTCGACAGATAGAGCGTATGAAACACGTATGCAATGAGTACACAACAGATGCATAGCGTTTTCCAACAGATGGCAAACTTTTTTTAACGTTTTACATCTTCTTTGCATCTGTAAGTGCAGTGGGACTGGGCCTTAAATAACTGCGTGCAGAGCCAAAACTTACAGTCAGACTTAGCATGAAGCCTGGTGCCAATGGTATCTTTTATTTTCATGATTATTATTTGCAGTTAATGTCTATGTTTGATTGGAGATGATCTTCTTGCCCAATATTAACTTTTTTATCATCTCATGTAGATTCTTTTTTTCACCTAAAGGAATTTACATTTGAGAATTTAATAAAGCTGAACTGAAGTGTGCATACACCCATACACAGAACAAAGTCCATATTTAGTTTCCTTCTCCCAGATTATTGACAAGACAATTGAAAAGAACCTTTCAATCACTTCTGACACTGAACATCAAAGAGGAACTTTTAAAAGAACATGCTTAGAAAAAAGTGCTGCACCATAATTTCATAGATATTGATTTTAAATCTGAGTTATATTGTAGAATCAATCCTTTCTAACTTCTACTCTGCAGGTTAAAATATGCAATCCTCTTTGAAGTTAGACAGCTTTGACAAAACAAGAGTGGCCCTGATAAACAATAGAGGCACTGACAGAGGAAGCTAATGTATATAAACAGGGAATAAATCGTACATTCAATAGCACTGGTAATATTACGTAGTCTGGTAACAAAATGTCTCCATGCAAGTAAACAAGCTCAGAGCGCACCAAGGACTCCACAGTTCAACTCTGAACTACAGATATTCTCTTCTACTGAAAAAACAGTACTCTCTTTAAAAGAAATCTAGTTAGCCCAATGGCCATATATTTAAATTTGCATGGGCTTAGACATCTGAAAACCACAACTTTCTATTAAAAGATAAAATCCCTTTAAACTGTAGGATGGTAACAACAGGAACAAAGCTGTCTCTACTTGGACTGACAATTCATACTAAGGGTAGCTTAAGTGAGATAAAAAATTGCAAGATTTGGATTTCACACTGTTAAGTTTACAAAACACTGTACTTGGAAATGTTGAAAAATCCCACTATATTTCAACATAACACTTAGTTTTTGTAGGTTTTCACACTGTTATGAAATAGCTATTGATTGCTTCTGCAGTCAACAGATGGAATGTTTAGAGTTGGATATTTGTTGTCATAACAACAGTGGATTATCGGCCAAATAATTTAATTAAATGATTCTGCAAATGCCGCATAATGCAACCTACAGTTATTTGACTACTAAATTACAAAGGTCATAGTGCAATACAAAGTAGCTATATATTATACCAAGTCCTATTTTATGCTTGCTAAATGTGTTATTATCAACATTTTCTGGATAGTTTCCAGAATATTTAGATGATTTAGTAATATAGCATTTAAATATATAAATATCTATCTATATCATGGTTATAGGTCACGACATAAGATAATGGGATAGAAAATAGTACTAAATCAAAATATTTCTCTCCCCCCCCCCTCCTCTCACTTCTCATCTATCTATCCATCTAGAGATCATGTGAACAAAGATTCATGGACCATTGTAATAGAGTTCAAGCATTGGTGGAATATTGGTGAGATGATTTTGAAGTTTCATTTCATAAAGTCATAGCTTAAGGGGATAGAATAGAAAATAGTACTGCAGATACGTTTCAAAACTTGGGTCAGGATGACTCTATGAATGGGGAATGGATTGAAGTCAATGTCATCCATAATTGTACTCAAGAAAAGGTGAGTGGTCCCTAAGAATAATGGGGCAAAAAGAAAATGTAGATCTAGCATAACTAATAGCTATAAATTAAAGAAATGTTTCTATGTTATATTCCAAGACTGGTTCCTTTTTATTTTTATTATCAATCATAAGATTCATATCTAAATTTGTAAGTAAAAAAAACACCACATGTCAAATGTTGCCCCCTTGAATATACATGTATCAAATATAGGCTAATCCAGAGGAAAGAAAGTATTGCATAATATTCTGCAAGAGTATTGCAAATTGCAAACAAGTTTTATAATAAACTTTCCTTTGAATCTATAATCCTATAGTCAAAAAAGGCAAAAGATTTACATGACTTGAAAAGAAATTAGACTATACAATCTTATCATCTTTACTTGGTATTAGCTGATAAAATTCTAAACTGTTACTTAGATGATAGCTAGTTATAGTTAGATAGATATACATAAATTATGTAGGCTGTTTATATTTGATGTGAACAAGAGTAATAATTTATTTTACAGCTTTGTTAGAAACATATTATTAGCTACAGAAACTTGCTATACTTCAGAGGAAAGTGTGATTATAATAATAGTGATTGGAAATTTAGATATTTATTAAAATGCTACACTGTACTGTAAAACAAAAAAACATTTATTGCAAATTGTTTCTCAGCAAACAATATATGCTGCACTATAAATATTTTACTGCAAAAAAAGAAAAGGATAAATGGCATAGCAAATTGTTTTCCTCATTTCATGGCAGACAAAACTTGATTTCTAAACACAGAAAAGATGGGAGTAAATTACAAAAAATAATGCTGGTGAACTTCAAATCTATTTGGAGGTTAAAACTTCAAGCCCTTTTAATGTTGAATTCCAGAAGCATGTGGGAATATATTATCTTTCTTGGAAGCATTATCTTTTTGATTAAGAAAATATAATATACCGAGATTGAACCTCATATTAATGGAGTAGCTAGCAATGCCATTTATCAGTTCAGTAGTTCATAAGGTACAATTTTATTTAAAAAAACAGATCTTGCACTTCACCTTGATTAAATCCAGTGCAACACCTTTGACTACATTAATCCTAATTATATCTAGAGAGCTCAGCGGAATGACTTAAATGGTGCTTTTCAATGTGAAGGTTCTAAGTTTCTATCATGTTTCTCCAACAATACGGCCTCCACCAATAGGAAGACCCAGCATGATTTCTAGGCATGAGGTGAAATTAAGCCCCTAAATTAAGGCCTACTAAAACCATGCGTTTCCCCGCCATTTCTCACATCGTTCGTTAGAACTACACGAGGTGAAGAGAAATAGGGGAAAAGGGTGGGGCTGGGGGGGAAGGGGTGGGGGGGGGAGAGAAAACTTGCCTTTAGGAGTGCCCTGCAGGTAGCTGAGGCTAGAATACCCTGATAGACGATAGAAGCTCTCTTGAAGGCAGAGTCACCAGCTACTCCGATCGGATGGTAGAAGCGGCCTCGGGGCAAGCGCGCACACACACTCCCCTCACCACAAGGCCGCTTCTATCTGCCGATCAAAAGTTGCCTTGAGGATACAGTCCCCAGCTGCTTCCGGGTGCGGTGTGGCTGACCCTGTCCCCTCGCCTTTAGGACAGTCTCTTACCGGCGATGGAAGCTCCCCAAGTGCGGTCAAGAGCCACTTTGATTGGCTGGTAAAAGAGGCCTGGGGCGAGTGCACACACACACTCCCCTCACTGCGAGGCTGCTTCTTTTGGCCTATCAAAAGCTCCCTTGAGGACACAGTTCCCAGCTGTTTCGGGGCGAGGAGTGGCTGCCTCTTCCCCTCGCCTTTAGGGCAGTCACTTTCCGGAGATGGGAGCTCCCCAAGTGCGGTCAACAGTCACTTCGATCGGCCAGTAGAAGCAGCCTGGGGCGAGCACACACACACACATTCCCCTCACAGCGAGGCCACTTCTATCTGCCGATCGAAAGCTAGCTCCCTTGAGGACACAGTCCCCAGTTCCTTCGGGGCAAGGCGTGCCTATGCATCAGGTTCCCAACTGCAAACTCAATGCAACTGCAAGCTCAATCCAATGTACATATGCTGTTGTCAGAATAAAGGCCCTGTCACACTGGCGGACGGATGCAAAACGTTTGTAAAAAGGACACAGCGGATGAGAAAAATGTTCCATCCGTTGTTATCCGCTCTCAAAAGGGGCAAAAATTTGCATAACCAGAGCGGACAACATGGAAAGGAAGGGACGGGGGGAGGACGTAGGACAGATGGAAAGCGGATGCTCCACGGAAGCCTAGCAGATGGAAGTGGATGAGAGCGGATGGCACATCCGCAAGGCTTCCGGGGGAGCGCAGCAAAATGGATGCGGAAGGGATACAGCGGATGCAGAGCGGACGCTGAGCGGATGAAGCGGATGCACATCGGATGCCGAGTGGATGAAGCAGATGCAGAGCGGATGCCTAGCATTCACTGCGCATGCGGGGAGGATGCATTGCATCAGCCCCATGGATATAAAGGGAAGCAGCTCCCAAGCAGGTCACCATTCAGAGGAAAGACCTGCTTCCAGACACAGCCTGCCTGCCTGCCAGCCTGCCTACATGCCTGCCTGCCAGCCAGCAACCCCACAACCATGGGGAAGAAGAGAAAGCCTCAGCCATCTGCTGCCAGCCCTGGCAAGAGGGACAGGGCCACCCTCCCACCCCCTGGCTCTCACTCTGCTTCTGCTGGGGCTTTTGCAGCCCGGGCTCGCTCTTCTGGGGCTGGGGCTTCTGCTGATGCTTCTTCTGGAGGAGCTGATGCTGCTGCTTCTGGCGGTGGTGCTTCTGCTGGTGCTTACTCTGCTGAAGCTGCTTCTGGCGGTGGTGCTTCTGCTGGTGCTTACTCTGCTGAAGCTGCTTCTGGCAGTGGTGCTTCTGCTGGTGCTTACTCTGCTGGCACTGCTCCTGGTGCTGGTGCTTCTGCTAGTGCTTACTCTGCTGGCGCTGCTCCTCGTCCTGCTGGTCCTGCTGGTGCTCCTGGTCCTGTTAATGCTCCTGGTCGTGCTGGTCCTGCTGGTGCTCCTGGTCCTGCTTGTGCTCCTGGTCCTGCTGGTCCTGCTGGTGCTGCTGGTGCTTACACTGCTGCTGCTGATCCTGGTCCTGCTGGTCCTGCTGGTGCTGCTGCTGGTGCTGCTGGTCCTGCTTTTGCTGCTACTGTTGCTGCTGCTGCTGCTGGTGGTGGTGTGGAGGAGCAGCCCCTACAACCTGGAAGCCCCTCTGATGAGGGCCCATGTGGTCCTGCCAAAGCGAGGAAGAGCCAGATGCGAGAACGGGAGAGGAGGCAATACAACATAGAAGAGGAACATGAGGATGAGGTGCTGAAGTGGCTGAGAGAGAACGAGCATCTATGGCGTAAGGGACACAGGCTCTATAGGGACACCAAAAGGAAGCAGGCTGCTTGGAGAGAGAAGGCGGAGAGCCTGGGCTACACTTCGGAGGTGCTCCTCGGCTGGTGGAAGCACAGGCACACCTGGTATGGGAAGCTGCACCTCAAGAAATCTGGCCAGGCCGCGGTCAAGCTGACGGACAGAGAAACCTATGTGATGGCCAAGTGCAGCTTCCTGGAGGGTGAGATCCGCCACAAAGGAGCAGCCCCTCTCACAACCCTCTCTCTCAGGCAGCCTGCTGAGAGCCAGTCCTCTTCCAGCAGAGAGTCAGCTACTGTCTCCAGGCAGGTATCTGTGGAGCGTGCCATGATGGAGACCCCCCCGACAGCTGTACTACCTGTGGTGGAGCAGGTGGAGGACCCCCTGATGCAGTGGGAGAAAGGAGATGGCACTTCCACCACAGCCCAACCCGCATCCACCCCCAGCTCCACCTCCACAGAAAGGCAGAGAGGCAAACCGGAGGGACAGAGCCATACTGTCCTGCTGGAGATAAGAGATACCATGAGGAGCAGCGTAGATCTCTCTGAGCTGGTACACACTGATTCCTCATCCTCCAACTGCAAGCCCTTCCTCACCTATGTGAACCAGACCCTCACGGACATGGCGGAACCCCAGTACCAGGTGGTGAAGGACAGGATCACCGATCTGCTTCACAATCCTACAGACCCAGATGAACCTGCTCCCACCCAGTCCAGGTCTGCTCCTCCACCCCAGGTGATGTCACTCCCATTCCAAGGCTTTCCACAGGCTCTCACCTTCCAAGGCTACGGTTACCAGGAGGTCCAGCAGCACAGGCAGCAGCCCTTCCCAGTCCAGGCACAGGTTCATCGGACGCCACAGGTGCCACTGATGCCACTGATGCCACCAATGCCACCCACACCACCGATGCCACCCACACCACCGATGCCACCCACGCCACAGATGCTACCAATGCCAGTCCTCACCCAGCTGCAGACCAGACAGCCCCACTACACTGCTCCTTCCTCCACCCCACAGCCAAGCCCAGCCTCAGTACATCTGTCATTGGTACTGGGGCTGACACCCCATGGCATGGAGGAAGGGGCTCTCAACATCACGGGGCTGAGCCAGCTGTCTGAGAGCTTCCTCAACACAACATCCCCTGTTGTCCTCTCGGGGCCAGGCACCCCAGTGGCGCTTCAGACCAGCACTCCAGCAGCAGCCACCTCCACAGCACCAGGACCCTTCACCCCTGAGACTGGGCACACCTGCGAGTGACCAAGAAGAGTGCCAGAGACTGGGTGTCTACCTGTTGACTTTATTTTTGCTTTGGACACTTGACTTGGGTTATTTTTCTTTTACAGCTTGTTATTAATAAAGATTATCTTTGCTTCACACACTTGCTTCATTTATTTTTTTCAATAAAGTCTTGGTGGAAACTTTTAGAAATGGTTTAAGCCTTTGCATGCTTGTGGAATGGGTTAAGATAGCAGTGGGATGGGCAGGGATACATTTGGGATGGGTAAGGATAGCAGTGGGATGGGCAGGGATACCTTTGGGATGGGTTAAGATACCTGTGAGATGGGCAGGGATACCTTTGGGGTGGGTAATAGCTTTAGGATAGATAAACCTCCAGTGCAAGCATAGTGGGACTGTATGGTCCACCCTCCCAGGTGCCACACCTTTGGCCCTTCATTATCAATAACAATGTAAGCATTGATCCACACATTTGAACATAAACACAACTCTTTATTAAATGCCCTGTTCATTGTAGGCCCATCCAAAATACATGGCCCAATCTCATCAGTGTGATGAGACAGGCTAAAGGAAGCATCCATTAATCATCTATCATCCTGTATTGCCACTCCACTGCTCCAGCTGGGGAGTTGCACCAGTGTCTCAGGAGGTTGCACTGCTTCTTCCCTTCACGTGAAGCTCTGGTGGGGCCTTGCACATCCTTAGTGTCTATCAGGTTTCGCCCTTGCCTCCATTCCCCAGGCTCCATGTCCCCATTGCCTTGTTGGAGGTCCATGAGCCTATTCTGCAAGACTGGGTAGCGGGTGCGCATGAGATTGTGCAGGATGCAGCAAGCTTCCACGATCCTCCTCATGATCTGTGGGTGATGCTGCATGGTGGTGAGAAGTACCTGGAACCTGTTGGCCAGGATGCCAAAGGCGTTCTCCACCACCAGCCTTGCCCTGGACAGCCTGGAGTTGAAGATCCTCTCTTCACGGGTGAGGCATCTGGAGGTGTAGGGCTTCATGAGGTAGGTTCTGAGGGAGAAGGCGTCATCCCCCACGATGAAGTAGGGCACATCTTGCATGTTGTTGGACAGGGAGTCTGGATCTGGGAAGCCCATGATGAGGTTGCATTCCAGCCCCTCCTTGAGGTTACTGGCATTGTATATCTGGGCATCTGAAGCTGACCCGTTGCCTGAAGCATCGATGTACATGAACTTGTAGTCAGCATCGACCATGGCGAAGAGGATGATGCTGAAGAAGCCCTTGTAGTTGAAATTAGTGGACCCTGACTTGGCTGGAGCTTTGCAGGCCACGTGCTTGCCATCTATGGCTCCAACGGTGTGGAGGAAGTTCCACTTCTGATACCACTGCTCTGCAACTTTCTTCCAGCCTTCTTCAGTGGAGGGGCACTGGAGGAGCTCCTCCAGGTATTCTTCGATGATGGCCTGCACCACTTCTCTGACCACAATGTTGATGGTATTGTGTGGCACCCTCCAGCCGTACTGCATGCTCCTGTAGGTGGTCCCTGAGGCCAGGTGGCGCAGAGTGAGTGCCACCTTGAGCCCAGGTTCCAGGTTGGGCCGGAAGTTGGTGCTCTGCTTGGTCAACCTGGGTCTCAGCCGCTCCACAACTTTGTCAAACATGGCTGGAGGCATCCTCATGAAGTTCTGGAATGCACAAGGGTCTTCGTTCCTCAGCTCCACCATCAGCTTGTTGTACAGTCCGTACTCTGCTCTTCTCCCGATCCATCTTCGGACCCAGACGCTTCTTGGCCACCTCCTTTTCTTCCCGTAGAACAGTTGAAAGAGCCTGTAGATGGCTTCGTACTGTTGCAGAATGATGGTGGATACCAAAAGGAGTGTGTTACTATCCACGGTGGACATCAATGGATGCTGTGGAAGAGCAAGAGCCAGATGAAGGCTGCAGAGGTCTGCACAGCAGGGTTGCTGGACTGAAAGTGTGATCCAGGTGAGTTCCTCCCCCTTTTTATAGGCAATATAGGTTTTCCACTATGTGTCCTTTTGCATCCTCTAAGCATCCTCTAGACATCCTTAATATCCGAGATAGGTCCCCTCTGCGAACGTTTTTTCCGTTTTAAATGCTTTGTTTGCGAGCTGCATCCGCTTTCATCCTTTCTCTGTCTGTGCTTCTAATGCTTTGTGTCCATTCCGCGTCCGTTTTGCTTCCTCCCTGTGTCCGCTTTCTGCTGGAGCGGATTTGAGTTGCACGGATGCGCAGCGGATGCCTAGCGGACGTAGCGGATGTGTAACGGATGACGAAGGATGTAGAACGGATGTTCCCTGTATGCGTTGCGGATGCAGAACGGACGTGTTGGATACATTTTCTGCTCAAAAAGTTTACAAAAGCACTGTTTATCATTAAGATCTGCTTTGTGATTAAAGGCAAGGTGAAATGAGGGCAGGGAGGGAAGAAGTAGCAGCTTGTGCTTAACAGAGTTTCTGAACCTGAAGGTCCCTGCTCTTCCGCCACCTCTCTCTTTTTACCTGGGGGGGGGTTGTCCCAAGACCCTTTGAGTTTATTCATTCATTTACGTTTCCCCAAGGGGCTGTTCTAAGGGGGGGGAGTGTTTCTCCCCTGCAATGCAGCAAGCATCTCTCCTGGGCCCAGCAAGTTGCCGTCCTCCCTACTGGAGGGAGGTGGGGGTTCAGAGAAGTGTCCTGTTAATCATTAAAGCAATCTGAAAGAGTACCCTTTGGGGCCACCAGGATGATCTTCACCCAGTTCAGGCAAAAAACCCAGGAGCCCCTGCACTCCGCCCCCTCCTTGACCACCCCAGTGCCTGCTCTGCTCAAGTCAGAGATGGGGGAGGAAACAAGCCTTGGATTCCCAGAGTGCACCTGGGAGAAGCCTTATCTAGGATGGAAACTAAACAGGGTTGGAAGTGGGATGGAGTCATCAGGAGAGGATTTCCAAGGCTGCAGAGAGAAGTTTAAAAGAGTGGGACAGGAGAAGACAAAAGTTTCTTTAGCAACCCTCCTGAAATCCAAATTGTTGCAGTGGGAAATCAAGGTGGGGGGGAGGGGAATGGGCTGTCTGAGGGGATGAGGAAGTGTGGCTGGCTCAGGAAGCAGAAATGCAGCGGGAATCTTGGGGTCCTCTGATATTTATTCTGACAACAGCATATGTACATTGCATTGAGCTTGCAGTTGGGAACCTGATGCATAGGCACGCCTTGCCCCAAAGCAGCTGGGGACTGTGTCCTCAAAAGAGCTAGCTTTTAATCGGCAGAGAGAAGCGAGGGGAGTGTGTGTGTGTGTGTGCACTCACCCCAGGCCACTTCTACCGGCTGATCGAAGTGACTGTTGACCACACTTGGGGAGCTCCCATCACTGGAAAGAGACTGCCCTAAAGGTGAGGGGAAGGGGCAGCCACGCCTCACCCCGAAGCAGCTGGGGACTGT
>BLBF01000003.1:67327441-67375872 GCA_015471245.1 Laticauda colubrina
TGTTTTGTGGCTTTGATTGGCTGGCAACACTCTGTTCTTGTGTTGGAGGCTTTCAGTGCAGCTTGGCTCCGTGTGAAGGGACGGCTGCTCTTCATTAGCAAGCTGCTATTCATTAGCAAGCTGGGTTTCACCTGGGTGCCTGGTGGGGGTGTGTTTGGGTTGGAGCTATCAGAGGGAGTCTGTTTTTGCCCAGGTGTTTGCCTGGCTTGTGGCATGGAGATCTTTCTATTTGAGAGTGCAGGCTTCCAAATGATTGACAGTCTGGTGGAATCATCTCTTATATTCATGCTGTCAGGTCTTTTTTCAATCTATTTTTCAATAGACTTATGACTGTTTTTCATACTTACGACCATTGCAGTATCCCCACAGTCACATTATCAACATTCAGGCGCTTGACAACTGGCATGCATTCATTTATTTACATTGATATTTAATATTTCTAAATTGCCCATCTCAAACTATGACAGTTGCACTGTTCCGGAATCAAGTAATCACCCTTAGTAAATTTCTCAGCCGACTTCTGACAAGGAAAGTCAATGAGGGAAGCCAGATACATTTAACAACTGAAGTAATTCACTTCACAGCTGTGGCAAAAAGGTTCATAAATGTGGCCAAATTCACTTAACAACTGCCTTGCTTAAGCCCATGTCACACTGAGCCAACGGATGCACAGAGGATGTAAAACGGACAAAAAACCTTGCCATCCGTTGGAAAACGCGATGTACTCACTGCCTCCATTTGGCTTCCTCTCTATCCGTCCAGCATCCGTTTATGGACGTTTCATCCACTCCAAAGGTTTTGGGCTGCCCAAAACTTTTGCGTGGAAAATGTATCTAGTTCGTCCGTTCTGCATCCGCTACGCATCCGCTACGCATCCGCTATATCTGCTAGGCATCCGTTCCGCATCCGCGCAACTCACATCCGCTTGGATGCAGGGATGAAGCGGAACGGACGCAGAACGGATGCAGAACGGATGCCAAGCGGAAACAAAGCGTTTAAAATGGAGAAAATGTTCGCAGAGGGGACCTATCTCAGATATTAAGGATGTCTGCAGGATGCCTAGAGGATGCAAAGGGACACCTACACTGCCAATAAAAAGGGGGAGCAACTCGCCTGCATCTCACTTTCAGAACAGCAGCCAAGCTGTGCAGACCTCTGCAGCCTTCATCTGACTCTTCCTCTTCTACAGCATCCAGTCATGTCCATTGTGGATTGTGACAAAGTCCTTTCGGCAGCCACCATCCTTCTGCAACAGTGCGAAACCATCTACAGGCTCTGTGAACTCTACTACGGGAAGAAAAGGAGGCACCCAAAAAAAGTCTGGGTCCAAAGATGGTTCACCAGAAGAGCTGAGGACGGACTGTACAACAAGCTGATGGTGGAGCTCAGGAGCGAACACACTCGGGCGTTCCAGAATTTCATGAGGATGCCTCCAGCCATGTTTGACGAACGTGTGCAGCAGCTGACACCCAGGTTGACCAAGACAAACACCAACTTCCCACCCAGCCTGGAACCTGGGCTCAAGGTGGCACTCACTCTGCACCACCTGGCTTCAGGGACCACCTACAGGAGCATGCAGTACGGCTGGAGGGTGCCACCCAGCACCATCAGCTTTGTTGTCAGAGAAGTGGTGAAGGCCATCATCAAAGAATACAAGGAGGAGCTCCTCCAGTGCCCCTCCACTGAAGAAGGATGGAAGAAAGTTGCAGAGCAGTGGTATCAGAAATGGAACTTCCCCCACACCGTTGGAGCCATAGATGGCAAGCATGTGGCCTGCAAAGCTCCAGCCAAGTCGGGGTCCACTTATCACAACTACAAGGGCTTCTTCAGCATCATCCTCTTTGCCATGGTTGATGCTGACTACAAGTTCATGTACATCGATGCTTCAGGCAACGGCTCTTCTTCAGATGCCCAGGTATACAACGCCAGTCACCTCAAGGAGGGGCTGGAAAGCAACCTCATGGTGGGCTTCCCAGATCCAGACCCGCTGCCCAACGACACGCAAGATGTACCCTACTTCATCGTGGGGGATGATGCCTTCTCCCTCACAACTACCTCATGAAGCCCTACACCTACAAATACCTCACCCGTGAAGAGAGGATCTTCAACTACAGGCTGTTCAGGGCAAGACTGGTGGTGGAGAACGCCTTTGGCATCCTGGCCAACAGGTTCCAGGTACTTCTCACCACCATGCAGCATAGCCCAGAGACCATGAGGAGGATCGTGGAAGCTTGCTGCATCCTGCACAATCTCATGCGCACCCGCTACGCAGTCTTGCAGAACAGGCTCGTGGACCTCCAGCAAGGCAATGGGGACATGGAGCCTGGGGAATGGAGGCAAGGGCGAAACCTGATCGACACTGAGGATGTGCAAGGGCCCAACAGAGCCTCACGTGAGGCGAAGAAGCAGCGCAACCTCCTGAAACACTGGTGCAACTCCCCAGCTGGAGCAGTGGAGTGGCAAGACAGGATCGAATATGGATGCTTCCTTCAGCCTGTCGCATCACACGGATGAGATTGGGCCATGTATGTTTGGTTGGGCTCCAATGAACAGGGCGTTTAATAAAGAGTTGTGTTTATGTTGACATGTGTGGATGATTGATTATATTGTTATTGATAGTAAAGGGCCATAGGTGTGGCACCTGGGAGGGTGGACCATACAGTCCCACTATGCTTGCACTGGAGGTTATCTATCCCACTGCTATCCTAACCCATTCCACTGCTATCCTTACCCATCCCACAAGCAAGCAAAGGGTTAAGCCATTTCTAAAAGTTTCCACCAAGACTTTATTAAAAAAAAGAAATGAAACAAGTGTGTGAATCATAAATAGACTTTATTAACAACAAGCTATAAAACAAAAATGAGTCTCTGGCACTCTTCTTGGTCGCTCAGTCTCAGGGGTGAAGGGTGCAGGTGCTATGGAGGTGGCTGGTGCTGGAGTCCTTGTCATCAGCTCCTCCAGAAGCAGAAGCAGCAGAAGCCCCAGCCCCAGAAGAGCGAGCCCGTGCTGCAGAAGGCCCAGCAGAACCAGAGTGAGGGCCAGGGGGCGGGATGGTAGCCCTGTCCCTCTTGCAAGGGCTGGCAGCAGATGGCTGAGGCTTGCTGTGCTTCAGCATTGTTTTGGGGTTGCTGGCTGGCAGCAAGGCTGGCAGCAAGGCTTGCAGGAAGACATGCAGGCAGGGCAGGCAAGGCAGCCAATCCTTCCGGCAGCAGGTCTTTCCTCTGAATGGCGACCTGCTTCCGAGCTTCTTCCTTTATATCCGTGGGGCTGACGCAATGCATCCTCCCCGCATGCGCAATTAATGCTAGGCATCCGCTGTGCATCTGCTGTGCATCCGCTGTGCATCCGCTTCATCCGTTCGGCGTCCATTCTGCATCCGTTGTATCCGTTCCGCGTCCGCTTCGCTGAGGCCCCCCGGAAGCCCTGCGGTTGTGCCATCTGCTCTCATCCGCTTCCATCTGCTGGGCTTCCGTTCCGCATCCACTTTGCATCCACCCTGCGTCCTCCCCGCGTCCGTTTTATCTGCTCCGGTTATGCAAATTTTTGCCCCTTTTGAGAGCGGATAACAACGATGGAACATTTTGCTCGTCCGCTGTGTCCTTTTTGCATCCGTTGGCCAATATGACGTGGGCTTTAGCAATTGAAATTTTGGGCTCAGTTGTGGTTGTAAGTCAAGGACTACCTCTAGTATATAAATTAAGAGCTCCTGGTATTATAACAAATGAACAAATAAAAAGATCTGAGTTGTTTTAAAAAATAATCTGACTACTTATATATGCCAAATAATGTAACCAGTTTTTTTTAAAAAAGGGCTGATAATGGGAACAGGATAATAAACACGTAACCATACTAGATACAGTCCTTTGTAAAAGGTGCCTCCATGAATAGCTTTCCATCTCTAAATTTCTTCTTTAATTCAGTACAGACCTCAGAGGGAGTTGAACTGAATCTATACATACTTGCACTAACAGATGGTAAGCACAAATATCTCCATATTACTATTCTCCTCATATTCCCTGGCAACTGGTATTGAGAGGCATACTGCTTTTGATATTGGGGATAATATATAGCCATTATGATTAGTAGGCAATGATGGCACCAGCTTCATTATAGTGAATAACTTCATTGGAGTGTGTGCTTTGTTGCACACATGCTGCCTTTCAGTATATCCTGGCAAACATTCTGTTGATGTGATAGTGCTTGAAATCTTTGTGAACTCTTTATTCCGATTCCTTTCTTGACTGGGCCAAATTAGCCACAATCCTTTTATTCTCCCACTCAGTAGTCAAGAAAGGGACATACACAGAGTAGCAGTTTTGTTGGAGTAAGAAATGCATAAACTAAGCTAGAACAATGATTATTCATGTCAAACAAGTTGAAAAGCAGCACAAGACCTGCTATTTTTCCTTTATGTTAAATGACAACCATGTCACTCACTCTAAAGGTTTATTACAAACAATACTCCGCATTAATTCTAACTCTCCCAGTGTCTTCACATCTCTGATGATAGCTAAGAGGCCAGTCTTCCCAAGAAAGAACAATACTGTGTCTGGATTTCAAAAAACAAAACAAAACCCGACCCCACATTTGTAAAGAACAATGATCCAGGGATTATAGAATTTCTGTGAGAGTGATGGCGAGGTAATCACCTGGAACTTATTCTTCTGCATGATACACAAGGCATCAATAAAAGCAACAAAGATGGAGAAGATGAAAGAAACCAAAAATATCAATATATGTGCATTTCAGAATGTGCATTCAAACAATACAAATCAAAGAATTACAAGAGCTTCAAGCATCGATTCAATGAAGATACAAGAGTACAAGGCAAAGAGAGAATTAGTGTTCAGTGAATCATGATGGTGCACACATGAATGTTTTTTGAAGAAAAGCACATATTGCCACTGGTCTCAGCAGTTTATATAAAATCTGAAAATGGTCAGCCTTTCGATAATTCACAACTCATTGTAAGGAAATTATAATGTATTGTATGGTTCATCTCCAGATATGCCATGGAAGTGGTGCAAAATACAGTATATTGGGGACATATGGTTGGGATAGAATTGGGACAACTGGATGGAGCTCAGTGTTTACTGGATGCCCTTTCTGACACCTCACAAGAAGTTTGCAAGATATATATATATATATATATTTGCACCCTAGGAAAGAGAAACATCTGCTGCTACCTAAGACTGAACTCAGCCAATCAAGCAGGAGGCGAAATCTTCACCACTAGGACATTTTAATATAATTGTGGGCCTATATCAACAATGCTTGCTTATTATGACTTTTTATTAATTTATTTAATTCAGAGACATTCATCCTATTTTTTTTAACTGTGCTTGAGGAAGGGAGATGAAACAAATGACTGGCATGAATTAATTTGGATCAGTCATCTACTATTGCTGGAACTCAGCTGCTTCAGCCGCTGGGAAAAATTGACACTATTGCATTTGAAAGCACTGCTGGGTAGATGATTGCCAGGGCCTTCAGCAGGAATCCTTATCATAGCTGAGAGCCACTTCATTATATACCTTCAAAAGTGGGAAAACCCAAAAAGAAAAAAATGCTGCTGCATTGAGAGTTTGGAAGTACGCAAAATTGGATAAAAAGAAATACAATGGATTGTGGATTGTGTCCTGCCTATTCTTCGTTTATACAGGATCTGTTTTTCCACTAACACATAAATCAGGCTAGTGACAGCTGTCATGGATGAATACAGGTTCCAAGTTATTTAATCTGTATAGAAAGTAATTTGACCACTGTACCACTTTTCTCTTTGCTTACATTCTGTGATACCTAGAGGCCATACTCAATCATTACTGACCAAAAAGAAACCTTTTTAGCTCCCTCCCAAAAAAACCCAGTCACAAATATAAGAGTTTAATTCCATGAGCCAATGAAAATTCAGATTTACTTGAAATATAACTGTTTTCTGCTATTCAGTGACATCTATACAACTGCATGTTTCTTAATTACTTCAGGATTTGAAATATCACCAGCCAGAACACACAATTCAAGCAAGGTACCTTTACATTTACATTAGAACTAAATGTCAGAGTTTACCTTAGTTCCTTGAAGGGGTCTGCCCTGACATTAGGAGTTTCTATAGATTTTGGGAACACTGTGCCTTCTGCTCCTGAAACCACAAAACAAAACACAAGGCATAGCTATTATAAACTGTTAGCAGAGGAATGGTATGCAAATCACACATCACATATTTTACAGTTGTCATAACCCCCTTCCAGAACATGCAAACCACAATCCTAAAAAATACAGAACCAGGACAATGAATATTTTTGCAGTCCTATATAATATAAAACCCACTTTTCATTTTACAGAACTAGGAAAGACAAGAGGAAATGAGTCTTTCAATTTCTTTCAGTTTTTAATTTTTCTTATCTTAAATTTGCTCTCATCTTTGCAGCCTTTTGCATTTTTTTTCAAATGTATATATTCTAAGTATCATGAAAGTACAGTTCTCACCATGATGTTTGCCTTACTCTGAAGAATAAAAGGTGGGGAAAGGCTGGAAAAGGGGAATATCCACTTTTGCAGACAGCATTTGTATCCTGGTGTCCTTCCAAATTCTGAATCCACTAACGAAGAGGTAAAATTAGACTTTGAATGCTTCATCTGCTTTGATCTGGACATTTCCTAAATCTGTCAAAATATGCCTAATATGGTTTGGGATTGGGATTCATTTACTAATGAAGAAGTTTTAGTTTTGATATACATGTGTACCTCACATGTGTATGCATACACACACACACACACACACAAACACTGTTTTTTAAAAATTGTATAAACAAGGTATATTTCCTTTGCCAGCCTTTTCTTGCCTAAAATTACTCCCACTTCTATTAATAAAATACATCCAAATTCATTGCGGGTTTATTCGTGAAAGAAATAATACAGATAAATTCCCCCCCCCCCCAACCAGCCCCCCCTCACCAGCAGTATCCCAGTCACTCCATTGTCTTCCTCTTTCCACATACAATATGGGCTTGTGCCATTTCCCCTTCCCTCATGATCTTCAGGAGAGCACTGTTGGAGCCTCCACTACCTCCCTCTTCTGCCTCCTACTCCTTAGGTGACTCTTGGAAATTTCTGCTGCTGTGTAGAGAGAATAAAGGGAAATGCAGTGCATGAGGAAAAGTGCACAGACTCTCCATTTTGGTATGTATCAAGGGCTCTTCCTTCCAGTGAAGAACAGGGTTCACAAGTTGCCTGCTGGCATCTCCCAGCCAGCCCTATCTTGCCAGCAGGCATCTGAGTTGCTCCTCCTTCTTTCCTAATCAGCCATCAGTGTTTAGAGATTTCAGTCTTGGTTCCAAAGCAACCAATGGTTACTTACTCCCTGGATTTTGCCACCACCAATTGGTTGCCAGAGCCTGAGAAAGGTGAGAAAGAGACTGGGGATATGGCCATCCATCTTCCCTTGCACCACACAACCTATGGGTGTCCGAGAAGTTTATTAGAAGGTATAGTGGTACTGAAATAGCTACAACTACAACAATACCCTAGGAGTCATGGGTCCTGGATCTTGGACATATTCTTTAAGTTATCATACATACATACACATGCATAAACACACACACACACACACATATACATACATACATACATACACACACAGATATATTAAGTTAATATATATTATTTCAATTATTTGAATAAATATATATAGATTCTATTGACATGGGATTTACTTAAAGGTATGAGGATTGTATTGAACAACACAGGAGAAAATTCCACTTTCACTTCTTTTTAATTGAAATTGTTAGAATGCATAGTGGAAGTAATTTCATTTTCAGTTTAGCTGAATTTACAGTTTATAACAGCTTTGTCACCATCAGATTCTCCCTTCCTTCCTAATATGGCAGTGTTTTACGTGCTCAGCAAAACCACTGCATTTACAGTTAGAACTCAAGGATAACCTGAAGGGCAAGGCTTCCTTCTTCTTTAGTTCATCAGATGAATTGGCAGCTGGCCTTAATCTAGCTGGCAATCCTTGGATAAGTAAAACCCTATTTCTTCCATCCATTTTCACCCCACTAAAGGCCTTCTACAATGAGCAGACTAAGGTTGCATAGAAGTTTTCTTTCCCCCAGATCACCCCCTCAAATGCTTTGACTGATCCATAATCTAATGGCCTTTCAGCAGTGTAAACACTGCCTAATCCGTTTTAGGTTCAGCAACTAGTACAAAATCATTTCCATTTCTAGGAGTCATCACTTCCAATCCAACCCTAGTCTTCGATAGAGATAGTTTGAATGTTGTTTTAGATTTTCTTTTTGCTACCCCCTTCCCTTTCTATGAAACTATTTCCCATCAAATACCTTACTTTCCAGTCATCATTGAAAAACTGAGTTTTGTTTGGATATCTGCATGCAGAAAAGAATATGTGAAGAACCAACAAGAAGCTATACTAAGAGCAGAGACATCAGGGGTGTGTGTGTGTGTGTGTGTGTGTGTATGTGTGTAAGTATATTAAGGAATATAAACAGAAAATGAAAAGTTATTTTATTTTAAAAATAGATATATAAAAATATCCCTTTTATATATAATTCAGATAAGTAGTTTTCATTGTATTAAAGTACTGTTTAACAACTAGCAAATAAAGTACTAATAGCAGGGAACAGAAATGAAATAATGTTTAAAAAATTAAGTGACTATTTTTAATGAAATTTTAGGATTTAGTGCAATTTCCATGTATTGAGTTATTATAGTAGGAAAATCTACTTTGAAATATTTTTGCAGAGGGACAACTCTGAAATTGTTTATAGTTTTATTTATTTTACCTTGACTCTAACCCTATTCTTAATGAACTCTATGGTGACAAACAATAGAAGTATAATATATCTGAAATAATATAGACTATTCACACTTAATAAGATAAAAACCAACATGTCCATAGTACATTTGTATATACAAGTACAATAAACCCAATTTAAATTTGTTGGGCAAACAAAATTATTGTCCAACATTGTGAAAAGCTCATAGTGGCATCAATGGAACTTCCTTAGATATTCTAAAGTCAAAAAAAGTCTCTTTTGTATGAAATATTTTAAGGTATTTGTATGGTAAATGTTTTAAAAGAAACCAAAGTCAGAATTCCTGCTAATGAATTTGAATAGAATCATTCAAGAGAAAAATTATGTGATAATAATAGAACAAAAAGATTACTGGTGCATGAATAATTGTAATCAAGATCTCCTTGTTTAGAAACTGGTTAGAAGAGGTTTAGAAACTGCTGCTGTTGGTGAACTAGCTGAAGATAATATGAGATATTATCTATTAACAAAGCCATGTTATTTCCAATGGCTAGATGAACCACATCATAGGTTTAAAAAGGTTCAAAACTGATTTCTTGGAACAAAAAACAACACAATGTCTCTGCTCATGCTCCTTTTATTATTGTGGAGAATCACAGAGATGACCTTAAAAAAGTAATGTGATAATTTTAAAACATAATTTAAGGCCAAGTAAATTGGGGAAGACAAGAAACAGATTTTCAAGACTGAGCTAGGCCAAGTCAGGAAACAGACTCCACAAGAAATACTTGATAGATATAAGCCATAGAATCCATATCTTGAAAGCCTGACAATGTTTTCTCCTTCTCCCTCTCGTATCAAATAAAGTCAAGGTATAGCAGTTTAAGTTTATACTATATTAATAGTCTCTTTCCCTAGGCTTAAATTTTGCTTTGCTAACCATTACACTCCTCTTCCAAACTCACGTCTGTGATTCTCTACCATTACTGCTTATCAGTTCATTAAATTGTCAAGACTGTAATCTAATTGCACTGATGCTAATACAATTGATGGTTTTTGCGCCAAATCTGCAAATGTTAGTGTGACTTCTAGAGGACAGCAAACTGTTTTCTATAATATAGTTGCCATTCAGTATTATCTGGAAAACCTCAGCCCCCAAGCATTATTTTTCCAATTTTATATCAGTTGCTGGAGTTCTATGCAATTTCAATATAATAGGAGCTAGCACAGAACTTTGTAAGACCTGACAATTTAATTACCAGAGATTGGTGTATTTATTTAATTCAAGTAATTTTCAAACTTTAATTTTCTAAAACCCATTGTTTACTGTTTATTTAATTGCTCCCTCTGTATAATTAACACAAATAGCATGTGTTAATAGCATAAAATCAAAATTCCAGTCTCAAAATTGCACTTTCAACCTGGTTACGTCCATTCAATTGTAATACCTTCTAAATCAAAGTTGAGCTTTTTTCCCAGTAAAGAAATAGAAGCTACCGCAAATGCAAGTTTTTCTAAAAAAAATCATGAGTACCCAGAAATAAAACATATTATGCTCAAAAAGGCAAACCAATTGCTTTTGCATTCACAACCAAATGCTGTCTAAGAATTTTCATGATGGATAGAACCTTCAGGAATTTAAATTTCATCAAATAGAAAACTGAAGTTATAGTAACATCTCTAGAATTTTCTGAAGAATAGATGAACCAGTTTCAGAAAAGAATTCAAAAAGTAGAAAAATAAACTGTACCTTGATTGATATCAGAATAAAATGTCTAAAAAGGAAATGGGGAAAAGTAGAAGAAATAAAAGGAAAATGGAAAATTTTTGGGTCAAGCATGTGTGTGTGTATGTGGTCATGCACACATGCATAAAGTTATAGCCATCTTGAATGGCATCAAAGACCAAATCTGATTGAAGAACTGAAGATTACATACATATTAAATGCTTTTATTCACAAACATGTGTAGCAAGATGAAACCTTGGGAAAATTCCATCAACCACACCCATAGTGATTGAATTGCAAATCCATAAATTAAACTTTCTGAAACTGACTCTGCAGGAATAAGCAGCACCCACATCAGAGAAACTTTAAGTTAAGGTCAGTATTGTTTATATTGTCTTGTCTTGTTATGTCATGTCATTTTAGACCACTAAAATAAAACTGAGCAGAGCAAGGCAAAAGCACTGGCTGGCCCCATCACCTAATCCCCAAGGCCTGGGTTGATAACCAGTCTTCAATAATTTCTGGAATGAGGTACAGATATGAACAATACCATTTACTGGGGAGAAGGAGATCATTCCAAGAACTGCCACAAAATAGGAACACTTCTTGCGTCCTCTAGCATGACACTCTTTAATTGATGGTACTTGGAACACATTTGCCCTGCAGAACCAAATTGGATGGGCAGAGAGGAGGAGAGATAAAGCTGTATGACACAGGGATTCTTTAACAGCTATGCAGGCCATAAGATAAGATAAAAAAATAAGATATTTTTCTGCTATATATCTATAAACTACAAAAGAAAACAAGAAAACATTTCATTATCACTCTTCCATCTTTACTGAGCACAAAGCAAACCCTGGCAGATTGTTGATAAATCAATATCTCTTATTTCTTTTGCTATTGGAAACATTTCTCCTTATATTTTGAACAAGGGGGAAAGTAACCCTATGGTTTGGTTGAATGTATTGTTTTGAATTAAGCAATTGATTTTGTGGTTCACAATTCTATGTTCTCAGTAAAACATAGAAAGCAAGTAGCAACAAACCTGTGTATTTTATTCTTATTCAAAATAACAATAAATTATTATTTTATTATTTACAAAAGAATTGTAACAGAATTTTATTACAACTTCACTGTACTAAATCTTTCTTTTAACACTGTTATATATCCACAACAAGTGATCATAAATACTTTGAGTGGAAAATCCATAAAGCTATTTCACCTTTATTTTAAGTTCCATTTAATGCTTCTCTAGAATGATTTTATCAATGATGAGTCCATTTGCTGGCTTTCTGCCCAACAGCCTAATTCCATACACTCAATCAGGAATTTATAAAGCATGTGACACTATCTGTCTAAAAGGTTTTGAGCTACTGTAATTATTTGGCCAATGATTTTTTTTCTTCCTCTCATCCTAAATTGATGGCCAATGGGAAAACCAATTTGCAAAACAAACAACAACCCCCCCAGCCCATTTTCAAATAAACTCAGATACAGTGAGCAAATTGCTTCTGTGAAAGAGACAATAAACACATAGGCACATGTTATTTGAAGATAAAACCCTTCTTAATGCTACTAAATACTATAACTATTGCGTAACTATGTGTCAGCCTTGTGAGGTAGACCAGATAAGAAGCACACCTAGTTCTATCTTTATTGTCAAGCCACATTAACAGAAACTTGTAAGACTGAAAGTACATGTCTCCCTACCCCCACCACCATTGCCTTTATTTTCCATGGAACCAGGAAGGGTCCTTCTGCAGGCTCAGCTGCCCCTTAGCGGTTGCCTGATCTGTGGCTCTTCCTCCTGTCTCCTAAGGTCATTCTCACACACCATTACATCTGGACCTACCGTTTCACTTCTAAAAGCTGACTTCTGAATGTCAGGTGAATGTTTCTTTTGAAGAAGCTCATTGGTTGCATGCAAATTTAAGCTGTCTTTTATCCCCACAGCCTAGTTTTTTTCCTTTTCCTGATTGCAATATTTGCTGTTAAATATTCAGAAAGGAAAGAAATATCCATGGGGATATCTACCCTAAGGTCTTGCACTGTATCTCTGGGGTGTATATTTAGAAATCTTTCCTGAGGCTGCCTCCATCTTACTGACTGCTTCATGAACCTATCTCACCATGTGTCATCTTGGAATGAAATAAATTCATTGTTAAAGAAATACAATTTCTTTGTAGTTTAAAAATCTAATTCAATTCACCTCATTAAGAACCTATCCATCACTGATCCTATCTTTCTGGTTTTACCATTCACATAATGCAGATGTTCCATTCCCACTGTGCTTGACTTTTATGTTTCTTCTGATGTACCCAAATATCATTTTCCTGTAACAAAGTGGGCTAAAGTACCATCATGCAGTCATTTTTACTGACTGTCAGGAAATTTCTCTTTAGTTCTAAGTTGGTTCTCTCCTTAATTAGTTTCCATCCATTGCTTTGGAGAATAAATTTATCTTCTCTTCTTTGTGGCAACCCATTAGATATTGGAACTCAGCTATTATGTCAGACCTTTTCATTAAACTAAACATACCCAATTCTAGCAACCATTCTTTGTATGTTTTAACCTGCAGTCCCTTAATCATCTTTGTTGCTCTTCTCTGTACTCTTTCTAGGGTCTCAACATATTTTTTATGTCATGGCAACCAAAACTGGATGCAATATTCCAAGTGTGGTCTTACTGAGGGTATTATAAAGTGGTATTAACATTTCACATCATCCCTCTGATAAAGCAGCCTAGGACTGTGTTGGCTTTTTTTGGCAGTTACAGCACACTGCTGGCTCATATTTAAGTGATTATCCATTAGGACTCCAAGATCCCTCTGGCAGCTATGTGTTGCCTAATGAGAAGAATGACTTGAGGTTTACCATGGACACATAAGACATTTTAGAAAATGATAGCTACTATTTTGAAGTTTGCCTTCTTGCTAAAACATTTTAAGAAAAGATGGGTTGATCATGGCATCAGCTGTTTGACTTCTGCTAAGTGGATATTTTATGACTGCTCATAGCAACCATGACAACAGGCATTTTATGAATTATCATCTGCTTTTTGTGATTTGATAAAACCTGGTGGCTTCCTGATCAGAGGTGGTGTTCAGCAGGTTCTGGCCAGTTCTGGAGAACCAGTATCAGAAATTTTGAATCATTTAGAGAACCGGCAAATACCACCTCTGACTGGCAATTTTACAGTATCCTTCCTCAGCCACGTCCATCAAGCCATACCCACAGAACCGGTAGTAAAATTTTTTGAATCCCACCACAGTTCCCGATGTATTACTTTACAACTTTTAGAATAATAGGAATTATAATCTGACATATCAAGAGAAGCCAATTCCCTGCAAAATTAAATTTAACAGTGAAAAACTAAGTTTTAATTGTAACAGTGTGAAAGAGAGAATGAATTGGACTGCACTAATTTTATTTGGATAGAAATTAGCTGGGAGACTTTTACTGAAAAGTAACTTGGAAGTTTGTTTTGATCAAAGGAATATAAATCAAAAGTGGTGTTAGCAAAGACTACTTTTAACATTCTGTATGTTTGCTATTGGATTGTCCATTCAATTACTGTTAAAACATGCTATTTATTTTATTTTATTTATTTTGATTTGTCAATCGCTTACAAGATAATAGGTATAAGTATATGCATAGTTATGAATACATGAAATGGGTACATATAAGAAAAATAAAAAGAAACAATAAGACAGGGACAGCAGGCACATTGGTGCGCTTATGCATACCCCCTACAGACCTCTTAGGAAAGGGGTGAGGTCAATAGTAGATAGTCTAAGGTTAAAGTTTTTGGGGTTTGGGGAAGAAACCACAGAGTCAGGTAGAGTATTCCAGACATTGACCACTCTGTTGCTGAAGTTGTATTTCCTGCAATCAAGTTTGGTGCGGTTAACCTTGAGTTTGTATCTATTGTGTGCTCTTGTGTTGTTATGGTTGAAGCTGAAGTATTCATTGACAGGTAAGTCATTGCAATGTATGATTTTATATACCATACTTAGATTAGACTGAAGACGGCATAATTCAAGGTTTTCTAGGTCTAGAATTTCAAGTCTGGTGGCATAAGGTATTCTACAACGAATTGAGGAGTGGAGAACTCTTCTTGTGAAATATTTCTGGACTTTCTCAACTGTGTTAATATCAGATATGTAATGTGGGTTCCAGACCGATGAGTTGTATTCGAATATTGGTGAAGCAAATGTTTTGTATGCTCTAGTTAGTAGTGTGATATTACCAGAGAAAAAGCTACGTACAACTCTTAATGCCTTTTTGGCTATGAAGTTACAGTGGGCTCTAGCACTTAGATCATTAGAGATGAGTAATCCAAGGTCCTTTACAGAGCTTGGATCATCAACAAGGTCTTGACTATTAAGCTTGCATTTTATTTTCTGATTTTTTTTTGCCAAATGACGTCCTTCATTTGTTGACACATTTGTCAGAAAACTAATAATATTGAAGCAAGTCAAAGGATCACTGTCTCTGTTGCAATATAATCAAGCTACAAAGCAGGCAGGTTATGATTATGAATATCATTTACTTATTATTGTAAATCTATATGTGGAAGTGTTTGTGAAGAGGTGAAGAAATAAAGGCTCCCTGTTTTTGAAGTTGCTTTGGGCTATTTTTTTTTCTACACTCTGTCCTGCTTTTGTTGCCTGAGGACAAGTATATTCATTCAGCTACTGCTTGTCCTACTGCGGTACTGATTAAATGAAAAACAGGGACTGAAGACAAAGCAGAGCCTTTGGAATTAATATCAAAACTTCTCCCTACCACCACCCTTGGTAAGTTTAAAAACATATTGTTCGCAATTATGCAGTGCCATTCTTACAAATATCTGCTTTTGAATTGATCCAGATGCATTTCGTCACATGTTAAACTCAATAAAATCAATGGGAATTAAGTTAATGATTTCACTTAGACTGGATGCAATCCTTTTAATTCCATCATTTGGAAGGTTGAAATTCAACAAAGCTACCAGCTAAATGAATTTTAATGTATGTGTCGCCTCATGAGAAGTTCCACCTAGTGCACTAAGCAGCGAGGATACTTCTAAAATTCATTATGTCAGATCTGTTTTGAAGATTTCTTTGCCATGTTTACTTTTATGAAAAAAATCTCAAAAATGTGAACTACTGGAATATTGGACAATCACTGTTCTCCAAAGTACACAAGAATAAATATGGACTCTTTGTCATTGTCCTGGGGATGCCTGAGTGTAGGATTAAATGAAACTGGAAAAGGGTATAGTATGAATTATCACCATGGCTTAGAATCTTGGAAACATACAGTTGAAAGGGATCTTGGAGGTGTTCTAGTCCCTGCCCAGTACAGGAGTCCACATACCATTCTGGATTAAGGGCTAACCAGTCTAATCTGGAAACAAGCGTTGTCCAGTCTAATTTTGAAACACTCAAATGATGGAGAAACCACAACTTCAGAAGGTAGGCTTTCACAGTCAGGAAATTTCTCTTTGGCTCAAGTTTGCATTTCCCACTGTAAAGCTTCCACACATTTAGTTCTTATCTTACCTTCAGGTGCTAGAAGAATAAATCTACTCCCATCTAACAGAGTATTCTTCTACAACCACTACAATAAGTTTCTTTGGAGATAGTTCATATTACACCATCTTCTAGTTTAGTGACTAAATTCCCTTCCCATTACTTTATTAAGTGAAATAGTTAAGTGAACATGTGACACACACACACACACACACACACACGTTGTGTAGATCACTCATAGCTGCCATCTCAGATGAAGTTCTCTTATTCAATGTCTTGTGTCTGACCCATTTCCCCCTGTTATTTTTTTTTGTCCTCTTGCAGTGCAGAGAAAATTGCTTAAATAAGCTTTCTCCTCCTGAGCTACTGTTCTCCATAGCACAGCCCTTCCATAAAAAGTGCAAACTGCAAGTTAACAACCTCACCTCTATGAGTTTAATTAGTTGATTAGAACTTTTCAATCTGTTTGCACTGCTTCCTGAAATTGACTGGACCTTAATCAGTTTCACGCTGATTGCTTCTGTTGTCAGGTGCACAAAATTGAGTTATAAATGCATACGCTGGTGGAAGAATGAATTTTTTACATTATTTATCATTGTATTTGTAAATGGCTGCTAACCAAGGTAGCTGTTAAATGAGGAGTGTTTGCATATAGATACAGCATAATTTGCTCTTGTACTGCCAATTTATTACTGCCTTTCTCTAGGAGCTGCAGCATCTTCTGCCACACTTCCTTACAAAGAAAATGGGGAAGAAACAAGTAAAAAGAAGCAGAGTTAAGAGTTAAGGGACACAAAAGAAACATATTTATGACATTCAGAAGATTTTTTAAAGTTATTATTGTTATGAATATGAGCCACCTAACAGCTATTTGGGTTAGAAATATATAAACCAGGATAGACATTTCAAAACTGTATCTTCAAGAGACTGCAAAAACTGCAATTGGGTGTGGTTTTTTAAATGGCCATAAGATGGAGCCAGAAAGCTGGGTTGTTTAGTCTGAGTCTCAGAAGAGAGTGTGAGTGTATCTTTGTTTCCTTCTGTTGTTTCCTTCTGTTGTTTCCAACGGAAAGTATTGCCCGTTGCTCCATTTTCCTGGAATTGATTGATCTTACTGGATTTAATGTAAATCTGATACTGAACTGTTTTTGACACTAGAATTTGATATTTGGATTATCCCTGAATGAAAACTGACTAATTTTACCTGTGAATGACTTTGGACTGCCTATTTTGGACTTTGCTTAACATTTCTGGAAGTAAAAGCCTACATTTACTGTACAGTGTGTCTGTGTACTGTGTGTATTATTCAAACACTTCCCTCAATATGTCTCCCTGTATGTGCTCATTCTCCTAACAGGGGATTACCTCAACACTGGTTATGGACCAAGGCCATACCAGGCTCAGATAACTGAGAGTTAGTGTGAATGCACAGTACTGTATACAGACAGTTGTTTACAGTTTAATTGTGGGTTACTATCCTGGTAAATATGGCACAAGTCACTTCAACAAGTCTATCACTGATAACCCAGTTGGATGGAACAAACTATGTTTCCTGGTCTATGAAATGCAGTCTACTTCTACGTAAGGAAGGTTTATGGAATGTAGTTCAAAATCCACCGGATGTAAATGCTTGGGATCCAAATAATGAGGATGACGCCAAGAAGCTTACTGACTTTAAACAGAACAACGAACAAGCTCTTTGTATAATTGGACTAACACTGAGTGACCAGCAGCTAGTCCATATTCGTGGAGAAGAGTCTGCTACTAGGTGTTGGGAGAATTTGAAGAGGATTTATGTTCATGACAGTATAGGTGCACACATATATCTTACACATAAACTGTTTAGAGCACATCTTCTGAAAGGTGGAGATATGTTAGCACATTTAAACTTCATGAAAATAACTTTTCAAGAGCTACATGAAAAAGAACTGATATTTTCAGAGCTGCATCAAGTTTACATCATTCTTTCCTTGTTGGATGAAAGTTATGATGATTATGTATCTTCACTGGAAGTCCTGCCCAGAGATAAACTGATTTTAACTGACATAACTGGAAGGTTGTTAGAAGAAGCAAGAAGATGGCTGGATAAAGACCAAATCAGGAAGGAACAACCACAAGAAGAGGATTTATCTTCAACTGCCTATACTGTTAGGAAATGTTTTTCTTGTGGGGCTAGGGGACATATAACTAAATTCTGTAAAAAGGGAAAACAACAGAATACTGGCAAACACCAGAAGGCCAAGAAGAATGTTAGTTTAGCTATGTCTAGCAATTCAACTGTAAACTATGATTTGTGGGTTGTTGATAGTGGAGAATCACAGTGCATTACTAAAGATAGAAACAGGTTTATAAAGATGTCCATGAGTAAACAACATGTATCATTGGCAAATGGATGGAAGATTAAAGCATCAAGTGAAGGTACTGCATATTGTTCTTGTATAAACGAACATTTAACTATGTTATATGTACCTAAGCTGAAATTTAATTTATTATCAGTAAGGGCTTTAGTTAATATTAGTTATGTAGTAACCTTTAGGGGAGATAACTGTACAATAGAGAAAGAGAGTTAAAGTGTTACTGCTACTTTAGAGAATGATTTATATGTAATACATAATGACCAGTTAAAGATAGCTAACTCAGTTTATAACAATGTTAAGCCACATGATGAATGTATATATTTACTACAAAGACGTCTAGGGCACATTAATTTCAAAATGCTCAAACAAACTGTTGAATTGGGAGAGGGAGTAAAATTGAAACCCTGCAGCAAGTATTTACACTGTAAGGCTCGTAGTCAAGAAAAGAGTAAGGTTACTCCGGCAAACAGACTGAATGGTTTAAGACCAAAGAACCTTTAGAGGCTGTGTCTGCTGACATAATTGGTCCTAAGAAACCAAGTTTAGGAGGTGCCTGCTATATTTTGAGTATTATGGACCATTACTCATGACATGGTTTCTGCTATCTTATGAAAAACAAAACAGAAACATTCCAACATTTCTTTAACTGGCTTAAGCCCCTGTCACACAGCACCAATGGATGGAAAGAGGATGTAAAATGGAGAGAAACACATGCCACCCATTGGAAAATGTGATGGATCCGTTCTGTACTCACTGCATCCGTTTTTCATACTCTCTATCCGTCCAGCATCTGTCTATTGACATTTCATCCACTCAAAAAGTTTTGAGCTGTACAAAACTTTTTGAGCGGAAAATGTATCCAACGCGTCCATTCTGCATCCGCAATGCATACGGAGAACATCCGTTCTACATCTGTCGTCATCCGTTATGCATCCACTATATACGTTAGGCATCCGCTACGTATCCATGCAACTTGCATCCATGCAAGTTGCATCCACTCCAGCGGAAAACGGACACAGGGAGGAAGCAAAACGGACGCGGAATGGACACAAAGCATCAGTAGCATGGACGGAGAAAGGATGAAAGCGGATACAGCTCGCATACAAAGCATTAAAATGGAAAAAACGTTGGCAGAGAGGACCTATCTCGGATATTTAGGATATATGCAGGATGCCTAGAGGATGCAAAAGGACACCTAGTGGAAAACCAATATTTCCTATAAAAAGGAGGAGGAATTCACATGGATCTCACTTTCAGTCCAGCAGCCCTGTGGTGCAGACCTCTTCAGCCTTCATTTGGCTCTTGCTCTTCCACAGCATCCAGTCATCTCCACCATGGATCATCACACACTCATTTTGGAAGCCACCATCGTTCTACAACAGTGCGAAGCCATCTACAGGCCCTTTCACCTGTTCTACGTGAAGAAAAGGAGGCGGCCAAGAAGTGTCTGGGTCCGAAGATGGATCACCAGAAGAGCAGAGTACGGACTGTATAACAAGCTGATGGTGGAGCTGAGGAACGAAGACCCTCGTGCATTCCAGAACTTCATGAGGATGCTGCCAGCCATGTTTGATGAAGTTGTGGAGCAGCTGAGACCCAGGTTGACCAAGCAGAGCACCAACTTCTGGCCCAACCTGGACCTTGGCCTCAAGGTGGCACTGACTCTGTGCCACCTGGCATCCGGGACCACATACAGGAGCATGCAGTATGGCTGGAGGGGGCCACACAACACCATCAGCATTGTGGTCAGAGAAGTGGTGCAGGCCATCATCAAAGAATACCTGGAGGAGCTCCTCCAGTGCCCCTCCACTGAAGAAGGATGGAAGAAAGTTGCAGAGCAGTGGTATCAGAAGTGGAACTTCCCCCACACCGTTGGAGCCATAGATGGGAAGCACGTGGCCTGCAAAGCTCCAGCCAAGTCAGGGTCCACTTATTTCAACTACAAGGGCTTCTTCAGCATCATCCTTTTCGTCATGGTTGATGCTGACTACAAGTTCATGTACATCGATGCTTCAGGCAACGGGTCAGCTTCAGATGCCCAGGTATACAACACCAGTGATCTCAAGGAGGGGCTGGAAAGCAACCTCATCATGGCTTTCCCAGATCCAGAACCCCTGCCCAACGACACACAAGATATGCCCTACTTCATCGTGGGGGATGACTCCTTCTCCCTCAGAACCTACCTCATGAAGCCCTCCACCTCCAGATGCCTCACCCATGAAGAGAGGATCTTCAACTACAGGCTGTCCAGGGCAAGACGGGTGGTGGAGAACGCCTTTGGCATCCTGGCCAACAGGTTCCAGGTACTTCTCACCACCATGCAGCATTGCCCACAGACCGTGAGGAACATCGTGGAAGCTTGCTGCATCCTGCACAATCTCATGCGCACCTGCTACCCAGGGTTGCAGAACAGGACCTCCAACAAGGCAATGGGGACATGGAACCTGGTGAATGAAGGCAAGGGCGAAACCTGACAGGCACTGTGGATGTGCAAGGCCCCAACAGAGCTTCACATGAAGGGAAGAAGCAGCGCAACCTCCTGAAACACTGGTGCAACTCCCCAGCTGGAGCAGTGGAGTGGCAAGACAGGATGATAGATGCTTAATGGATGCTTCCTTCAGCCTGTCTCATCACATGGATGAGATTGTGCCCTGTATGTTGAGTGACCCTACAATGAACAGGGCAATTAATAAAGAGTTGTGTTTATGTTGAAATGTGTGGATTTATCAGTAACATTGTTACTGATAAAAAAGGGACATAGGTGTGGTACCTGGGAGGGTGGACCATACAGTCCCACTATGCTTGCACTGGAGGTTTATCTATCCCACAGCTATTACCCATCCCAAAGGTATCCCTGCCCATCCCACAGGTATCCCTGCCCATCCCATAGCTTTTACCCATCCCAAAGGTATCCCTGCTTATCCCACAGCTATTACCCATCCCACAGGTATCCTAACCCATCCCACAGCTATTACCCATCCCAAAGGTATCTCTGCCCATCCCACAATTATTACCCATCCCACAGGTATCTGAACCCATCCCACAGCTATTACCCATCCCAAAGGTAACCCTGCCCATCCCACTGCTATCTTAACTCATCCCACAAGCATGCAAAGGCTTAAACCATTTCTAAAAGTTTCCATCAAGACTTTATTTACTAAAATAAATGAAGCAAGTGCGTGAAGCAAAGATAATCTTTATTAATAACAAGCTGTAAAAGCAAAATGACCCAAGTGTCCCAAGCAAAGATAAAGTCAACAGGTAGCCACCCAGTCTCTGGAACTCTTCTTGGTCACTCTGAGGCAGGCCCGGTCTCAGGGGTGAAGGGTCCAGGTGCTGTGGAGGTGGCTGCTGCTGGAGTGCTGGTCTGAAGCGCCACTGGGGTGCCTGGCCCCGAGAGGACAACAGGGGACGATGTGTTGAGGAAGCTCTCAGAGAGCTGGCTCAGTCCTGTGATGTAGAGAGCCCCTTTCTCCAGGACATGGGGTGTCAGCCCCAATACCGATGACAGATGTTCTGAGGCCGGGCTTGGCTGTGGGGTGGAGGAAGGAGCAGTGTAGTGGGGATGTCTGGTCTGCAGCTGAGTGAGGTGAGGCGTAGGTGGCATCTTTGGCATATGTGGCATCAGTGGCATCTGTGGCGTGGGTGGCATCGGTGGTATCAGTGGCATCGGTGGCACCAGTGGCGTTCGATGTACCTGTGCCTGGACTGGGAAGGGGTGCCTGTGCTGCTGGAGCTCCTGTTAGCCGTAGCCTTGGTAGGTGAGGGCCTGTGGAAAGCCTTGGAAGGGCAGTGACATCACGTGGGGTGGAGGAGCAGACCTGGACTGAGTGGGAGCAGGTTCAGCTGGGTCTGGAGGGTTGTGAGGAAGACCCGTGATCCTGTCCTTTATCACCTGATACTGTGATTCCAACATGTTCAGGAGGGTCTGGTTTACCTAGGTGAGGAAGGGCTTGTGGTTGGAGGATGGGACGTCGGTGTGTACCAGCTGAGAGAGTAGATCTACGCTGCTTCTGATGGTGTCCCTGATCTCCAGCAGGACAGTGTGGCTCTGCCCCTTCGGTCTGGCTCTCTGCCTGCTTTCTGTGGAGGTGGAGCTGGGGGTGGATGTGGGTTGTTCTCTGATGGAAGTACCCTCTCCTTGCTCCCACTGCATCAGGGGGTCCTCCACACACTCCACCACGGGGAGTGCAGCTGTTGGGGGGGTCTCCATCGTGGCACGCTCCACAGATACCTGCCTGGACACAGGAGCTGACTCTTGGCCAGAAGAGGACTGGCTCTCTGCGGGCTGCCTGAGAGAGAGGGTTGTGAGAGGGGCTGCTCCTCGGTTGCGGATCTCACCCTCAAGGAAGCTGCACTTGGCCATCATGTAGGTCTCTCGGACCGTGGGCTGGCCAGATTTCTTGAGGTGCAGCTTCCTGTACCAGGTGTGCATGTGCTTCCACCAGCGAGGAGCACCTCCGAAGTGTAGCCCAGGCTCTCCGCCTTCTCTCTCCAAGCAGCCTTCTTCCTTTTGGTGTCTCGATGGAGCCTGTGTCCCTTCCGCTATAGATACTCGTTTTTGATCAGCCATTCCAGCACCTCATCCTCATGTTCCTCGTCAATGGAGTATTGCCTCCTCTCCTGTTCACGCGTATGCCTCTTCCTCCCTCTGGCAGGGACATCTGGGCCCTCATCAAAGGGGCTTCGAGGTTATAGGGGCTGCTCCTCCACACCACCACCACCACCAGCAGCAACAACAACAGTAGCAGCAAAAGCAGGACCAGCAGCACCAGCAGCACCAGCTGCACCAGCAAGACCAGGATCAGCAGCAGCAGAGTAAGCACCAGCAGCACCAGCAGGACCAGCAGGACCAGGAGCACCAGCAGCACCAGCAGGACCAGGAGCACCAGCAGGACTAGGAGCAGCGCCAACAGAGTAAGCACCAGCAGAAGCACCAGCACCAGGAGCAGCGCCAGCAGAGTAAGCACCAGCAGAAGCACCAGCACCAGGAGCAATGCTAGCAGAAGCTCCAGCACCAGAAGAGTCAGCCCCAGCAGCAGGAGCCCCAGCAGAAGCAGAGTTAGGGCCAGGGGGTGGGAAGGTGGCCCTTTCCCTCTTGCCTGGGCTGGCAGCAGATGGCAGAGGCTTTCTCTTCTTCCCCATGGTTGTTGGCTGGCTGGCTGGCTGGCTGGCTGACTGGAGCTGTGTCTGGCAGCAGGTCTTTCCTCTGAATGGTGACCTGCTTGCGAGCTGCTTCCCTTTATATCCACGGGGCTGATGCAATGTATCCTCCCCGCATGTGCAGTGAACGCTTTGCATCCGCTAGGCGTCCGTGATGTATCCGCTTCATCCGCTCGGCATCCGCTCTGCATCCATTCCTTCCGTTGCGCGTCCGCTTCGCTGTGCTCCCCCAGAAGCCCTGTGGATATGCCATCCGCTCCCATCTGCTTCCATCCTCTAGGCTTCCCCCGCTTTCCATCCTGGCTACGTCCTCCCCCCGTCTGTTCCTTTCCGTTGTTGTCCTCTCTGGTTATGCAAATTCGGGGCACTTTTGAGAGCGGATAACAACGGATAGAATATTTTATCGTCTGCTGTGTCCTTTTTACAAACGTTTTGCATCCGTCGGCCAATGTGACAGGCCCTTAAGGTTTGCTGAGAGAAAAATGAAAAGTAAAGTAATTACTTTAGTAACTGATAATGGGACTGAGTTTGTTTACAAAAGATTCCAAACTATGTTGAAATTGGCTGGTGTTGAGCATAAACATTCTGCACCTTACAGACCACAACATAACTCGTTTATCGAACAAAGAGGACAAACATTACAAGCCATGACTCGTACTATGTTATCTGATTCAGATTTGCCAGAAACACTGTGGGGTGAGACCATAACGTGCAGTAACAATGTTTTAAACAATGTAGTTAACACAACAACTGGAGAACTGCCATTCACTCATTGGCATGGCAGAAAACCAAATTTAAGTTATTGACACACATTTGGACCTCCAGCATGGGTGCATATTCCCTCACAAGTAAGACTGAAAGGGCAACATAGAGCTAAGAAGTTATTTTTTGTGGGTTATGAGACCAACCATAGATCGTTTAGATTTTGGGATCAAGGCACATCTCATGTTTATTATAGTGCTAGTGCAAAATTTCTTGAGCATGTTGGGTGTGATAGACTGGAACAGGAATCCAGCAATGATATTAGTATTGACACCCAAATAGTTCCTAAAGATGATATCAGTAAACAACAAATAGTCATTAAAGAGGAAGAACAGGAGGAAGTAGTAGAACAGGCACAGGAAGAAATAGAAGAACAGGAGCAGGTGGCACAGGAAAGTCTACCAGTTAGCCCTGTATTACCAAGACGTTCAACCTGAGTAACACGACCACCTGAAAGATATCAGGCTAGTGTTGTATGCCAAGTGAATAAAGTTCCAAGTAACTATAGTGAACTGAAAATGTATCCTGCTAAGGATCAGGCTGCTTGGTAGAAAGCAATGGATAAGGAACTTGAATCATTAAAAAGACTAGAAGTATACGAAAATGTTAAGTTAGCACCAGATAAACATGCCATAGAATTTAAATGGATATATAAGGTGTAGATGGGACTGTTACCCATAAAGCTAGGTTAGTAGCACAAGGGTTTAATCAGACAGCAAATGACTATGATGAGGTGTTTGCACCTAGTCTGAAGGCTACTACATTAAGGGCGGCGTTAGTGTGGGCAGCTCAAAAGAAATATATTATAAATCATTTGGATGTAGCGATGGCATATCTGCATGCACTGTTGCAACACACTATATATTAAAAGAAATCTTTAGATATCAAAGATGATGATACAACTGATTGCTGGAAATTGAAAAAGAGTCTTTATGGTTTGAAGCAATCTGGATATGAGTGGAACCAATGTATAGTTAAAGAATTAATGAAGATAGGCTTTGTAGCTGGCATGGCTGATCCATGTTTTTTTAAAAGAGAAAGTAATGGTGTAATTTCATTATTGCTATTGTTTACTGATGATATAGCATTAATCACCAAAACTGAACAAGAAGCTACTGAGATAATCTCACTTTTGGAACAGAATATGATAAAACAGAAAGGAGAAATCAAACAATATCTTGGTTTAAAGATAGATAGAATTAGGGGAGGATACAACATCTCACAGGCAGATAAAATTAACCAATTACTAAAAAGTTTCAAAATGGAACTTTGTTAGCCGGCTAAAACACCAATGAGCCAGGAGTTTAGCCATAGTGATGTTCAACGTCCTGTTTTTGATAAGAACATTTGTCAGTCCTTGATTGGTAGTTTATCTTATCTCAGTAATTGGTCAAGGCCAGATATTGCATACAATGTTAATCAATTAGCGAGATTTAACACAGCCCACTGAAAGGCACTGGCAAGCTGATAAACGTGTGTTAAGATATCTGAAAAAGACAATGCATTATGCATTGTATTTGGAGCCAAAAGATGAACTGAATTTGACTGTACATGCTGATGCAAGTTTTGCTACAGACATAAATACACGAAAATCTTCATCAGGTACTGCTGTATTATTGGGAAATGCATTGATTGGACGGAGATCTATCAGACAGAAACATCTAAGTTTGTCAACAATGGAGGCTGAATTCTCGTGTTTGTCTTTACTCTGTACAGATTTAGTTTTGTATAAACAATTATTAATTGATATGGGAATTAATATAACCGATCATATTGTAGTTTACGAAGATAACCAATCAGCAATACAGAAGGCTTCAAATATTGCTGTGAAAAGAAGAACGAAACACACAAATTTAAGATATTTAAATGTGAGACAATGTGTGCAAAGTAACATGATTAAAGCCCCTGTCACACTGCACCAACGGATGCAAAAAGGAAGTAAAACGGACAAAAAAGCTTGCCATCCATTCGAAAACGCGATGTACTCACTGCCTCCGTTTTGCTTCCTCTCTATCCGTCCAGCATCCGTTTATGGACGTTTCATCTGCTCCAAAATTTTAGGCTGCTTAAAACTTTTGCATGGAAAATGTATCCAGTTCGTCCATTCTGCATCTGCTACGCATCCGCTACGCATCCGCTACGCATCTGCTACGCATCCACTATATCCGCTAGGCATCCGCTGCTAATCCGTGCAACTCGCATCCGCCCGGACACAGGGAGGAAGCGGAACGGATGCGGAACGGATGCAGAATGGATGCCTAGCAGATGCAGAACAGAAACAAAGCGTTTAAAGAGGAAAAAACGTTCGCAGAGGGGACCTATCTCGGATATCAACGATGTCTAGAGGATGCCTAGAGGATGCCTAGAGGATGCCTAGCGGAAAACCTATACTGCCTATAAAAAGGGGGAGCAACTCGTCTGCATCGGCTTTTCAGACCAGCAGCCCAGCGGTGCAGACCTCTGCAGCCTTCATCTGACTCTTGCTCTTCCACAGCATCCAGTCATGTCCACCGTGGATTGTGACAAAATCCTTTCGGCAGCCAACATCCTTCTGCAACACTGCGAAACCATCTATAGTCTCTGTGAACAGTATTACGGGAATAAAAGGAGGCACCCAAAAAAAGTCTGGCTCCGAAGATGGTTCACCAGAAGAGCGCAGTATGTACTTTACGACAAGCTGATGGTGGAGCTCAGGAGAGAAGACCCTTGGGTGTTCCAGAAATAAATGAGGATGCCTCCAGGCATGTTTGATGAAGTTCTGCAGCGCCTGACATCCAGGTTGACCAAGACAAACACCAACTTCCCACCCAGCCTGGAACCTGGCTCAAGGTGGCGCTGACTCTGCGCTACCTGGCTTCAGGGACCACCTACAGGAGCATGCAGTATAGCTGGAGGGTGCCACCCAGCACCATCAGCTTTGTTGTCAAAAAAGTGGTGCAGGCCATCATCGAAGAATACAAGGAGGAGCTCCTCCAGTGCCCCTCCACTGAAGAAGGATGGAAGAAAGTTGCAGAGCAGTGGTATCAGAAGTGGAACTTCCCACACCATTGGAGCCGTTGCAAACATGTGGCCTGCAAAGCTCCAGCCAAGTCGGGGTCCACTTATCAGAACTACAAGGGTTTCTTCAGCATCATCCTCTTCGCCATGGTCGATGCTGACTACAAGTTCATGTATATCGATGTTTCAGGCAACAGCTCATCTTCAGATGCCCAGGTATACAACGACAGTCACCTCACGGAGGGGCTGGAAAGCAACCTCATGGTGGCCTTCCCAGATCCAGACCCCCTGCCCAACGACACACAAAATGTGCCCTACTTCATCATGGGGGATGATGCCTTCTCCCTCACAACCTACCTCATGAAGCCCTACACCTCCAGATGCCTCACCCATGAAGAGAGGATCTTCAACTACAGGCTGTCCAGGGCAAGGCGGGTGGTGGAGAATGCCTTTGGCATCCTGGCCAACAGGTTCCAGGTACTTCTCACCAACATGCAGCATCGCCCAGAGACCATGAGGAGGATCGTGGAAGCTTGCTGCATCCTGCACAATCTCATGCGCACCCGCTACCCAGTCTTGCAGAACAGGCTCGTGGACCTCCAGCAAGGCAATGGGGACATGGAGCCTGGGGAAAGGAGGCAAGGGCGAAACCTGATCAACACTGAGGATGTGCAAGGGCCCAACAGAGCCTCACGTGAGGCAAAAAGCAGCGCAACCTCCTGAAACACTGGTGCAACTCCCCAGATGGAGCAGTGGAGTGGCAAGACAGGATGGTAGATGCTTAATGGGTGCTTCCTTCAGCCTGTCTCATCACACGGATGAGATTGGGCCATATATGTTTGGTTGGCCTACAATGAACAGGGCTTTTAATGAAGAGTTGTGTTTATGTTGACATGTGTGGATCAATGCTTACATTGTAATTGATAATGAAGGGCCATAGGGGTGGCACCTGGGAGGGTGGACCATATAGTCCCACTATGCTTGCACTGGAGGTTTATCTATCCCACAGCTATTACCCATCCCATAGGTATCCCTGCCCATCCCACAGGTATCCCTTCCCATCCCACAGCTATCTTAACCCATCCCACAGGTATCCCTTCCCATCTCACAGGAATCCCTTCCCATCCCACAGGTATCTTAACCCATCCCACAGGTATCCCTTCCCATCCCACAGCTATCTTAACCCATCCCACAGGTATCCCTGCTCATCCCACTGCTATCTTAACCCATCCCACAAGCATGCAAAGGCTAAACCATTTCTAAAAGTTTCCACCCAGGCTTTATAGAAAAAGATTAATGAAGCAAGTGTGTGAAACAAAGATAAACTTTATTAATAACAAGCTGTAAAATAAACATGACCCAAGTCAAGTGTCCAAATAAAGTCCACAAATATCCAGGCAGCCAGTCTCTGGCACTCCTCTTGGTCACTCGGAGGTGTGTGCCCAGGCTAAGATGTCAGGGAGCAGGTGCTGTGGAGGTGGGTGCTGCTGCAGTGCTGGTCTGAGGTGTTATTGGAGTGCCTAGCCCCGAGAGGACAACAGGGGACGGTGTGTTGAGGAAGGTGTCGGACAGCTGGCTCAGCCCCGTGATGCTGAGAGGTCCTTCCTCCATGCCATGGGGTGTCAGCCCCAGTACTGAGGACAGATGTACTGAGGCTGGGCTTGGCTGTGGGATGGAGGAAGGAGCAGTGTAGTGGGGCTGATTCCTCTTCAGCGGGGTGAGGACTGTCAAGGTTGGCATCGGTGGCATCAATGGAACCGGTGGCAGCGGTGTCGCCCGATGACTCTGTGCCTGCATCTATAAGGGCTGCTGTCTGTGCTGCTGGACCTCCGGGTAGCTGTAGCCCTGGTAGGTGAGGGGCTGTGGGAAGCCTTGGTATGGGAGGGACATCACCTGGGGTGGAGGAGCAGACCTGGACTTGGTGGTAGCAGGTGCCTCTGGGTCTGGAGGGTTGTTAAGCAGCGTGGTGATCCTCTCCTTCACCACCTGGTACTGGGGATCCGCCATCTCCTTGAGGGTCTGGTTCACATAATTGAGGAAGGGCTTGTGGTTGGAGGAGGAGGATTCGATGGGGACCAGCTGAGAGAGGAGACCTATGCTGGTGCAGATGGTGTCCCTGATCTCCACCAGGACCTTGTGGCTCTGCCCCTCCTGCGGTCCGGCTCTCTGCCTTACTGTGGTGGCGGAGGTGTGGGTGGATGCGGCTTCAGCAGCGGTGGACTCGATGTCTCCTTTCTCCCACCGCACCAGGGAGTCCTCATCGCTCTCCACCATGCTTTCAACAGCTGCCCGGGGGTTCTCCGCCGTGGCACGCTCCACAGATACCTGCATGGAGACAGGGACTGACTCTCGGCCGCCAGTGGACTGGCTCCTAGCAGGCTGCTGGAGAGAGAGGGTAGAGATTTGGGCTCCTGGTGCTCCTTGGTGGCGGACCTCACCTTCCAGGAAGCTGCACTTGGCCATGACATAGTTCTCTCTGTCCGTCAGCTTAACCCTGGCCTGGCCAGATTTTTTGCGGTGCAGCTTCCCGTACCAGGTGTGCATGTGCTTCCACCAGCCGAGGAGCACCTCCAAAGTGTAGCCCAGACTCTCCACCCTCTCTCTCCAAGCAGCCTGCTTCCGCTTGGTGTCCCTGTACAGCCGGTGTCCCTTCCGCCACAGATAGTCGTTCTCTCTCAGCCACTCCAGCATCTCATCCTCGTGCGCTTCCTCGATGTAATACTGCCTCCTCTCCCGTTGTTGCATACGCCTCTTCCTCCCTTTGGCAGGACCAGATGGGCCCTCATCAGAGGGGCTTCCAGGTTGTAGGGGCTGCTCCTCCACACCAACAGTATCATCATCATTATCATGATCATCATCACCAGCAGGATCATATTCAGCATCATCATCAGCAGCAGCAGCATAATCACCAGCAGGATCATAAGCAGCAGCAGCAGCAGCAGCAGGATGATCATCATCAGCAGCAGCAGCAGCAAGACCAGGATGAGCAGCAGCAGAGTAAGCACCAGCAGCAGGGTCAGCAAGACCAAGAGCACGAGCAGAATGAGCAGGACCAGCAGGACCAGGAGCAGCTTCAGCAGAGTACGCAGCAGAAGCAACACTGCGAGGAGCAGCTCCAGCAGAAGCTCCAGCAACAGAAGAGCGAGCCCAAGCAGCAGAAGCCCCAGCAGAAGATGAGTCAGGGACATGGGGCGGGAGGCTGGCCCTGTCCCTCTTGCCAGGGATGGCGGCAGGTTGCTGAGACTTTCGCTTCTTCCCCATGGTTGTGGGGTTGCTGGCTGGCAGGGAGGCTGGCAGGAAAGCTGGCAGGCACCAAGGCTGGCAGGAAGGCTGGCACCAAGCCTGTTAGGAAGCCTGGCAGGAAGGCAGGCACCAAGGCTGGCAGACAGACTGGCTGGCAGGGAGGCTGGAAGGCAGGCTGGCAGAAAGGCTGGCAGGGAGGCTGGAAGGCAATCTGCCAGCAAGGCTGGAAGGGAGGCTGGAAGGCAGGCTGGCAGCAAGGCTGGCAGGGAGGCTGCCCAGGAGGCTGGGAGGCAGACTGGGAGGCAGGCTGGCAGCAAGGTTTGCAGGCAGACATGCAGGCAAGAACTCGAGGTATCCAGCAGCAGGTCTTTCCTCGGAATGCTGGCCACGTGCGAGGTGCTTCCCTTTATATCCGGGGGGCTTGCCCAATGCATCCCCCCCGCATGCGCAATTAACGCCAGGCATCCGTTAGGCTTCCGCTGTGCATCCGCTTCATCCGTTGTGCATCCGTTCTGCATCCGCTTTTTCCGTTCCGCGTCCGCTTCGCTGAGGCCCCCCGGAAGCCTAGCGGACGCGCCATCCGCTTCCATCTGCTGGGCTTCCGTTCCGCATCCGCTTTGCATCCGCCCTGCGTCCTCCCCGCGTCTGTGTTGTTCGCTCCAATTATGCAAATTTTCACCCCTTTTGAGCACGGACACAATGGATGTAACATTTTTCTCTTCCGTTGTGTCCTTTTTGCATCCGTTGGGCAGTGTGACACGGCCTTAAGCTAGAATACCGTATGTCAGAAAACAATATAGCAGTTCATTTTACAAAGGCCCAAAGCTCTATAAAGCATGAGGCATGCTGTGAAGATTATGGACTTAGAATGTAAGGTTGTATATATTATCTTACTCAAAAGGGGAGAATGTTAGGAATATGAGCCACCTAACAGCTATTTGGGTTAGAAATATATAAACCAGGATAGACATTTCAAAACTGTATCTTCAAGAGACTGCAAAAACTGCACTTAGGTATGGTTTTTCAAATGGCCATAAGATGGAGCCAGAAACCTGGGTTGTTTAGTCTGAGTCTCAGAAGAGAGGGTGAGTGTATGTTTGTTTCCTTCTGTTAGAAAGTATTGCCTTTGCTCCATTTTTCCTAGAAATGACTGATATTACTGGATTTAATGTTAGTACTGAACTGTTTTTGACACTGGAATTTGATATTTGGATTATCCCTGGATGAAAACTGACTAATTTTACCTGTGAATGACTTTGGACTGCCTATTTTGGACTTTGCTTCAACTTTCTGGAAGTAAAAACCTACATTTACTGTACAGTGTATCTGTGTACTGTGTGTGTATTTTTCAAACACTTCTCTCAAATATGTCTCCCAGTATGCGCTCATTCTCCTAACAGGGAATTACCTCAACAATTATATCTGTGGATTAAAAAAAAAAAAAGGACTCTGCTGCTTCTTGTTGGTAGCATACATAATCCTGAAACTGTGGTTATTCTGTTCAATTCCATATTTTAATTTGATCTTGGAATTTATCCTGCAGAATGGGATAATACAATAACATTCAACATTCAGCTTGGTTGAGAAACTCCATTTCTACAGTGCTTTCTAAAACAATTGTGTTTAGAAGCACATCACCTTCAAACAATCTTCTAATCCATTTTATACCCCCATCTTGCACTTTTTTGTTTGTTTGTTTGCAGGATTGGAATTACAGAAGGGATTATAAAATTGTGGATAGGTTTCTTTTTTGCAGATGGATTTTCATAACTGAAGTGAACAGATATGTAAATAGTACAAACTACAAAATAAGCATTTTATAGGTATGGCTTTGTAGTTCAAAAAACCAAATATGTACATAATAGTTTCTAGATTTCTTGATCTTGCACAATAAAATTTACATAAAATCCTGACTATACTTTTATAAAAATAACAAACACACAGGGTACTTATTAGTTGCTTGATGAACATGATAAATATTCATGGAGATGTGTTGCTTCCCCCCACCCCCTTCTTTTCTCTCGCCAAAGTATGTAATACAAAACCTGGGTTAGAATGCCTGGGATGCAAAACCCTGAGACAATAAGGAAGATTTATACAAAGATGGAATTATTAAGTCATCACATTCACCTCCCAAACTAAGCCACAAAGCACCCAAGGCCAAGGCAGATTATTTCTTCTTCACCTTCTAGAAAGAATGCCAGCTCCTGGATATGCAAGGCTGCACAAAGAAGCAGCTTTTGGAACCAGGGGAAAGAATGCTATTAGCTTAAAGCTCTCTGTTTTAATTCCATGAACACTTACCAGGAAATAATCCCTACACAGAATTATGTTACATATGGGACATTCTGGTCATTACATTTCAAAATAAACCCTTTAAAGACATTTTACAAATAAGAATAGTAAAGTTAACTTCTGCATAAATTCTGAGTTATGTTTGTTGTTCTTGTTATACTTAACTATCTCACTTTGAAAAAAATATCAAACATGACTTTTTACCCAATTTGTCAGGATGGGGGAGAGTTGCCATCTCTTTACTGAATCTTCAGTCCTCCTGCTGATTTAATCAGGCAGGGGGATGCTGAGCTCACATTTGCAAAGATAATTAAGGTTTCCTTGTTGGAGGAGTAAGCTTCCCTTTGCCTACAGATAATCAGAGTTGGAAGGGACCTTGTAGGTCATCTAGTCCAATCCCCCACCCGAGCAGGAGACCCTACACCATTTCTGACAAATAGCAGTCCAATCTCTTCTTGAAAGTCTCATGTGATGGCGCTCCCACAACTTCCGAGGACAAACCTAAAGGAGGAGGAAGTGAAAACTTTATTAAGTAAATCTTCCCTCAATATGAAAGAGTTGAGAAATTACTGGTTGTTTTAAATGTATTGGGTGGGGCCTTGCTCTATGAAAGCTGTTGATTATCTGAATTTAATTAAGCTGTTATGTGGTGTATGGCACTGTGGCTGCTTTGTGGATTTTCAGTGACGATAACTGATGAGCAAGGAAAGAGAGCTATGTAGCCATTTTAGTACTCTTGAATCCTTCATCAGCTTCACTATCTGCATGAAACTGTGCGAAGTAATCAATATAAACTCCAGGGTCAGCAGTCTGATGATGGTAGCGAAAATTTTGAGCAGTTCAGAGAACCAGAAAATACCACCTCTAACTGCCCCTGTCCCCACTGAATCTCTGCCTCCCGAGTCCCAGCTGATTGGCCGGGTCTTCTTTTGCTGCCCTCCACAGGAGAATGGAGCAGGAAAGCAAGTTAGTGGAGTGGGGAGGGAATGGAAATTTTACAGTGTCCTTCTCCTGCCATGCCCACCAAGCCACACCCACCAAGCCACACCCACAGAACTGGAAGTAATTTTTTTTTAATCCCACCACAGTTAATACACAATGTTTGATAAAAGAACTAAGCAAGTGAGGTAGGTGTCAGCTCTGGAGCTGGCCTGATTGAGTCCATTTTGAGATTCCAGGGTTGCCACAATGGAGATGAGGGTTTGGGAGGGGGAAATAGTGATAGCTGGGGTTTAGTAGCCAAAACAATATAGTTTCCATTGTGAACCAAGGACATTCCCACAGGTGGCTGAAGAGAGGAGGAATGATGTTCCCCAAGCAATTGGGTCATGCCCTGATTGGATCATGTGACTGATTGTTTGGGGAAAGGGGAAAAAACTTTACTTTTAATTAGATGAAAACTGCAGGAACATTTAGAGTTGAATTTCAACAGCCTGTGCCAATGATATATCCAATAAAACTATTCTTTGAGGAACATACCTGCCTCAGAGTTCTGTTTGCTATGGGTGTATTACTTGGAAACTTAAGGAAGACTACAGTTCTAGCAGTGTTAACATCCCATTTCTTTTACTAGCTATTTGGTATTTCCAAAATTCTGTTTACTGGTTTTTATGTCCACTACTCATTTTTTTGTTGTTGAAATCTGCCTTGAACTGACTTATTTGGAAGATTCCCTAAACTCTACCTTCATCTGGCCAGAAAGGTAGGATGTATATAAATTTTTAATCATAAAATAAATTAGAATTATCCACAAGTATATTTTAATTGTATCATTTTACTATGTTGAGTACTGCTTGATTAATCTCAAAATAACCAATTTCACTTTATATATTGGTCAGCTAAATTAGTTTAATTTAATTTAAATGATTATGTGATTGCCCATTTCACAACAGTGTTCCTGAGGGATACTATACCATAAAACCCATGATGTTCAAGGTTAATACAAGCTCCAAATTGCAAAACAACAACCTTAATAGCAGAGCTTATCTAACTTTCTGGCCAAAATGCCATGTGGACCAGCAGGATCTCCAAAACCTTGTGAAAGTGAGAGAGAGCAATTCAATTATCCAGAGGGATGTTTATCCACAAAACAGGTATTGCCAGAGAAGGAATGACCCCTGGTTTCAGCAAGATTGTACTAGTTGATAAAGAGACTCAGAGTATGTTTCTCTGCTAATTTGGTGGGCTGGGCAGAAATAATGGGGATGGGGGAATTGTGGTCCTACAAGTAGGGCTTCATAGGTAAAGATAATCAGTATCTTGAATCACAGCTAGATTACAAATGTGAATTGTAGCTCACAGAGCAGTGGTATTGTATGAGCATAATGAGAAACACCAAAAACTGCCATTGGGATAAGGGTCTAAAATACAGGTGGCCAAACTGACAGTTCCAAGGACTCCTACACTGTGCTTCAGACAATTACACAGGACTTCTATGGCTGGGCTCCAGGTGAATCTCAGTTATTTGTCAGATGCTAGATTAGTCCTTACAGTCCTGCTGATGTTTCTACCCACAAGACTCTGAAGGTGTGTCTCAACTAGGAGAAACAGGGGTACTCTGAAGAGAGCGAAATGCCTTTATAAAGATGATAGATACCTTCTCTAGATATTATTCTTCCTAAAAAGCAGCATTTGGGGTCATTTTCCCCTGAAAATCTTGCTTTATATGAGAACTGATTTATATGAGAACTGATAAATGATAACATGTCATTAACTTATCTAAACTAAAACCAGTAGCACTTATTACAACTGATAACAGCAAAATTATTTTAATTCACTGTGAATGGAAAAATTAGTTTCTTTCAATTTCTTCTCTGTCATGAATCTAATAACAATTTCATTGATGACATTGGAGTTCATTTTTATCTGTTTCACTGTGAAGTTATTTATTGTACATATTATCCAGAGAACACCTTTTATTGACTAGTATAAAAGTACAATGAAGAAATCAATAATGGGAGGGAATTCTGTATTTTTTCCTCATCATTTTGCAAACATATATGCATTGATATAAGTATGACCACACATACATGTAAGAATTGTTTCATATATACATACAGAAAACCCACTAAATGCTTTAACCCAGCCTAATTTATATTAATTTCCAGATACCATGGCTCAACAGTCAGGAACTAGCTAAAGATTATTTTATCCAGTCTTCTAGAAGAGACTCTCAAAGCTCTTCTTATTGTGACATTCATAATTCCTCTCCTCCTTGCCTCACAGCAGTGGCAGTAGATGCAGTGCAAGCAGAACTGAAGTGGGACTCAATTCAATTTCATTCCGTGTAACTAAGCTTGAATGAAAACATTTTTATGTATTAGCTGTGAGATACACTGACCATTTCTCTGAAGATCATTGACATCTGCATCTCAACATTTTTTTTTCTAGCTCAGCTATTTTCTCTCCTGATTTCTTTCCTGAGTCAATTGCTTTAAATATAGACAGCTTTAGGTGGGTGTCAGCCCTTCAAGATAAGGACAAGAAACAAAAACAGCAGGAATTCCAGAAATTGTCTTTATTGTAGCAAGGTAGAATTTTGAAGGCCTCTTCAACTTTCTCTTTGTTGCAAGCAAAGTGGAATTATTTTTCCTTCTTATATTTTATTTTTATTTATTATTAAATGTATTGGCTGCCCACCTTATGCCTCCTCCTTTCCTAGTACTCTGTACTGTGATCACTTCTGCAAGTCTTCCTTTAACAGTTTGGTCCTACCCCAGGATCAGTTTTATCTTCCTCCAGAGGCAGAGAGAAGAAATGCAAATAACACACTGGTCATTTTCCAATGACATATTTTAACTGGTTTAGTGTGGAGTTGGAGATCAATGGTGGGAACATAGAATATAACTTTGATCTGTTTTCCTGACCAATGAGGAAGTCACTAAAGACATAACTACATTTTTAAAGAAATCCAAGTGGAAATCCTAGTGGAACTCTAAACTAAGAGTTCCAATACATTTAGCGTGACTGCATTCCCAGTAAGAAGATTAAACCTGGTTAATGCCTGATTAAACATATTATACGAATATGGTGACTATCCTTGGATACCCTCCAGACCAGATACCTTTTTGACTTTTCATCATTGGCTTGAACCAATTTCCACCACAAAATCTGTGCTGATGAGGTTTGAAATGGATGTTTATGTATAATTAAACTGTACAAGCTGTTTTATGTATGTCCAAATGCCCAATAAACATACACACACACAATCTAATCCAATATTTTTGTATAAAATATGAGTTTTATGTTTTATAAGAATTCAAGTAATGTATTTTGAAATCTACAGGCTGCTTACTAATAAGTAGGGAAATGTTCTAAAATCAATTATCATGTTTGGCACCAACATGTATCTTCTGCTTTTGACATTCAAACCTCTAGCTACTAGACCTCTAAGTTCCATTGTTTCCTATGTAAACTATTAGCATTTACTCTCATTCTATAAACTTATATCTCATGATGGCTGATATATGTGTGGATTCTCAAGTATGGATTGATAGTAGTAAAAACTTTCACTGCTGACATAAGACATATTCACCACAGTTCATCTAAGTTTAATAATCCCTTTTACACAGTGCATATTAATCTTCTCTTAATCCATAAACAGAACACCAGTCATCTCAGAGACAGGAATGGGCAAGATAATTTCAATAAATGTTATTACTCAAGGTACAATGGCACAACATTAGAGTCAGGATCAATGGTCCAGAAAGTAACTGATAAAACAAATAAATTTCAGTCTCACTGCATTAGTTCTAGATAAAGTCCAGCTGTTTATAATGAAATTTGCATAGTATAGAACTGAAAAGGTATGTTGATGTTTGGTAAGAAGCAGTACCTGGATTCTTCAACTGTGGGATTTATTACTCCAGATCAGATAAACATCACAAAAATCAAACTTCAAGCTTTCTCCGTTTGCATATTTATTCTTCTCATCAGGCTTCCAATATCATTATGTTTGAAATCAGTGGTGACTGCATGTCAATTGTTGTTGTTCTATGGGGCAATTTGATCACTGTTTCTTATCTTAAAGAAAATTCATTCTAATTTAAATTACTTTATCTTTCATTAAAATACTTTTATGCAATGATAATATTTTGACTCTGCTAGTAAGTGACCAAGTGGCATGTAGAGAATATATTTAAATCTAATATCTAGTATAAAAGAACTAAGTAACAGAATGTTTTATGATTACTCTTTATTCATAAGTGTTCTAACATCCAATTTCCATTAAAGTAAATAAGTAATTAATGAACATCAAAACTAATTTTCAATGTTTTCTTATTAAAATATATAACTTAGCTACAACTGTTGTTGCTCCAAATGATCAATAGAACAAACAAATCAATGTTTCTTTTTTGGATAATCCTAAAATTACATCGCAAACAAAATGATTTACAAGTATAATTGTTTCATGTTTCATTGATCACTAATAACTCTGGATTCCATTTTGCACACTTGCTCTGGAATACCTGGGAAGCATTATGAAAAATTTATAATTTAGAGTTGCCACTGTACCCTTAAGCAATGGATCAGAAAAGACCAGCACAATACCTATATCCTTAAACTTCCTGAAGCAGATCCATATGGTTGCTTTGCATTGGCACTGATTTGATGATACATCAACAGTCAAGCAATATATTCCTAAACATTTCAGGCATGTATCTGAATCCATCAATAAAATATTTAATTTTGTATATTCATCTCTCTTTCTTTAAGAAAATGACAGATCAATAATTTAAATTACCTTCTTAAACATACATTTATTTCTCTACCTTGAGACCAATTATTTAATGATATAATAGATCTTGACTACATATCATAATGGTCAAACAAATGGCAACTTCAAATCTCAACAAATAAACGCTGTCTTACATATTGGCAAAAAAAATCAGAAAATAAAATACAAGCTGAATAGTCAAGATCTTGTTGATGATCCAAACACTGTCAAGGACCTTGGAGTACTCATCTCTAATGATCTAAGTGCTAGAGCCCATTGTAACTACATAACCTAATCCTACATAACTTTTTCTCTAGTAATATCACACTACTAACTGGAGATACAAAACATTTTCTAGACCAATACTTGAATACAGCTCATCAGTCTGGAACACACATTATGTATCTGATATAAATATAGTTGAGAAAGTCCAGAAATATTTCACAAGAAGAGTTCTCCACTCCTCTACTCATTGCAGAATACCTCATGTCACCAGACTTGAAATTCTAGACCTAGAAAACTTAGAACTATGCTGCCTTCGGTCCGATCTAAGTATAATATATAAAATTATACATTGCAATGTCCTACCTGTCAATGAATACTCCAGCTTCAACCATAACAATACAATAGCACATAATAGATACAAACTCAAGGTGAACCGCACCAAACTTGATTGCAGGAAATACGATTTCAGCAACAGAGTGGTCAATGTCTGGAATACTGTACCTGACTCTGTAGTTTCTTCCACAAACCCCCAAAACTTTAACCTTAGACTTTCTATTGACCTCACCTCTTTCCTAAGAGGTCTTTAGGGGGCATGCATAAGCACACCAATGTGCCTACTGTCCCTGTCCTATTGTTTCTTTTTATTTTTCTTATATGTATCCATTTCATGTATTCATAACTATATTTATACTTATACCTGTTATCTCATAATCGCTTTACAAAATAAATAAATAAAATAAAATAAAGTGATTTAAACCACTGTGGCTGAATCTCCAAACATGTCTAAATTTGCAATGAATTGAAAATATTAAAGAATTTAAAATAAAATATAATTTAAAAATCCTTTTAAAGTACGTGATCAATTAATCAGCTTCTGCTACCTTTTTATGCTTCTGCTACCTTTTTTGGATCAATTTTTTTTTATTTTAATTAAACTTTCTATAAACGTAATTGATGTGTAACAAATGAAGAAAGTGTGGTCTGAGAATGGCACAAAATTTCTTCAAAGTCTTCCCTTTTGGTCTCCTGTCAAATTCTATGCAATGCCGGCAAATATTTAGAAGCCATCCATTTTCATAAAGAAGCTGTCCCAGCATTACCAACAACAGTTTGGGAAGGTCTATAGTTTGATCATAAAATACATGCTTTGATAAAGCATCAAAATTAAAAACAGGTAATGAGGAATTTAATACCTGAAAACTTTGGGAACTACAAACAAGAAATATTAAGCTAGCTTATAGTGTTCTGATCCTTGTGCTACCTATCAAAACATTCATCTTCATCTTAAACATTGTTAGAATCATGTCAAAGTAAGCTACAAATTAAACACAGTAAAGGAAGAATCTTTCAAGAACTACAGATCTTATGAAATTTCTGCTTTCTTATATGAGGTCTTGAAACATTTAAACATTAATACAAATGCCTTGCCACTCACAAGATTTTCATCATGGGGATGAGCGGGATGGTATCTGAGTTCTGAAAAAGTTACTGATGCTGGATTACATGTATATAAGGACCAGTGGTTGATGGTAAGAAAAGGCTTTCAATATGCATTATGATTATAATGCTTTAATGATTATAATGATGATTATGTACCAATAAATCATTGTCAACTGTTACCTCTACATGTATAGATTTTTCTCCCTGATGATCTGTCCTTAACCTAATTCTTCAGTTCTTCCAATGACGCACACATTCCTATCATAACTAAGTCCACCCAACTTTCAGGCAATCAACTTCTTCTCTTTTCTTCCACCTTTCCCAGCATTAGAACTTTATTCCAGTGTTGGGTCTTCACATAATATAGGTGGGATAAGTTGAGCCCGACCATGTCTTAATGTATGCCAATAAAAATAAATTACTCTTTAAATCTTTCTATTTTTATTTATTTTATTTTATTTGGTTTGTCAATTGCTTACAAGATAATAGGTATAAGTAAAAACATAGTTATGAATACATGGATACATATAAGAAAAATAATAGAAACAATAGGACAGGGATGGTAGGCATGTTGGTGCGCTTATGCATGCCCCTTACAGACGTCTTAGGAAAGGGGTGAGGTCAATAATAGAGAGTCTAAGGTTAAAGTTTTTGGAGTTTGGGGAAGAAATCTCAAACTTCTCTCAAAAGTCTCTCAAACTTCTCTTCTTCATGAAAAGGACAGACTGTAAATTTTTGATCAAGCTTTGAACAAATACAAAGAAAAGGAAATAATTATAATTAGCCAGATTAAAAATAGGAAATGTACCCAATCATTGCTACTCTAACCTCTCCAAAACAACTTTCCTGCCATATTATAATTTTGTATTTCTTTTTCTTTTCTTTTTTTGGTAACAAGGATATATGAGGGAATAACAAGAGTAAGATTGTTCACATAGAAAAGAAATACTAGAGGAACCTGGATTTTGTCACTGTTGAAATAACTTATTAGTAGACATACTCCACCCTAAACTAATTAGATTACAATCAACATAAGAAATTAGTATAACACATATCAAGGGGATCAATGAAGCTGTTATAAACTCAGCTTTGATGTCATTGTCTCATTTTCCTTTCATGTCTCTTTTAAGAGAGAAAAAGAAAAGCTGAGGATGTTTTGCTGCAAAGATAAGCACCACATCACCAAAATGATATAAATAAATTTAAAAAATCTGATTTATATGCTTTTTTGAAGTTTATAAAATATAATTCTTTTTAATAATAAATATTCATCGATACAAAGCCCTCAGAAAAAATACCAAAAATAACAATTTCCCCTTTGGAACTAATTATTGGTTTATGGGGCATGAGTGAAACCAACTGATGCAAATGTTGTTACAATCTTTATCAAAAGTAGAATAAACAAGTATCTGTTGATGTCATTCATTTATATTATTTCACCAGATATTCTGGAAATTTCAAAATCATGCATAGTTGGGCTGCTTTGTGAAAGCATAAAAACATGATTGCTAATACCTGCAATGATAAACATTAAGGGAAAAAAACCCTGAAAATATTATTTTGTGAGTTGGAAGTGGAAGTGGAATTGAATGGAAGTGGAATTCTGCAGCCAAGTTCATACCCTTCAATATTCCCCAGAAAGCTTCCAATTCTCCAGAGTGGGTTTTAACAGTGTGCAGAGACATGTAGATGAAAAGAAAAAGAATGGAAATGCCATTTCATAATCAGACATCTGCTTATACAAATAAAATTCTATTTTATTTCTACTTTATTATCTAATGACAACAATTGATGTTATTTTCTACTGCCTAAGTAAAAAAGTATTATGGTTTGGGGATCACAAATGGAAAGGAACTTAACATAAGACTCCAAATAATAATAAAACAGCCTATAGGTCTAGCAATACAACTAAATTTTTAAAAATGATTTAAATAGTCTTAGCTGTGTACCTGGAGGAAATAAATTGCAGGCTTCTAAAGTGATATACATGCTGGCAAAACCAAATGGCTTTAATGCAGAATGTTAAATTGGAATGTGCAGCATTGCTACTTCCATTATTGAAGATAGAATACCATTTCATTTTTAAGCTTTAAGGCATGAAAATCACTTAGAAATGGGTTTAGATGGAATGGCATGGCTTACTTGCCCACATCTGCTTGCAAAAAGATGAGAAGCAAAGACATTTGTCTTTCATAACACTGTATGTCAGGATCAAGATGATGGTCACCCTGATTGATTTCTCAACATCCTTATCTTAAAAGTCTTTAATAAAGACAGCTGAACATGTCAAGAATTTGCAAAAAACACTGGATCAATTTTTACTGAAGCCATGAGAGAACCTTCTTTTATAAGGTCTGTAAAAGAGATTATATACATAAACTATTTTCAAAGTAATCAATATGCTGATAATAAGAGAGGCTCAGATGAATATTGTTTACCTAAAACTTTCAGTCTTTCTGCTCCAACGACCACTTCATTATCATCTGCAGAAAATAACAATTTCCCTGAAGTGGTTAGCACTTGAAATTTTTGGCTGTAGGCTTCCACTGCTTTGGGACCTAAAGAAAAGAAAGAATTTATTAGTCTGTATGACTAATCTAATTCTGGAAATTATATATAACTAATCTTTATAGAGCATAATGAACAGAACTTCATTGAGTAGTTTATACTAATAAACCTGAATAAATAAATAAACATTCCTTGAAATACTGATAAACATGTCTGCCTATATTCTATTATATTTACAACATGTTACTTTACATCAATTAAACATGTATTTTACATTTGTATTCTTAAAAAAAAATCACCACTCTGTTGTTTGTTACTAACTTAAACACTGTCAAAAAAAAAAAAAAAAAACCACCATCATGAAGTTCTCATTACAAGCTAAAAATCCATGAAATTATGAAGCAGGAGCTTCAACATTTCCAGTAAATGAAACACTGGTTCCCCTGTATCTCCATAAAAGGAAAGAAAAGATGTCTAGTAGAGATAATCTGAGAAAGAACTGATTGAATGGCATGGAATCTATTTATGTATTATATTTTTGCAGCATATTATAGATGCCACAGAGTACTATGGCTCATCTTTGACAATACCATTAAGACTAGAACTTGCATCTCCCTTGCATAAAATTCTCATTTAGAAACTGAGGGTAAAATGTAAAGTATATATGTATTTATTACAATACATGTAGGCCATCCATCCCTACACATCTCTCAGAGATTTACAAAAACACAAAAGCAACCGTAGAAAGATAAATAAAAACAAGAAATAAAAAATTGAATAAATAAATATGGTTTTAGCTTATTCATAGACTGTTACAAAGAGGAGGCTTGCCTCAGTAATACAATAGTGGCAAAACATTTCATAACAAGGGCTTACTATATAGAAAACTGAATTTATCACTGATACTTTAAATGTCTTGTCTGTATCCCTCTCACTGAATTTAGGTGAACTGTTTCAGGCATGTAACTAAAATAGAGGCATAATAAGAGATACAAATTGTCTTATTTCTGTCTTATTTATTATAAGTTGTCTTATAAATTGTCTTATTTATTATTGGCTAAAGTAATTTCTTTTCCTTATTTCTGAGCGACAGCAAATACTGAACAAAATTCTATTTAAGAAAGCTTATCTCTTCCCCCCTCCCTCCCTCCATCTATCATCTATCTTTCTAACAGAAAACTAAGCTTCAAAAAAGCCTTCAATACTTCTAAGAAATCTTTTTTGAATAAAATGCAAGACCCCTTCTCCCACAAATCTCCATTTATGTTATTTGCCACAATTTCTGATTAGTCCCATTTTCTAAAAATAAAAATACAGGCTGCTCTTCATTCAACATAAAGTTGGGTATCACTTCTATACCTATTAAGATTTTCTTATTGCTTTAATCAGGAGCAAAATCATATTTAAACAACTATAATACCATACAAAGAGGCTTTCTTTGAATACATTTTACAAAAATTGGTCTGTAACAAGATCTACATTATAAATTAAACTTCTTCTTCTAGAGACATGCTGTATATCATTTTGGTCAACAATTAATATGTAAGGATGCTGTGTTACAATGAAGTATAAATGAAGTTCATAAGGAGTACAATTATATAAACATTGATAATTACCTGACTAGCATTTTGCTCTTCCAAAGGAGAATGCATTTTTAATCTTTTTATATATTTTATGTTGGATATATATTTTATGTTGGATGATCGCAGTGAAATTAGATTTTTTTTTGCATTACTTCAATAAAATGAAATCCATGGTGGAAAGGGTGATATAGTATTGTTGCAACTGCAAATATACCTCACTGAAACATATTCCAGTTGTCAATACTATGCCATTCTTTTCCAAAAGAGCAAGGTTAGGACATTATTATGGTATATTATATTACTGTTATTACTGTAATTTTAAAAGTTATCTAGCTAATCTCAGATTCTGTGTGGTTCATCACTTGCAGAATAATTTGGGAGCTGATTTTTACCAGTGTAAAGTCAAAGGTCAAGGCTAGGAAATAATTAAATAACTCACATTCAAACTCTTAATGTGATTATATAGTACTGTACTATAGTACCATAATGCTGAATATTATTACATGCTATTCGAACCAGATGTCATCGGGTTGAAGTTAACTATTGGGCAGCATTATTTCACAAAGTTCCATAGACGTATGGGACATATAATTTCAAAATGCTAAAGAAAACTGTTGAGTTATTTAATGGTATAAAATTAAAACCTTGTACAAAATATTTAAATTGCAATGTTTGCAATCAAGAAAAAAGCAAGGTAACTCCTGTAAATAGGGTAAATGAATTCAAAATCAGTGAGCCATTAGAGGTTGTTTTTGCTGATATTATTGAACCTAAGAAGTCTGAGAGCAAATACAAGGAGAGCAGCATTAGTTTGGGCAGCTAAGAATAAATGTAAAATAAACCATGTAGATGTTGAAATTGCATATCTACATGCACCTAGACAACATACCATTTATATGAAAAAGCCATTAGGTTTAAAGGATGATGGAAAAACTGATTATTGGAAATTAAAGAAAAGTCTTTATGTTCTAAAGCAATCCGGTTATGAATGGAATAAATGTATTGTAAAGGAATTAGTTTCAATAGGTTTTGAAGCCAGTATAGCTGATCCTTGTTTGTTCCGAAGAGAAAAAGATAGTTTAATTTCTCTATTACTATTATTTACAGGTGACATAGCAATTATAACTAAAAGTGAATGAGAAGCAAATGGTATTGTTTATAGATTACAGAAAAAGTTCAGGATTAGAAATTTAGGGGAGATTAAGCATTATTTGAGTCTTGATATAATGAAAACAAATAAAGGTTTTAAAATTTCACAAGCCAAGAAGATTAGCCAATTATTAAAACACTTTAACATGGAGCATTGTAAATCTGCTAAGACACCAATGAGTAAGGAATTTACACATAGAGATATCAAAAGTCCTATGTTTGATAAGGAAATATATCAATCCATAATTGGTAGTCTATCATATCTGAGTAATTGGTCTGGACCAGATATATCTTACAGTGTAAACCAATTGGCTAGATATAACGCTGAACCAAATGAAAGCCATTGGCAAGCAGCTAAGTGAATACTTAGGTTTTTAAAACACACAACCCATTATTCATTATATTTAGAACCAAGTAATGAATTAGTGTTAACTGCATATGCTGATGCAAATTTTGCTACTGATATAATGACTCATAAGTCAACATTAGGTATAGTGGTAATATTGGGTAATGCTTTGATAGGATGGAAGTCTATTAGGCAACAACATATTAGTTTATCCACTATGGAAGTGGAATTCTCATGTTTATCTTTAATGTGTACACATTACTTTAATGTGATATATTATAAACAATTGTTGAAGGATATTGGAATTACTGTAAGTGATCCATTTATTGTTTATGAAGATAATCAATCTGCAATTAATATGGCTACTAATTTAGCTGTTAAAACAAAGTCTAAACACACTGATTTGAAATATTTGAACATTAGACAATATGTTCAAAATAAATTAATTCAGTTAGAATACTGAACATAATATTGCAGATCATTTCACGAAAGCTCAAGGTGTAATTAAGCACAAAGAGTGTTGTGAGAATTATGGTTTAAAGATGTAATGTATTATATATTGACCAACCCAAAGGGGTGAATGTTAGGAATCTGTCCAACAATTAGTTGGGTTGGCAATATATAAACCAACAATGTATGTTTTGTAGCTTTAAGACAAAATCACTGTATTGATTTGTACTGTGTTCCGATTGGTTGATTGTCTTGCAGATTGCCATAAGAGAGAGCTAGAGATCCTGGCTTGTTCTCTCTGACATGCTGTCTCTCTGACATTCTGTCTCTCTGACATTTTGTTGCTGTCTAAGGTTTCTGTTGCTGTGTTTATACTTTGATATCTTTGTTTACTGTAAATAACAAAGACAACCGGTAAGAAGATTTTTGTAATTGATATTTTTTGAACTATTAAATGTATATGACCTGGACCGTTTATTGGACTGTGCTATTTCTTAAATTAAACTTTAACTCAATTCAGTGTAGCTGTGTGTGGCTGAATAATTATTCATAACTACTTTAATCAATCTTTCCTTGTGCATATCCTTGTTACTCAAGGGTTATTCTGTACATATCATAACATGTCTTAAATTAAATCTTCTTGATTCTGTTTGACAAACTCAAGTATACATTTTTCATATCAATCTATAATTTATCTTCAGGAATTACAACAAAACACTTTCCCTAATGTAACATAAGATGAAATTTTCAGATTTATAAAATATCTACACTCTTTGATTCCTGTCAATCTCTGTTTCTTCCAAGATGCAGAATCTCAAATTGGCATGTTTAAAGCAAACTACGGAAACCTAACAAAAGCCACAAAGTACATAGTTATATGGCTGTACAAAAATGGAAAAAGTTAGTGAGTTTTGTCAGGACTTTGGATGAAATACTCCTTTGAAGTTGCTGCATGGAAGGAGAACTTCTGCTTCTAAAACTCAAAACAAAGCTACTGCATTTTGGTGTGGTTCAGTATTTCTAATACTGAAGAGTCTAGCTATGAAACCACTGGGCAACGCCCCTCCATTTCTGAGGAGATGAAAATGAAGAGTGAGAAAATACAGATTTCTTCCTATCAGATACCTATCAGATGATTTTTTTCTTATTTACAAAACTGGAATGCATTTCTTTTTAAAATCAACCACGTTGAAGAATTATTGCACAGCTGCAAAATAACTCATGCAAAACACTGGATGTGGCTTCCTCTGTTTTGCCCTTCCTATCTCAAAGGCAAAGTTGCATTTTTTTTGAGAGCGCTTCACCTTCCAGATGTTTTGGCAGATGGCACAAGTCTTCTATTAGCAATACCTCTACGGTGTTTGTGATTCCTTTGCTCCTCTTACTATTTTCTATTGTTCAGCCATTGGTTCAACTCTTCATGTTCTGCCTGCCAGCAGCAGATGAACCACCAATCATACAACCATAAAGCAAGTGCTGATCAAGGCTCCTTATTGAATTATTTAACCTGCTGCCTGGAACACAAAACAAGCCAGGTGGTCTAATTTCACCCAGAATGATTCTCATCTCCCAATCCCAGGCTGTATTCTTTGCTGCCGTTGCTCCTATTGCAGGAAGCTTACCCATGCTTAGAAGTGACAGGTCTGCTGGGGAATTTCAGAAGCATCCACTTCCCTGTCAAACATTGAGTATAGCATTTTGTGAACATAAATGGTACTCATCTGCACGAGGGATTTTTAAAAGATTTTTTAAGAAATCGTTTAAAGACAGAAGACTTCGGTGCTATGAATATTAATCAGTTTGGTTCCAGTTGTTTCAGGTATGTGTAAAGTATTCAGGGATCATCTTCTGTCTGTTTGAAATCCTTGAGACAGCTGGCACTTTACTGATTAATATTCATAATGGTATCAGAAATGACAATTCTATTCTGAAGGTCTGCTTGAATAAGGGAGCATTAGTTTCTAGACCTGTGAATTCTTGGTGTCCTGAACATGCCTGCTTCTTCAGTTCATATGCAGGCTTTTTCAAAATCATATGCACTGATTTTTCTTCAGTTTTGCAAAGGTAAGCTGGGGTCATAGTTTGTATCAATGGAAGTATATTCCTGATGATTATTCCAAGGGCTAATGCTATCATCATCATCATCATCATCATCATCATCATCATCATCATCATCAT
>BLBF01000003.1:67375882-67387509 GCA_015471245.1 Laticauda colubrina
ATCATCATCATCATCATCATCATCATCATCATCATCATCATCATCATCCCGTTCTGGTTCCCCTTTTCTCTTCATCAGATATTTCCTTGCCTTACCTGTTACCAGACGTGTAAGAACTTTACTCTTCTCATTGAGAATGTTCACTGTAACATTCTGAGCAGACTGGAAATACAGAGGGTTGCCCTACAATAGGAGCACAAGAAAAAGAAATTAATGAGGTGGACATCACTTCCCATAAGAAAATGCATTTTCTCTGACCTCCTTCCTAACCCAGTAGGGTGGAAATGCCTCGATCAATTTTATATCTATGTGGTAAAATTTTCCATGGCTTCTTTTCAATTGCTTCAGAAAACGACTGGAAAAGTAGAGCACTATACAATATGACCAAATTTTTTTAAGGGATAGAAATTTGCATAGATTTGCTTCTATGTGATAGCAAATCACCTTTTGAAGTTAGTTTTGAGGCATAGTCAGTCACTTTCTGCCTGGTATTGCTAATAAAAAAAAAATCTAAACAGACAGAAGGATAAAAGAGATTGGAAAGTTGAATACTATTAGTTACTACACTGATTTGCTATTGTTTCATATGTATTCAAATTATTTTTTCCTACACTACATTTTTTTTATCTTTTTAAAAAAAATGAAGTCTATTAGACTACTTGCCCAACATAAATTGCTAACTGCTATCAAGATATAAGGGGCTTCAGACTGGCAATTTTTAAAGTTAATCTTTAAAAACACAAAGTGGTATTCAAACCTAAAATATATAATTCTGGTATGGACATGGTTACCAAATGTTACTCCATTATATCACTGTCCCTGCTACTTGCAGATTGAATCTCCACTTGGGGAAAAAATGAAAATCATCAAAACTTAATGAAAATATCCATAAGGCTTAGCCAAAATATTTTTTTTAAATCAGAAATATCTTTTTTTCTTTAATACATGTTTAAGATGCTTGGGCTCAAAACGTAGTGTGATGCGGACTCATATTTATTTAAAATAAATATTTAACTACCTAATAACTTCGTTAAATGAGGAATTAATGACATATTGATCAAAAAAGTAAGACAATGATTCACCAGCACACAAACTATCCTACTGGACATTTTATAGTGGGAAATGGGGACTGCTTCCACTGCCTGATCTCTGGCATTGCCAAGATAACCTAGCCATGCTCTTCTCAATCTCTACAGAGCTGATCAAGATCAAAGAAGCAAGAACTATCAAAATGATTTATTGAAGCTAGTTAGGGGTAGAATACAGAATCCTAGAAGCTGTGAGAGGGATTTCCCATCCACATTTATAATAAATCTATAAGTCCCCATTAATAGTAAATCCATAAAGCAAAGTTTCTGAATGATTTGGAATACTGCTTCACAGGTTTATCTCCATCTGGATTAAGTTATGCTGAGATAACCCGACTTGCTCATTCTCTTTAGATTGTTTATGTATAGTTTCTCTTCCATTCATGTCCTGGCTTGTCTAGAAACTCTTACACAACTCCCTTTTCTTGCTCTCCAACCCACTCACCATGGAATGGAAAAGAAAATTCTGATAACTCCCCTTCATGTCCAGAGAAAGAGGTTAGATGACTTTTCAAGCTAAATTCCACTGGGAAGCAGGCATAGTTGCCTGATTTTTGTACAGCAGTGTTTTAGTCTAAGGAAGAAGACTTAAGGTGAAAGTGGAGACAAGAACAAGGACTGTATTTCAGTCTGAATCAATAACCATTGACCAGATGAAGACAGTTTCAAGGGTTTCCATTCCATTCGAAATCACCCCATCATTGTTTAAAATTTAAAATACACTCCACTTTATATTCTCCTTGCCAGGAAAAAAAGGGGAAGAATGAGGGTGGGGTTGCAGAGCAATATGTTCTTAATAAACAGTAGTTAATAAAGAGTAGAATTCAATGGAAGGCCAGATGAAATTGGCACTTGTAAACAAAAGGTGACCTCTAATTGGTGTGGATAAAGAGAAGGGTCTGATAAATTTGGAATCTAACTTCCTTGAAGGGCAGGAAGATGGCAAAATCATAATTGAAGCCACACAGCAATACTTAAACATTCCTGTCTATGGTCATCTGTCATATATTTATGAACCACTGTGGCAAGGTCCAGTTGTTCTTTGGGAAGGAGTTGTGCTGCTTGCTGTTCCTCTAGGAAGGTGGAAGTATTCTCATCTGAGACACTGAAGATGAGGGCACCTTGGAAGATTAATGATACAGATTACAGCTATAAAACCCTCTGGATAAATTGTGGCATGCAAAGTGTTGTTAGAAGCAAATTCCAGCCAGTTGACCTGTTGATATAACCCTTTATCAATACTTACACAGCAGTGTAAGTATTGGTAAAGGGTTGCGTTGCTCATCTCTATCTCCCTATTTGTCTTTAAGGGATTGGTGGATGATAAATGAATTTTAGATTAGATTAACAGAGTTGGAAGAGACCTCGTAGGTCATCCAGTCCAATCCGCATCCCATATAGAGACTCTACACCATTTCTGACAGATGGCAGTCCAATCTCTTCTTGAAAGCCTCCAGTGTTTGAGTGCATTTTTCCAGTTGAATACCATAGAAATGATCCCTGAAAGTAATTTGCATATGAAAAAAACTGGAAGAAAGATTTCCAGAAAAGGGATATAAATTGGGCTCAATGATCATATGATTGACCAGATATCTATAATGAAGAAAACTGATTAAAAAGAGCTTGACAGTTTCTCATGCAGAGCATAGCCCCATACTGGTAGTAAAGTGATGCATTTTGGTAAACAGATCAATCACCATCAACTCAGACAGATGAGTAATAAAATCCCATAAGATTTTATCCCAAGTTCCAGCCTAAGATGGAAGGGGTTCAATCTGTTTAGCCACAACAGATTTACCTTGACAATAGGCATGATAACAAGAAACACAGTCCTAAGCATCCATCTGCATGTGAGGGAACTAGAAATTGCTAAATAAAAGACAGTCAAAGCAGGGTTATAGCTTCGGTCTTAGAAAAGTGAAACATACTAACGAACAATGTAGAAAAGAGCAAAGAATTTTGTTTTCTTGACCCAGTCTAGACATATGGATACTATTGCTGCTATAGTCTCACATTGTCTGCAGCAGGGCTGTCAAACTCCTAGCCCGCAGGCTGGATGCATCACACGCTGGCCATGCCTATGCCCAGTTTAGCAAAGGGGAATGGATCCAGCCCACAATGTGGTCAGATACGGCCTGAGGGTCTGTCATGGTCTACCCAATGCAAAGAGGAAATATCGGGCCAGCGTAGCTTTGGCCTGATCTACCCAATGCAAAGATGAAAGATCAGGCCAGCTTGGTTTCAGCCCAGTTTACCCAATGCGGAGAGGAAACCCTTCAGCAGTTCGGAGAGTGGCATCAATCTAGCCACACCTATGCAGTTGGCCATACCCACCTAGTTGACCACACCCACTTGGCCATGTCTACTCACCTAAGGTCAACCACAGCTCTGATGTGCCCTTCAATGAAATTGAGTTTCACACCCCTGATCTAGAGGATCAAAATTTCTAATGTTTTGGAAATTAAGTAGCTAAGGATGGGATGGAAGAAGTGAAAGATTCAGGTTTCTAGATAGTGGTGGCAGGTTGCTAATTGATTTTCTGATTGTTTATGTTGTCTCTTCCAATCCCCCCATACCCCACTTCCCCTTAATATCTCACAACTGTAGAAATTAGCAGCATGTTTCTGATTGGAACTCTAACTCTTTCCATGTTCCTGATTGGAACTCTAATGCCAGTATCTGTTATCCTTTCAAATAAAGATGCCAGGATCCTTCTTGCTCTTGATGACCTGATGGCAAGATGGATGACTAAATCCAGGAATTGTTCAATTAGTGATCAACATCATCACAGTTCATCACATAAACTATTTGGTAGCTATACTCTTGTGTAATGAAAAATGTTGCATGCATTGAAGCATATGAGTATCTCTGAATTAATGAATCTGAATTTCTATAGTTCTTCTATGCGAGCAGTACTTGCTTTCTGAATGAGACAGTTTTAATTTAGAAATACTCATGTTAAAGAATATAATTAGGTGCATATTTGTTCTTCTAAATGCAACCTAGCTTTTGTTTTTCAAACCAAATGGAAAGACAAACTTGAGAATATAAACATTGTATTTCATTTGGTAGGGGTAGCATTACTTTACTTGTCATCCTTCTGGTTGAATTTATTCTGGGCTATGGAATTACAGATAGTCCTTGGTTCATGGTGGTTTGAAATGACAATGGTTCTGAACAAGTTTATGAACCACCGATTCTCAAAGTTCAGCTATTTCAGCATCCCTGTGGTCATGTGATCATAATTTGGGCACTTGGCAACTGGTTCACACTTATGACAGTTCCAGGGACCCATGGTCATGTGATCTCCAACCTTCCCTGATGTCTTCTCACAAGCAAACTCAACATGGAAGTCAGCAAGAGAAGTCATAAGCCAATCCTTGAAGTCATTCCCATTCCTACCATCTTTTTTTCCCTGAGAAGCCTGCCTACAGATACAAGATGCCAGGGATCTCATACTTCAATGTGTTTTGCTGCCTGCAGCACCCTCTTCCCGCTTTCGGCTGTGCACATCCTGCTGGCTGTCCTTGTCTGGTGCATTTCCTCACCTACTGGTCTGCTGGACTTATAACTGAATGCCAACTTCCCCATAGACTTTGCTTGTTGAAAGTCAGCAGAAAATTGCAAGAAGGCCCTCACTTAACAATCCATGATCCTCACTTAATAACAGCAATGTTGACTGCTGGAATTGCTGCCCTTACAACTGCATCACTTAGCTACAAAAATGCTGGTCCTAATTACTGTTATTAAGTGATTAATTTGAAGTATTTTCTGAAAGCAGAAAATCATGGTGTAGTTTATAAGGCTGAGTTTGCAAACATTACCAGTTTGCAATTAACATTTGATATGAAGACAATGAAGAAACACAAACACACACAGAGAGAGACACACAGTCACACACACAGACACAGACACACAGACACAGACACAAAGACACACACACACACACACACACACATATATGTATATGTATGCTGTTCAGCTTTGTTCGGGTATTTTCTCATGTCATCATAGTTGTGCTGTTAAAGTTGTAGCAATGTTTCGGCAAAATCTTATCTGCCATCATCAGATTTCTGTATTGTATTCATCTGAACACCAGACAAACACAATACAGAAGCCTGATGATGGCAGATGAGATTCTGCCGAAACGTTGCTACAACTTTAAAAGCACAACTACAATGACGTGGGATAATACCCGAAGGAAGCTGAGCAGCACACATGTAAGTACCTGCGAAAACTTAAAAAAACAAACAAACATACATACACACACATATATATATGGATCTTTGGTTATTCGGGTTTTCTCCTGCATAAAATTGGAAATATCTAGGCAACGTTTCGATGAAATCTCATTCATCATCTTCAGGCTTGTTTCTTCGGCTCTGTGCTTCTCAGAGTAATGTGAACTTGCAGCTGCTTCTTCCTTTTAACTGCTAGTGGGGGTGTGACTTGATTGGGTGGGGGCTTGGTTGTGTTCTGATTGGGTGGGGGTGTGTTCTCATTGCTTGGGGGTTTGTCTGTGTTCTGATTGGCTGGGGGTGTGTTCATTCAGGTGGGGGCTTGGTTGTGCTCAGGTTAGTCTTAGTTGCTGGGGGATTTGAGCTGGTGAGCTGTGATCCTGTTGTTTGGCTTTACGTTCATGGTCGTGCCACATCTTCATGGTGGGCGTCAGTTCGCTTCTTGTATGGGTCAGAGCAGTTTGAAGCGGGTAGTGGTGCAGCTGTGGTACAGATTCTGGTCTATGGTCGTGTCTCATCTTCTGTGTGAGTGTGAGTCTTTTTTCTACGTGGAAGTGTGGTGGTAGCATCTTGCGTGGCACTTGTGGGTGTGGGTCTGGTGTCATTCTTCATGTTAGGTACTCATTTATTAATGAGGGCAGGTTTCCAAATGGTTGGGAGGAGGAAGGTACCCATAGTTGGTGAACTATGCACCCTGACTAAAGTACTGACAGCCAATGGCTTCTACAAAAGCAAAATCACCAACTTGATCCACAAAAACACACTAAGACTTAATAGAGACCTAGAAGATGAACAGATCTATGGAGCAGCTGTCCTGCCCTACATAAGAGGTACTACAAACAAAATCAGTAAGAGGCATCACATCACAGGCATCACATCAGGACTGCCTTCAAAACAGCAGCCATCCTTACTACCCCCAAAGATAAAATTGACAAAAATAGCAGCCATCCTTACTAACCCCAAAGATAAAATTGACCTGGAAAACCAAGGCATATACAAAGTCCCCTGTGTATCATGCCCAGCCACATACATTGGACAGACCAATAGAAGAATAAGCACCCGCCTGGATGAACACAAAAATGCAGTAAAAAGCTGGAACACACCTCCTCACTCGTCCAACACATGAAAGCCACATGTCATAGCATCAACTTCAATGGCACCAAAATCCTAGCCACTATAGAAAACCCCAGCCACAAAATTATCAGAGAAGCCATAGAGATTGAAAAAAGACCTGAAAGCATGAATAGAAGAGATGATTCCACCAGACTGTCCATCATTTGGAAGCCTGCACTCACAAACAAAAAAAATCTCCACACCACAAACCAGGCAAACACCTGGGCACAAACAGACTCCCCCGAAACCTCCAGCTGAAACACACCCCAACCAGGCACCCAGATGAAACCTAGCTTCCTAACAAATGATAGCCGTCCTTTTACTCGGAGCCAAGCTGCACTAAAAGCCTCCAATACTGGAACACAATATTGCCAGCCAATCAAGAACACAAAAAAAGCCAGAAAACAAACAGAAGATATTAAAAACACCAACCAAGCAGAACACAGCAAACTCAAAGACCAATAAACACAGACTAAGACTCCCAACCAATCAGGATGAAGAAAAAAAACCATCCTGGCACAGCGTAGGCTAGCCTCAAATTTAAAGCTGAAACGGCTGTGATAGCCTGACTCACAGACGAACACAATACAGAAGCCTGATGATGGCAGATGAGATTCTGCCGAAATGTTGCTTCAACTTTAAAAGCACAACTACAATGATGTGGGATAATACCCGAACGAAGCTGAACAGCATACATACACACACACACACACATATATATGTGTGTGCGTTTGTGTGTGTGTGTGTGTGTGTGTGTGTGTGTGTGTGTGTATGGATCTTTGATTATTCTGGTTTTCTCCCAAGCAAAATTGGAAGTATCTAGGTGACGTTTCAATGAAGTTTCATTCATCATTTTCAGGCTTTTTTCTTCGGTTCTGTGCTTCTCAGAGGTTCACTAGTCCAACACATGAAAGCCACAGATCATAGCATCAACTTCAATGGCACCAAAACCCTAGCCACTATAGAAAACCTCAGCCACAGAATTATCAGAGAAGCCATAGAGATTGAAAAAAGACCTGAAAGCATGAATAGAAGAGATGACTCCACCAGACTGTCAATTATCTGGAAGCCTGCGCTCACAAACAAAAAAATCTCCACACCACAAGCCAAGCAAACACCTGGGCACAAACAGACTCCCCATGATACCTCCAGCTCAAACACATCCCAACCTGGCACCCAGATGAAACCTAGCTTCCTTATAAAGGACAGCCATCTGTTTACTCGAAGCCAAGCCACACTAAAAGCCTTCAATACAGGAAACACAATGTTGTTTGCCAATCAAGATTAAAAAAATGCACAGAAAATTAGAGGTGCTAAACAGATTTTTTTTGAGGATGCAAACAAACCAGGTAGATGGTTAGCATACAGATTGAGAAAGGAGAAAGAATCAAGAAAATATTGCAGTTAATAGATGATCAAGGTTAAGTTTGTCACGGCAATAAAGAGAAGAAGGAAATTATTTGAGACTTTCATGGGAAATTATATAAGCAAGAGAATATTGATGAGGAAAGTCAAACGGTATTTACAGAATGCTAATCTACCTAAGATACCTAAAGAGACTGAAAAAATGTTAGAAAGCAATATAACAATGATGGAGTTAATCGAAGCACTTAAGAAACAAAATAATGGGAAGGCACCAGGCCCAGATGGACTTCCGGCAGAATTCTATAAAACATTACAAGAATCGCTGAACCTTCCATTGCTAGAAGTCATGAATGAAGTCATGCCAAAGAAGAAGATACCTAAAACATTGTCAGAAGCCTACATTACACTTATTCCAAAAGAAGAGACTGATCCATTACAAATTAAGAATTATAGACCCATTTCTTTATTAAATGCAGATTATAAAATTTTCACATCAACATTGGCAGAGAGACTCAAAAATATTTAAATAATTTTATTCATCCTGACAAAAAAGGATTTCTTCCAAAGAGACAAATCAAAGATAATTTGAGAGTAATTTTGGACACTTTGGAATACTATGAGGCACACCCCGAAAAACAAATGGCTTTGATATTTTTAGATGCACAAAAAGCATTTGATAATGTGAATTGGAGATTCATGTAATTATTATTGGAACAGATGGGTTTTGCCAGAAAATTTATTCAAGCAATATAAGCCATATATTATAAGCAAACAGCAAAGGTAATGATAGAGGGAAAACTGACAGATTCTATTGATATAAGAAAAGGTACAAGACAAGGTTGCTCACTATCACCTTTGCTATTTGTATTAACTTTGGAAGTGTTAAATAGAAACATTAGAGACAAAAAGAGTATAAAAGATATGAAAATTAAAAAGGAAGAATTTAAATTGTAAGCTTTTGTGGATGACTTAGTCTTTATTTTAGAAGACCCTTTAGAAACAGCACCAAAACTATTGGAAAAGAGAGGGGCATATGGCAAAGTGGCCGGCTTGAAAATAAACAAAGATAAGACAAAGATTTTGACAAAGAATATGCTATTAAGACAAAAAGAAGAATTGGCAGATGTATTGAAAATTCAAGTCACAAACAAGGTTAAGTATATGGGGATATACTTGACAGCAAGATGTAATACATTAAAAGAGAACAATTACACTGAACTTAAACAACAGATAGCGTTAGACTTGACAAAATGGGAGAACCTACAACTGTCACTAATAGGGAGAATTTCAACAATCAAAATGATTATTTTACCCAGAATTTTATATTTGTTTCAGACAATACCAATTAGGCTTGGAAAGGACTACTCTGAAAATTTAAATAAAATTGTGTTGAAATACATATGGAAGGTAAGAAAGCGAGAATAAAGTTAAAACTCTTACAAGATGCTAGAATTAGAGGAGGATTTGGTCTGCGTAATTGGGAGTTGTACTACCAAGCTACAAACTTGACATGGGCTAAGGAATGGATAACATTAAGAAATACTAGATTGTTGAACATTAGAAGGACATGATCTGTTGTTGGAGTGGTATGCCTTTTTATGGTATAAGGGAACTAAAACACAGGGTTATTTTAGAAGACATCATATCTGGGAGTCTCTGTGGTTAAATTGGGAGAAGACTAAAAGACAATGCTGTTTGAAAATTCCAGTCTGGTTATCGACTATTGAAGCATTTTCCTATACTATAAACATACAAGAAGGAACAAACAGTTAGATATGGGGAAATTTTGAATGAAAAGGGTGAACTTAAATTTATGCAAAAACTAGAGGAACAAGGTATAAAGATGAATTGGTTTTCTTATGCGCAAATAGATTCAAGGTATGAAAAAGATTTTAAAACAGAAGGTTTTTATGATAAATTGACTGATTTGGATAAGATTTTGACAGGTACTGATGAAAAGGTGATTAAAAGATTATATGGATATTTATTAGAAATTAAAGTAGAAGAACAAGTTAAAGAAACTATGATTGCTTGAGGGAAGAATTTTGGATATGGGATTGATTTAGAGAAATGGCAAAAATTGTGGTCTCAAAATTATAAAATGACAATGTCAACAGCATTTAAACAAAATTTGTCTAAGATGTTTTACAGGTGGCATTTTCCCCCGACAAGAATAGCAAGAATATTCAAGAATAAATCCGAAAATTTTTGGAAATGTCATCAGATACCTGGCTCATATTACCATATGTGGTAGACTTGTGTGGATGTTAAAAAATATTGGACTAAAATCCACACGTGGTTGGAAAAAATGATAAAAAAGCATATAGATTTAAAACCAGAGATATTTTTATTGGGAATTTTACCTGATACATACAGCAAAGATTTAAAATATTTGATTGTAAATGTATTAACAGTGGCTAGGATTGTATTTGCTAAAAATTGGAAAAATGAGAAAATACCATCACATGAGGAAACTATTAAGAAAATACTGGAATGTGCTGAATTGAGTTGATTGACATTTGAAATTAGAGAACAAGAAGATAAACAATTTTACAAAATTTGGGACCTTTTCTATCAATGGCTGGATAACAAAATATAATAATAGAATATGAAGAATTTTAGAAAATAATGAATATATAAAGATGTATTTCTTTTCTTTTTTATTATTACATATATAAAATGTTTTTAGGGTAGATTTGGGAGGACTATATGAATTGTTACAAAATAAACTAAGTAAAGTATAGTTTTCTTGCAAAATATGAACAAAATTATAGTCAAATGATTGATTAATAATAATACTAGGGTATTCAATTTTTGATTGATAATATGAGTTATTATGTAATGTAACTGTAATTGAGACTATGAAATCAATCACAAAAAAATTGTAAACCAACCGACACACTGCTTGTACACTTATGGAAGAAAGTTGGATGTTTTTATGTTTTGTTTGTTTTTGTTTGTCTGTAAAAATCAATAAAACTTAACAAAAAAAAAAGACAAAAAAAATGCTACAAAACAGACAGAAGATATTAGAGACACTCATCAAGCAGAACACAGCAAATTCCAAGACCAAGAAAAACAGACCAAGACTCCCAACCAATCAGGATGAAGAAAAAACCATTCTAACACAACAGTAGACTAGCACCAAATTTAAAACAGAAATGGCTGTGAAAGCCTGACTCACAGATGAACACAATACAGAAGCCTGAGGATGGCAGATGAGATTCTGCTGAAACGTTGCTACAACTTTAACAGAACTACAATGACGTGGGATAATACCCGAAGGAAGCTAAACAGCACACATGTAAGTACCCGCGAAAGCCTAAGAAAACAAATATATATATATATGCTGTTCAGCTTCCTTCGGGTATTATCCCACGTCATTGTAGTGCTTTCAAAGTTGTAGCAATGTTTCAGCAGAATCTCATCTGCCATCATCAGGCTTCTGTATGGATGTGGGTCTCACAGCTTTTGGTTTCAAATTCAAGGCTGTCCTATTCTGATTGGCTGGGAGTTTTGGTCTGTGTTCACTAGACTTGGAGTTTGATTGATTGGTGTTTCTGGTTTCTTCTGTCTGTTTTGTGGCTTTGATTGGCTGGCAACACTCTGTTCCTGTCTTGGAGGCTTTCAGTGCAGCTTGGCTTCGTGTGAAAGGATGGCTGCTATCCATTAGGAAGCCAGGTTTCACCTGGGTGCCTGGTGGGGGGGGGTGTTCGAGTTGGAGGCATCAGAGGGAGTCTGTTTGTGCTCAGGTGTTTGCCTGGTTTGTGGTGTGGAGATCTTTCTATTTGAGAGTGCAGGCTTCCAAATGATTGACAGTCTG
>BLBF01000003.1:67392509-67405993 GCA_015471245.1 Laticauda colubrina
CCCAGTTTGTTCACCAAATGATGAAGAATGGTTGTATTGAACACAGAATTAAATTAATAAACACCATTCACACATAAATATTCTTCTCCTCCAGGTGTGCCAAGCTAAGAGGAAGCACATAGGAAAGTGCATCATCTATAGAGTGGTTCTTCCGATAGGCAAATTATAATGAGTCAATGTAGGAGGAAGGCATGAAACCATATAGTCCTTTACCAATCTCTCAAAACACTTCTTCATAATGGAAGTGAGTGCAACTGGACAGTAATAATTAAGGCACGTAGTTTTGGGGTGCACTGATACAATGATGGCAGTCTTAAACATGAGTTTAGACACCTAGGATGACACAATTACAAATGCCAAGTGCTAACTGAATGGCAAAAGAAAACCTGCCTTTAGTGTAATTATAAGAAAAGTATGTTGATGAAGAAGAGATAAAAGGGTTTGGCATAGTGATTATTTTTTTCTTTTTTGTAAAGACATTCTTATGATGTCCTAGGCAAAAGCCAGAATAAAGTTGATAGAATAAAATGGCATTCTGCTGAAATAAATGCTTGTTTCCAACTCATATTGATTCTTGACAAATGAATCTTTTCTTTTATACTGAGAGCATTTGCACCAAGACAAATTCCTTGTGTGTGCAATCACACTTGGCCAATTAAGAATACTATTCTATTCTGTTCTGTTCTGTTCTATTAAATCTAGAAACTGGAAACCATGCGTTCTTGTCCTCCCTTAGGCATAAAGCTGAATGGGTGATTTTTGAAAGACCAAGGAAGAAAGGCAATGGCAAATCACTCCTAAAAATGTTACCCAGAAAATGGTGTGAACTTGTTCAGTCAAAACTTGAAGGAAAAAAAAGGAACTATTCATAAATAACATTTTAATATTCTAGCCAAGTGGTCACTAAACTCTTCAACTATATATCTTTGCTATCACCCAATGACCATTTGAATCTTCCCAATGAAGATATTGTAGCCCCGTACAAATAAAATTGTTATTTGTTCCCACATTGACATTTCTATTTAGAGTGATGTATTTCAGAGACATGTCCCCATTTAGAGTGATGTATATCTTGACAATTCTAATATCTCATAACTGTCTTCTCAATGAAAACAAAATTCTTTTATGCATGGTAACTTTTGATACCACGCCATAACCCTCTGAAACTGAGAGATTTCTGTGGTTTTTTTTTTACTTTTGTTTTTTTGTTGTTTTCCTCTTTGAAAGATTCCTGTTTAGAAACTATTCTGACCAGTACTGCTTATCTGCTTTAATTAGATAAGCTGTTCTGGAAAAGTCAGTGGGCTTTCAGTCTCCTTTACTAACAGGAACTTTTTATTACTGGTTTACATAAAATGGGAGCATGCTGTTTAAAAATAACTATTCCATCGAGGAGTCAAGATGCATTTTGAAATACTTAAGATACTTAGTTTGTACATTCAGACCTTTTGCTTCTTGTGGCTTTCAGAAGGCAGTTTGTCTGATGAAAGAGCAACAGTTGCAATAGTCTGTAAGATACTTTTCATGCTGTCACTTAATTTCCATAATTCATATGATTAAAGGCTAAAACAAGCTAACAAGCAAGGCTGGTACTGTTACAAGACATTAGCATCCAATGCCTTGTGCCAAACCTTATGCTATTTTTATCTTGAGATAGAGTATTTTATGTTCATTTGTAGCACCCAGTGTTTAAGAAAAAGCAATGATAATTCTCCTCCAACGACGACTGCAACTGATTGCAAAAATGGTTCCTCATAACAGGATGGATACTGTATGTTCTCACTGTATGGAGCCCTGATGTATTTGGAAGAGTGACTTTTTGTACAATAATAACAATGTTTGTGAACATCTCAACAGCTAGTATGTCTGGTTCATTCCACTGGTATTTTCATGGGTGAATCATATAGAATTCAAGAAGTGTGTGAACCAGAACTTTGTCTCAGCATGATGTCTCAATCAATTATCCCAGTATGTTTACATCAAATAAAACTGTGATTGAATTCTGATCCCTACGATATTTTTATAGCCTTTTAACTTTCATGGGGTAAATATATTGTTGTTGACACATCATTATCACCGACATAGGAGTGCAACATTTGTTTTTAACACCCCAGCAACAGATAACTGTTTGCAAACACTGTATGGATTTTTTTTCTAGGTTTTTTTCTCATCTTTTGTGATAAACAAATGCAATCATGAACAGCTATGAGCAAAACAGAGAACTGAACAGCTATGAGCATATCAGAGAACTGAACTTTCTCTCAGATGGAAAGAAAAGACTATAGCTTCCTAAAATTCAGATGAAAAAGTATGGAAGAATTAATGATGTGATTTGAACATGAAACAGGTTCCATACTTATATCAGGAATAAAAGTTGAGAATATTTTCTTCAAACTAGAAAGAGCTAGAAAATTCCTTACCATTCTAGCTTTTCATAGAAATTGTTTTGATTTCAGAACAAGGAGACGATGGCTGCAAAATACAATATTAATTGTGGAGTGATTCAGGTATAATTGTATGCATGAAATTCAGCATCTGAAAAACCACAGGATTTCCTGTACCCTAAAATTTTTACAGAACAGTCAACTAACACACACACTGTGCTAGTAAAGGTATGGTATCAGAGAAACACAAACACAGCAGGCCCTTGAGCAAGATGGAAGTGGCACAGAGAAGGATGCTTGTAGTGTAACAACAGGCCCTAACCTTGTTCATGGATTGTAACTGTTCATACTTTCACAAAAGAGCTGCAAGGTACTCATAATATGATGGCTGGGATAGGTGTGGACAGCAACTACAGTGCCTTAGAAGGCACATACATTTGCATCAGACTAAAAAACAGAATGTTTTATACATTTAAATTAGGAAAAAATAATTCCTGTGGAGTCTTTGATATTCTCTGAACTTAGATATATGCTTGCAGACATTTTATTATCTGACTAAGTAGCATCAGTGCTAGTGAGTGTGATGTTTGATGCCTGTTAATATATCTGCCAGATCCTTGCCAGAGTTGGTGAATATTGTTTCTTTCTGATTGTCTGGTGTTTATCCCTGCTTGTCTGAATATACACTGCTGGACACAATGTGTTGTTTTTGTTTCCTTGTTTGTTTTTTATTGACTTTTTTGAACAGCGTGTAAATGTGATTTATGTGTCTATTGATGGTTCATTTGTCTGAATGCCAAGCTTTGCAGGAATTGTCTAGTATTTCTGGATTTAACTTGCCTAAAAATCTCAATTTCCATCTCAAACTATGGTTGAGTTGGTCCATGAATTGACTGCTAGTTGATTTTTTGACTGCTAGTTGGTTGTCATGCAGACTGGTAGTCTTCTGCCTGCCTGTCCTACAAAGTGGCTGTTACAGTCCTTACACTGTATATTATGTATGACTTCTGTTTTTGTTTCTTGGGCTATTGGGCCTTTCATATACTTAAGATGTTTTGAAGGGGTTTAGTAAATTTGTGTGCTGCAGGTCTTGGTGTGTTCGAGTCTTTTCCCATGTAAGATTGAGAGTATCTTGGTGACATTTTGGTTTGACTCCAAGTTTGAGGCCTGGCTATGTGTTCATAGCCTGAGCTACAGCTATTCTCTACTATTGGATTTTATTTTCTTTTTATACTGGAGGAATCTTGTTTTATGTTTTAATGATAATAGATTGTTTATATATCCTTTCATTTATTTGAGTGCAGAAATACTGCTTTACTGTTGACAATTTTGCCTTTCATATTAACAGTAAATCAGATAAACTAATGAGCCTAAGTAATAATTTGCTGAAGAAACTGAGTACAAAAGCAAAACAAAATAAACAAACAAGAAGCAGATATCCAAAACATTAAAGAATTATTTAATCCATCATTTTCAGTTCCAAGAGAACATTTATTTCACTAAGGCAAATTTCATCTTGGCCAAAGAAAACACCCTTTTCATACATGATAATTTTGTTTTCTTTGCGAAAGAGGTTTTCTTCATTCCATAGAAGAACAACTTCGTCTGCTACCAAACACATAAACACCATCACTCACACAAACACACATTTCTGAAAGGACACCTACAATGTTCTCACTTAGAAACAGAATGCAATGCACATTTTTTCCATCCATATCCAATCAGGTTTTGTCTCTTCATCTTTTGCCCCAGAGTCTTAATAGAAAAAGAAACCCACTCATTTTGTTGCTTATTCCACTCTGTATTCAGCAAAAGTTTTCTTAAATCTGACCTCTTCACTGGAACCTGGAATCTTGTAATAGAATTCTAAAAATCACATTTCTCGTTAGCTTTTGTACCAGCTTCTCATTAAGGCTTCCCACTGTGGTTTCATTGTAACATTGTGTAGTTGGACATGTACCTGTATTAGCTGTTTCAGACACTCAGTTCATTAAAACACATGAGATTCATTGGAAAAAACAATACTTGAAAGATGGAGCAAATCTAGCAATACAATATGACCTATTCCTTAACAATGGATGAGCCACTCAACCAAACAGGATAATTTTTACAAATAGGAAGAAAAGTATTGATGGTTAATAGCCTCAATAAAGTAAGTACCACATAGTGTCTTCATTTGCTTAATTTCCAAGAAAAAAATAAAATCTTTTGAGTTAGAAATGGTAGTCTAGGTAACCAAGGGTCATCTTCCTTAACATTTATTAGATATTTTACACTGTACATATTTCTTTGATATAATTTATAGAAAAAATCCAGAAAAGAGGAAAGCAATTTTATATGTTGTATGCTTACCTACAAATTAATAATAATTCAATTTTCCTTTTATTTTTATTTTTTAAAGTTGGTTAAAGACTATAATGGAGCAATTTAAATCTAAAGGCGAAGTGAGCACAAATTATCCTCAGAGAGGAAGGGATCAAGCTATTTTCTAAAGCACCCAAAGGCCAAACAAGGAATAATGGATGGAAACTGAACAAGGAGAGATTCAACCTGGAAATAAGGAGGAATTTTCAATGAGAACTATCAAACAATGGAACAGCTTGCCTTCAGAAGTTATAGGAGCATCATCACTTGAGACTTTCAAGGAGAGATTGGACTGCCATTTGTCAGAAATGGTGTAGGGTCTCCTGCTTGGGCGAGGGATTGGACTAGATGATCTACAAGGTTCCTTCTAACTATGCTAATCTGTATCTATCCTGAGTTTGACAGAAGAAACAAAGATGCTTTTAAAAATGTATTGGTCTGATACAAAATTAACCAAGAGATATATTAATTAAAAATGAAGAAAATCTATTGGGTTTGCTTTGTTTCATTAAAGAAAAGAATACATTTGAAAAAGAATATGAATTCAAGAGAATATCAGTCAAATAGAAGGAAACTAAAGTTGCCAGATTTGGGCTACACAATTCTGGAGAACCATTTGATAACAGCAAAGAGATAATAGAAAACTTTTTTCCTTGTCATCTAGTGGCCTTCTAAAATTTTAGAGTAATTCTAAATCTGCAATGAAAATTGCTTTTAGTTGTGCCACACTGCTAGAACAATGTTTTAGATTTAACCAATGTAAGGAAACCAGAATTTTAACAGGAAACAACATTACAGTCAATATACCAAGAATACCAAGTTTAAATTAAACTTAATGCAATTACGAATGAATCACAATAGTGATTCATTTTGGAACTTTTAGGCAAGATGTTCATATAACTAAATTATATTCTAAGTTTTAAGGAAGATGAATAAGTGCTGCCTATGAATAGGATAGAAGGGGTAATGGAAATGCATTAAAATGAGCACATTATATCCCGCACCCATTTATAAAGATTTTGTTAAAACCCACTGTCTCTTTCTTAAAAACAGAGTTATAATGTTACTCAGTATTTTTCTTAAAAGGTACTATAGTGATCTGGAAGGATGCGGTAACAGTTTTGATTTACAATATCTAAATTCCTGTGACCTCTCCCAAAGCACTACTATAATGCACTACTCCATCTTAAGCCCATGTCACACTGCACTAACGGATGGAAAGAGGATGTAAAATGGAGAAAAACACTTGCCATCCGTTGGTTAACACGATGCATCCATTGTGTACCCACTGCATACGTTTTTCATACTCTCTATCTGTCCAGCATCCGTATACTGAAATTTCATCCACTCAAAAAATTTTGAGCTGCACAAAACTTTTTGAGCAGATGAAGTATCCAACACGTCCGTTCTACATCCGCTACGCATACGGGGAACATCCGTTATACGTCCGTTGTCATCTGTTACGCGTCCGTTATATCCGCAAGGCATCCGCTATGCATCCGCGCAACTCACATCCGCTCCAGCGGAAAACGGACACAGGGAGGAAGCGAAACAGACGTGGAACAGACACACAGCGTTAGTAGCACGGACATAGAAAGGATGAAAGCGAATGCAGCTCGGATATAAAGCATTAAAACGGAAAAAACGTTCGTATAGGGGACGTATCTCAGATATTTAGGATGTCTGGAGGATGTCTAGAGAATGCGGAAGGACACCTAGTGGAAAACCTATATTTCCTATAAAAAGGGGGAGGAAATCACCTGGATCTCACTTTCAGTCCAGCAGCCCTGCGGTGCAGACCTCTTCAGCCTTGTTCTTGCTCTTGCTCTTCCACAGCATCCAGTCATCTCCACCATGGATTGTCGCACACTCCTTTTGATAGCCGCCATCATTCTACAACAGTGCGAAGCCCTCTACAGGCTCTTTCACCTGTTCTACGCAGGGAAAAGGAGGCGGCCAAGAAGTGTCTGGGTCCAAAGATGGATCGTGAGAAGAGCGGAGTACGGACTGTATGACAAGCTGATGGTGGAGCTGAGGAATGAAGACTCTTGTGCATTCCATAACTTCATGAGGATGCCACCAGCCATGTTTGATGAAGTTGTGGAGCGGCTGAGACCCAGGTTGACCAAGGCAAACACCAACTTCTGGCCCAGCCTGGACCCTGGGGTGAAGGTGGCACTGACTCTGTGCCACCTGGCCTCAGGGACCATGTACAGGAGCATGCAGTACGCCTGGAGGGTGCCACACAACACCATCAGCGTTGTGGTCAGAGAAGTGGTGCAGGCCAACATCGAAGAATACCTGGAGGAGCTCCTCCAGTGCCCCTCCACTGAAGAAGACTGGAAGAAAGTTGCAGAGCAGTGGTATCAGAAGTGGAACTTCCCCCACACCGTTGGAGCCATAGATGGGAAGCACGTGGCCTGCAAAGCTCCACCCAACTCAGGGTCCACTTATTTAAACTACAAGGGCTTCTCCAGCATCATCCTCTTTGCCATGGTCGATGCTGGCTACAAGTTCATGTATATCGATGCTTCAGGCAACGGGTCAGCTTCAGATGCCCAGGTATACAATGCCAGTGACCTCAAGGAGGGGCTGGAATGCAACCTCATCATGGGCTTCCCAGATCCAGACCCCCTGCCCAACGACACACAAGATGTGCCCTACTTCATTGTGGGGGATGACGCCTTCTCCCTCAGAACCTACCTCATGAAGCCCTACACTTCCAGATGCCTCACCCATGAAGAGAGGATCTTCAACTACAGGCTGTCCAGGGCAAGACGGGTGGTGGAGAACACCTTTGGCATCCTGGCCAACAGGTTCCAGGTACTTCCCACCACCATGCAGCATCACCCAGAGACCGTGAGGAACTTCGTGGAAGCTTGCTGCATCCTGCACAATCTCATGTGCACCCGCTACCCAGTGTTGCAGAACAGGCTTGTGGACCGTCAACAAGGCAATGGGGACATGGAGCCTGGTGAATGGAGGCAAGGACTAAACCTGATAGGCACTGTGGATGTTCCAGGCCCCAACAGAGCTTCACGTGAAGGGAAGAAGCAGCGCAACCTACTGAGACACTGGTGCAACTCCCCAGCTGGAGCAGTGGAGTGGCAAGACAGGATGGTAGATGCTTAATGGATGCTTCCTTCAGCCTGTCTCATCACACTGATGAGATTGTGCCATGCATGTTGAGTGGCCCTACAGTGAACAGGGCAATTTATAAAGAGTTGTGTTTATGTTGAAATGTGTTGATGAATGATTAAATTGTTATTGATAATAAAGGGCCATAGGTGTGGCACCTGGGAGGGTGGAACATACAGTCCCACTATGTTTTCACTGGAGGCTTATCTATCCCACTGCCATCCCAAAGGTATCCCTGCCCATCCCACTGCTATCCTTACTCATCCCAAAAGCATGCAAAGGCTTAAACCATTTCTAAAAGTTTCTACCAAGACTTTATTTACTAAAAGAACTGAACCAAGTGTGTGAAGCAAAGATAAACTTTTATTAATAACAAACTGTAAAAGCAAAATGACCCAAGTAAAGTGTCCCACGCAAAGATAAAGTCAACAGGTAGCAACCCAGTCTCTGGCATTCTTCTCAGTCACTCTGAGGCGTGCCCATGGTCTCGGGGTGAAGGAGCCAGGGGCTGTGGAGGTGGCAGTGGCTGGAGTGCTGGTCTGAGGTGCCATTGGGGTGCCTGGCCCCGAGAGGACAACAGGGGATGGTGTGTAGAGGAAGCTCTGAGAGAGCTGGCTCAGTCCCGTGATGTTGAGAGCCCCTTCCTCCATGACATGGGGTGTCAGTCCCAAGACCGATGACAGATGTTCTGAGGCCGGGCTTGGCTGTGGGGTGGAGAAAGGAGGAGTGTAGTGGGGATGTCAGGTCTGGTGAGCGAGGTGAGGCATCAGTGGCATCTGTGGCATCGGTGGTATCTGTGGCATTTGTGGCACCTGTGGCACCTGTGGCATCAGTGGCACCTGTGGCATCGGTGGTATCAGTGGCATCAGTGGCACCTGTGGCAGGCGAGGAACCTGTGCCTGGACTGGGAAGGGCTGCCTGTGCTGCTGGAACTCCTGGTAGCCATAGCCTTGGTAGGTGAGGTGCTGGGGAAAGCCTTGGAAGGGCTGTGACATCACCTGGGGTGGAGGAGCAGACCTGGAGTGGGTCAGAGCAGGTTCAGCTGGGCCTGGAGGGTGGTGCAGAAGACCTATGATCTTCTCCTTGATCACCTGGTACTGGGATTCGGGCATTTCCATGAGGGTCTGATTGACGTAGGTGAGGAAGGGCTTTCTGTTAGACGATGGTATGTCGGACTGTACCAGTTGAGAGAGATCTACGCTGCTTTTGATTGTGTCCCCGATCTCCAAGAGGACAGTGTGGCTCTGTCCCTCCGGTCTGGCCTGCTTTCTGTGGAGGTGGAGCTGGGGGTGGGGGTGGGTTGGCCTCTGGTGGCAGCGGCTTCTTCTTGCTCCAACTGCATCAGGGGGTCCTCCATGTGCTCTGCCATGGGGAGTGCAGCTGTCGGGGGGGTCTATGTCGTGGGACGCTCCACAGATACCTGCCTGGACACAGGAGCTGACTCTTGGCCAGAAGAGGACTGGCTCTCTGTGGGCTGCCTGAGAGAGAGGGTTGACAGAGGGGCTGCTCCTTGGTGGTGGATCTCACCCTCCAAGAAGCTGCACTTGGCCACCATGTAGGTCTCCCGGTCGGTAAGCTTGACCGTGGTCTGGCCAGACTTCTTCAGGTGCAGCTTCCCGTACCAGGTGTGCATGTGCTTCCGCCCCCCCAGGAGGACATCCGAAGTGTAGCCCAGGCTCTCCGCCTTCTTTCTCCAAGCCGCCTGTTTCCGCTTGGTGTCTTGATAGAGCCTGTGTCCCTTCCTCCAGAGGTACTCGTTCTCCCTTAGCCATTCAAGCACCTCCTCCTCATTTTCCTCTGCAATGGAGTACTGTCTCCTCTCCCCCTTATCTCGTGAATGCCTCTTCCTCCCTCTGGCAGGGCCTTCTGGGCTCATCAGTAGGGCTTTGAGGTTCTAGGGGCTGGTCCACCACACCACCACCACCAGCAGCAGCACCAGCACCAGCAGCACGAGCAGTAGCACGAGCAGCAGCAGCACCAACAGAGTCAGCACCAGTAGCAGAAGCCCCAGCAGAAGCAGAGTCAGCACCAAGGGATGGGATGGTGGTCCTGTCCTTCTTGCCAGGGCTGCCAGGAGTAGGCACAGGCTTCCTCTTCTTCCCCATGGTTGTTGGCTGAAGATGTGTCTTTCCTCTGAATGGTGACCTGCTTGAGAGCTGCATCCTTTTATATCTGCGGGGCTGACGCAATGCATCCTCCCCGCATGCACAGTGAATGCTTTGCATCAGCTAGGCATCCGCTAGGCGTCCGTGATGCATCCGCGTCATCCCCTAGGCATCCGCTCTTCATCCGTTCCTTCCGCTGCACATCTGCTTCTGTGTTCTCCCCAGGAAGCCCTGCGGATGTGCCATCCACTTCCATCCGCTTCCATCTGCTAGGCTTCCGTTGAGCATCCCCTTAACATCCTGGCTACATCCTCCCCCCGTCTGTTCCTTTCCATTGTTGTCCGCTCTGTTTATGCAAATTTGGGGCACTTTTGAGAGCGGATAACAACGGATGGAAAATTTGCTCGTCCGCTGTGTCATTTTTACACACATTTTGCATCCGTTGGCTGATGTGACCTAGCCTTTATATGCTGTACCATCATTATTTTCAAATGCCTCCAATTTTTTAAAAGTGCCTCAAATAACTCTTTCCTTAGAGAACAATCAAATCAGCAGTTTAAGGCTTCAACTTGCAGATCAACAGGTAATGGAAGCATCTTCCCAGTGACATTCCTCACCTCCCAAGTATGAATAATTGACTGTTCATCATTCAGAAAAAGTTACCTGCGGGGAGCAAACTCTGAAACTTTACATGAACGTTTGGATAAGGATAGTAGCAGGTGGCTCAAATGGTAACGGACAAATCCAACAATATTTGTCTTGCAAGTTGTTTACTTCTCCCACCAGTCCAAAAACCTGTTGGCCTGAACTGTTAACCCTTCCAGGTAAATCAGACAAGAAGCTAAGTGAGATGATTCTGTTGTAAGGCTATGTTAATCGAATCTTGCAAGTCTGAAGGTATAAATCTCCCATCGTCACTTTTAATCATCTGAACAATGAGGTGGATCCTTCCTAAATTTCTTTCTCTGATTGTTAGGCCACTGTGGGCTCCTGCCTCTCTTATATGATTGTTTCCTAAGCAGGCTCTCTTTCCCTTGTCTCCCACGGACATCTATATATTTCACCACAAACAATAAAAGATGGTCAAACTTCTGAGTATCTTTTGCCCTCATTTTGTCATTTTATGCCTTGAACAAAGGAAAAATATTGAGAAGGTACTCTCCTTGGAATTAACAAGAAATTTACATTTATATTCTCTTGGGAGAAAATTATAGCATCATGTTGAATGATGTGAATGAGTCCAAGGTTCTAACGAGGCTATCTACAGAATGATTCAGTGACCTACAGATGGGAAGAGGTCAACCTATATAACAATACCAAAGAAAGAAGATTAATAAAGTGCACCAATTAAGGAATTATTTCCTTAATTTCACATGCTAGCAAAATAATGCTTTGGATCATCCACTAAAGATTAGAACCCTTATGTGGAAAAGGAAGTGACAGTCGTTCAAGCTGGCTTTAGAAAAGACTGAGGAGCAAGAGTCAAAATGGTTGTCACATGCTGGATAATTGAGAAAGGAAAAGAAAGGAAGGGAAGGGGAAGAGAACGGGAAGGGAAGGAAGGAGAGGGGAGGGGAGGGAAAGGAAAGAACACCAAAAAGAAGATAGTATATCTTCACTGATTATAGAAAGGCCTTTGATTGTGCTGATCATGCCAAGCTGTAGAACATGCTTAAAGAATTCCAGAACATTTGGTGTCTTCCCATGAAGCTTGTACTTAGGTCAAGAAGGTATAGTCTGAACAGAACATGGCAAAAAAGATAACTCCCGACTGGCAAAGGAATGTGACAAGGCTGTACACTCTTTCCTTATTTATTCAATCTGTATGCTGCTTATATGGATGGTCTAAAACTGGAGGAAGAAACATCAATAACCTCTCCTTAAGTTTGATGTCACCATTCTGATAGTTCAAAATGCAATTAATCTGCAAGTTCTAGTAAAAGAAGTCAAGAAATATAATGAAAGAATAGGATTAAGATCAAATATAAAGAACATCAAACTAATATTATATCAAATGAAATAATAATCAGTCACAATATCAACAATGAATTTTTTGGAAATGATAGTTTCAAAACAGTATTTTGGGATCAACTATTAATAGTAAAGGAACTGACATTCAACTACAGACTAAGATTTGGTAGAGTAGCAATGAAGGCCTTAGAAAAAGAAATCAGATGCCAGGATGAGTCTACAACCCACAAAGATAAAAACTGCCATAATTTTCTTCATGACATTCTATAGAAATGAAACTTTGGCTTTGAAGAAGCAGGATAGAAAGAGCATTGATATTTTTGAACTTTTTTGTTCAAAAGTTTTGAAGAAGATTGCATGGAGAGCAAAGAAAATAAACACATAGATCACTGAACAAATTAACCAGAGTTCTCACTCAAGGAGATAATAACCAGACTCAAATTGTCTTATGCGGGCCATATTATGCAAACATATGGATAAGTCTATAACTGCAAGCTACTTCTGTTGACTGCTGCCTGCCTGCAATTTGGCAGTTCAAATCTCACCAGGCTCAAGGTTGACTCAGCCTCCCATTCTTCTGAGGTTGGTAAAATGAGGACCCAAATTGTTGGGGGGTATATGCTAACTCTGTAAATCACTTAGAGAGGGCTGTAAAGCATTGTAAAGCGGTATACAGGTCTAAGTGCTATTACTACTGCTATAATAAAAAAGATGGAAGGATAGAGAGAGGACGACAAGCAACATAGGAGATGGATCCAATAACAGCAGCACTAGGCACATCATTGGAAGGACCAGGCTGGGAAAGATTGTCTTGGAGAAAATGTGGGTGGCCAGAGTCAACATGTGAAGGCAGATAATCAAGGTAGATTTATTTGTCACTGTGAGCTTATGCACTGGAGACAAATTCCTTGTGTATCTAATCACACATGGCTCATAAAGAATCTATTCCTGTGATGGCAAACCTATGGCATGTGTGCCACGGGTGCCATGCAGAGCCATTTGGGCCGGCATGCGAGCTGCAGACAAACTTACTTCATTGGGCATGCACGTGCCTCACAGCTGATTTTTGGCCAGTTTGAGGCCTTTTTTGGCATCCCAAAAGCTTGAGGAAGGCTTCTGCAGGCTTTGCAGGTTGAAAACTAGCCCTGTTTCATCACTTCTTGTTTTTCCAAAAATATTGGAAGTGACAAAACGGGGCAGGTTTTCACCTGCAAAGCCTGCAGAAGCCTTCCTCAAGCCTTTGGGAGGCCCCAAAAGGCATCAAACTGGTTGAAAATCAGCTGTGAGGTGCAGGTAAGGGGGTGGATGGGTGGGGATTACGCGCACATGTGTAGGAGGCATGGGGGTTTATGCATTGCCTTCTGGGTGCTGGCACGCACAATTTTTGGCACAGGAGCCCAAAAAGGTTAGCCACCACTGATCTATTCTATTATTCTGTCCTGTCCTGTCCTGCCCTGCCCTGCCCTGCCCTACTCTCTATTCTATTCTATTCTATTCTATTCTATTCTATTCTATTCTATTC
>BLBF01000003.1:67406003-67441062 GCA_015471245.1 Laticauda colubrina
TCTATTCTATTCTATTCTATTCTATTCTATTCTATTCTATTCTATTCTATTCTATTCTATTCTACACTATTCTGTGTTAGATTTCATTGAGATTAGAAGAAATGGATCTAAGTTACTCCTGTTTAGGCTGATTGAAGTATTACAATTGATTGAGTGAAAAACCTTGGAGACTTTCTTAAGTATTCAGTGGGCCACTCAAATCAGCCTGAAGACAGTTGTCTCACATAGGCAGCATCCTTCATGCTATTCTATTCTATTCTCTTCTGTTCTGTTTTATTCTCAACCAAAACAAAAATGTTCCCAAGTCACTGTATGCAGGCTGTCTAAATATGACATGTATTTAACTTTTTCATCTTTAAAAGTCCCTATTTTTAAAAAGCCACTAATGCTGCTATGGAATCATGCCATTTGAAAAGGATACACATGCATTACATTTATTCAGCATCCTAAAAATTATCAACCCCCTCCAAAAAAAGATCAAGTAAACAATTACCACAAACAGAAATACATTTATGATGACCCATAAATGATGAATTTTTAGCATTATTTGGATAAAAAGAGGTGAACAGTAGTGAAGATAGGATGACTCCTATAGGCTGTATAAATTTACAACAAAATAAGCTCATGTATAAATATATTTCCAAAAGGGATTTGTGAAGAGTGGGATTGATATGCAAGCTCACGTCTCCAAATTTTATCCAGATCTAATTAGGTTTTATATCTTACTGCTATCATCTCTGCATAAAACATGTCCACCAATCTCTAGCTATAATGGACATTCTGCATAGCTAAAAAGAGATACTGGAGGATCTTGTCAGATGAACAGGCTGTTATTTTTAGCCAGGGATCATTGAGTTTACATTAAAACACAAGCATGAAGGACGCTGCCTATGTGAGACAACTGTCCTCAGGCTGATTTGAGTGGCCCACTGAATACTTAAGAAAATCTCCAAGGCTTTTCACCCGATCAATTGTAATACTTCAGTCAGCCTAAACAGGAGTAACTTAGGTCCATTTCTTCTAATCTCAATGAAATTAACACAGTTAAAGGACTAGCAAACCAATTATGAGAGTGGAACACAACCACAGAGCCTGTAGTTATTTGGAGATGGGGAGGTAAGCTAGCTCCAGGAAGTGAGGGATATTTTCCAGCAAGCTTGAACATTTTTTAAGAAAAAGATGCTGAGGCTGGAAAGAAGGGAAGTGCAATTTGCAAAGAGATTACTTAGCCCAACAGTAACAGAATAGTCTTCCCCATGTTTGTACATTCCTCATGGGTTGTCTTATACCTCCCAGCATTAATAGTCAGTTTGATCTAGTTGCTGACTGTAATACTGAGATTTGTCCCCCAGCTCATCCAGAAGGTACTGGCTTGATTAGAACAGCATTGAAAAGCCAATAAGCCTCAGTAAGGTTCAAGTCAGATGGTATTTGATAAACAAATGAGAAAATATTGGCTAAATTCACATACTGAAAACTGGGACGTTCTTTGCAACCTGCATACATACAACATTGTTTTAATTTTGCATTATATGTTGCCAAATTCCTGTTCTTTGATTTTTGAAGATATGACAATGTAGCAAACATCTCTGGGAGCAAATAATTTAAGAAAGAACATTTGTTTTTGAGGCCATTCAATATTAGCTGTCCTAATCTGAAACAGAATCATAAACCAAAATGAGAAGGAATCATAGATCAATTGTTTAATACAAGCGAGTTTCAGAGAAATGTCTGCAGAATCAGTATAAATATAATATCCAAAGGACCAAAATTACAGTTTTCTTTGGAACTTCAGCTTCATTCATCGCTCTCCTTTTTTTTATTACAACTCTCATCTACCCAAGCCAGCATGCTCCATGATAGAAAAAACTATAGAAAACATCCCATCTAAACTCAAGAAAGAATTGGCCAAGGAATAAGTTTTAGTGCAGAATTACTGAACAGCATGCACATGCAAAACTTAATCAGTAGTAATACCAGTTGAATCCCACCCTTGCCTAAATTCTTTAATCCCCTCAACATACAGCTTTTAAAATCATGAAATTCTTTACCTATGTCATATCTTGTAAAAACAAAAAAAGGATCTTATTTCCTACACAAAACTTTTTATGCTTTATAATTAATTACAAAATCTTATTGTAAAAGTTTCAACATTTCAATTTTATCTGGAAACTTAGTCCATTTATCTTTATCTGGAAATATTCCAAGGAACTGATTTATTCACTAGTTCCTTGCTCTTTGTTGGGGTTGCCAATATGATACTGATGGCACTTGTTGATGACCATGTATGACAATTTTATCCACTTCTGCATCAACTGGCCACAATAATTCAGTTATCTCTCAGTTGGATTGTTATAATGCTCTACATGGGACAAGTTGCAGTTTTCCAGAATGCAGTGATATGGTAGTTTGGATTAAGTAGTATTCTGCAACAATGTGACATAAACTTATCCAAATAATTATATCTGATTTTAAAATGTTATAGGATATAACCATAAAATATTTGCATTTAATTAACTGAAACCTCTTACTGTGTTTTCAACTTGGGCCAAGAGCTAGAAGACAACTGAAAGAAATCAGATTTAGCTAAACATATCTCTTTCTAATGACTAATATATAAGATATATTTTTCCACATCATTCAGAATATAGTTGTTTTCAAAGCCTGCTTAATTAGAGACAAGATGACAAATTATAGCAAGAGAGATTGGCTGTTCAATGGCCTTTCTGAGGATGAAGTAACAACCACCATGATTACTTCAGGATCAGAACAGATTTTTATTGCAGTGTTTTTTTTCCTATCAAGAAATGGATGATCAAGGAGATGATGAAATTCAGTGTCAGATTTATGAAGACTAAGGTTTCCTCAAATTAGAAGTGTGAGGAATATAAGTCACACTGATTTCAGCTCAGTAACAAATTTGTCAAACATATACCTATATATAAATAGGCTGGCAATGATAAAGTCTTTCCCAGCAACCTGTAGATGAAAGATTATTTTATTTTTCAAGACCTCTCTCTGGATGCTTGGATGACTAGTGATTTCCTACAGTTAACCTCTGAGCATTACTTATCCTTATTTGTCTTGCATTTAACACAATCAAACTTTATTTACAAAATGTATGCTTTTTGCTGATTTAGGAAGAAGAAAACTTAAACACTTAAGTACAATACTGTCATTAAGTATGCAGATGTGATAGACTGCTATGTGAGTGTTGTCAGAGGTCATTAGAGCATGGAAGTAGAAGGATATGCAGAAACTTGTGAAGAAAATACAAAATGCTTTTATTAGGAGTATCTATTAATTGGAATATGCATGCTCCAATATTTTGAATGTTGTGGTGATGGCATCTGACATCTTTAAAATGTATTATCTGATTCTCTTTTCAAAAAAAAAAGACATGATTTGGGCTTTCTCAGTTGAAAAGACCGTTGCTTTTGCTTGGTATTTTATCTCTGAAACACTTCCAGTATTTCAAATAGCCCAGATTGGTTGTTTAAATGAGATATATGCATTTTTGTACTGATGACACTTTTATAAAACTTAATTCACAAAATTTATTTTAAACATAGTTTTCTTTTGGAACTACGCAGAAGTTTTGTTTCGGTGGTCCCTTTGTAGGTGGGCCAAGATGTTAGGCAGCAAAAGATTTGTTTAGTTGCTGTTTTGTCACTGATTGTGAATTTTTTTATACCTTAACCAAATAATGGAAGCATTAAAAGAAAAGAGACTAAGTACCAATATTAGAAACAGACCATGGTCCTGCCTGTTCTCTAATTTGCTGCAATTGTCTTTTACCACTCTCTTTGAGGTGGTGATATGCTACAAAGTAAAAGCAGAACTCTGGTGATGACCTCGTCAGGGATTATTCTGTAAATGAGGACTCCACCTGATTAGTCTTTCCCAATTAAATCAAAGCTCCCAATTTTCTGCCCACAAAAAAAGAGAAAGGACATGAATCATGTTGGCTGTTATTCTGCTCTTCCTTTTCCTAAGTAGTAGAGGATGATGGGGAGGAAGACCTGGTGAGATTTTTTTTAATGTTGTATTTATTTTCTATGTGAAATATAAGTGAGTATATATTATCTCACATATATCTATTTGAGTATTAACTAATATATGACACAATGAATTAGAGTCAAAGTAGTTACTAATAATACTTCAATCACAAGCCCTTCTCCAAAAATTAGGATATTTTTGATAGTAAGTTAGAACATCTTTCTGCAACCTCAGAGCAGGATCTTGTAATGCATCGCCTTGAGAAGAATGAGGAAGATGTAAGAGCAATTTGCCAAGGTAACTGATTATTATTCATGGATATGTACAAGAGGAAGCTGAATGACAACCTTTCATGGATGGTTTTGGATTTTTGCACTGAATGCACAATGAACTGAAACAGTTTGCCCTTGGAAGTTGTGGGAGTATCATCACTTGAGACTTTCAAGAAGAGATTGGACTGCCATTTGTCAGAAATAGTGTTGGGTCTCCCATTTGGGCAGGGGATTGGACTAGATGACCCATAAGGTCCCATCCAACTCTGATTATCTGTTGATTCAGTGGCCTAAATGACCTCTTCCATTCCAATCAGTGCAACAACAGGTGAGAAATAATATACAAAACAAAAACAAAACATGTTATTATATGTAAGCTTACAAATCTTTATTTTTAATCTTCAACCAAAATACACAAAACGAAGAAAAAGATCTTTAATATTTTAGCAGATCATAATTTTGACAACTCTTCAGCTTTTTCTTTCTTTCTTTGTATTCCCTTTCAAAGATCATCATGGGAAAGATACCCAGAAGATTCTTTTATGGAAGATTGCAATATGTAGACAAGTCAATAATGGGTATCAATAAACCAAACTTCCAAATAGTGAATGCTGATCAACTCTAGGCTTAAGAGTTTCTGAGCTATTCACTAGTAGATCCATGCAGTGGAAGCCAAATATCCAGTGATTTTCCCAATTGGGGAATTTCCAGGTGTATGCCTGGAAAATTGTACATATTACAATGTTAGTACATCTGGAAAAATAAAAGAATGGGAAGATCTACTATAATCAATATACTGCTCTGCAAATTTGAAATGAGCAAGGAATTATACAGATGATCTCTGTTCTAACTCTATGATAATGTGAAAAAAGTTCAATCATTTCAATTGTCATGCAAAAAATAAATCTGTTAATAATTTAGCACACTGACTTTCTGATACTGCAGCAGAAATATCTAATTGTAACAAAATGTAAAGTATAAGAGCAAGTAAGTCAGACTACTGTTTATGGTTTACAGCTTCATTGGATAATGTTATTGTGGAATATAAAATACGTTTACAAGTGCAAAGAAAATTGTTCCTACCTATAATAATCTGGAAGTTCTCTGCCACAACTCCAGTAGAAGAATATTTGGATGCTTCAGGTCAGCTGGTAGGTATCTTGCTTGTAAATCAGACTACAGCAACCATTAAATTCCCAATTTTGTATTTTGCCCACAGACTTTGAAGGAGCATGCAAAAGCTTCATAGATAGGCTTCACTTTGCCAAAGAAGCACCTATTTAATGTCCCTTTATGAGGCAATGGGATAATCTTCACTGTTTACACTCTGTTTTGGAGTGAAGCCTCTTCACTCCAAAACACTCCAAAACTCTTAGCCTCTTCCCAAGAACTGCAAGGAGCCTTTTCCCACTTTTTCCAAAGTGTATCCAGATAGGCAATTTTGGCAAATGCTTTGGGACATCTGACAAGGAGTGTAGCAATCCTCTTAGGAGATCTTCACTTATATTTAGCATATGATGAGAACATGAAGAAGAGAAGTAAACATATGCATACAACCCATGTAATTATATACAAAACCTCTAAGGGGATATGGGAACGGCCTGATAACTGGTTGTTCAATTCAGCTTTCCAGGCGATCGCTTCTGGTGTTTCTTTGGGCAGATCTTCTAGGGAACCAGAGAATGCATGTCATGGGCAATCTTGCACAATATATTTAATATTGTGGCACAATGGTTAAAATTCAGTATTGCAGGCAAAGTCTGCCCTTAGCCTGATGGGACTCAAAAGTTGACTCAGCCTTCCATCCTTCTGAAGTTGGTTAAAATGAGGACCTAGATTACTGGCAGCAATATATAAGTCTAAGTGCTATTGCTAATTGTTTGCATATCAGCAGCACAATTGCAACAAAAGGAATCTCTATCCCCCTGATAAAGGACAAGAGGCACTTCTTCCAGTTATCATTACTGTGTTTAGTGAACACAGTAAAGCTCTTCCATGTTAGGCCACTTTAAATGACCTGGAAATAAGGCCACAACCACTGAACCTGAAAGTACTTTGTCCTGTGCTGGTGGAGAAGACTGAGAGGAATTACTTCCATGACACTAGTTTAAGCAATTCAAGGACACACACATCATTGAAGCAGATCAGATAGTCTCTTCACTTTGATGAAGAGGATCATGCAGCCTCCACAGTGTGAATCACATTGTCAGAATGAATCGATGATGCATTGCACAGACATAAAAGCTGGCCCTCTCCATCCATGCATCTTAGTTGGTGATGAACTTTAACAGTGCTGATTCTATCAGAATCCAGTGACAGAACACATGATAATTTATCTTTTTAATTCCTTTCCTCTAATATTTAATTTTGAGGAATTCAGTGAACTGAAGATTAATCTATCACTTAAAAGAGAATCTATGACAAATTGCAAGGCCTATCATCAAACTTTCTGATTTTAGGCATTTAAGCATGTATTTGCATCCAAATCTGCAACTGTCTAACAGGTAGTTACTCTTGATATGGTGCAAATGTTGTATTTTAGAATCAGGTGAACGCAACATGAATGTATAGGCAAATCTAAGGACAGGTCCACTTGGAGCAGCTGATACACTTTAATAAGTGCTGATGAGGGAATAGAAGGGGAATTTACCAAATTTGCAGATTATACTAAGCTGGCAGGAATAGCTAACACCCAAGAAGATAGGCTCAAGATCCAGATGGATCTTGACATACTAGAACACTGGGCTGTATCTACCAAAATGAAATTCAATGAAGAGAAAAGTAACGTTAGGCGAGAAAAACCAAAAGTACACATACAGACTGGGTGAAACCAGGCTCAATAGCAGCAACTATGAGAGGGATCTTGTAGTCTTAGTGGACAACCAGCCTAAATATGAGCCAGCAGTGTGCAGTAGCAGCCAAAAAAGCTAATGCAATCCTAAGTTGTATTAACAGAGGGATACAATCGAGATCAAGGGAAGTACTAATACAATTCTATAAAGCCTTAGTAAGACCACACCTAGAGTACTGCATCCAGTTTTGTTCACCACATTATAAAAAAGATGTTGAGACTCTAGAAAAAGTACAGAGAAAAACAACCAGGATGATTAAGGGACTGGAGGATAAAACATACAACAAACAGTTGCAGGAACTGGGCTTGGCTGGCTAGTAAAGAGAAGGACCAGGGGAGACATGATAACAGTCTTCCAACATTTGAGGGGCTGCCACAGGGAGGAAGGGGTCAATCTATTTTCTAAAGCGCCTGTAGGCCAGACAAGGAATAATGGATGGAAACTGAACAAGGAGAGATTTAACCTGGAAATAAGGAGAAACTTTCTGACAGTGAGAACAATCAAGCAATGGAACAGCTTGCCCTTGGAAGTTGTGGGAGTGCCATCAGTTGAGACTTTCAATATGAGATTGGACTGCCATTTGTCAGAAATGGTGTAGGGTCTCCCACTTGGGCGGGGGGTTAGATTAGATGACCTACAAGGTCCCTTCCAACTCTGTGATATCTGATCTGATCGTGTTGCTTATATTGCATGAAATTTAAAAGCTTACAAACATCATGATCCATTAACCCTTCCATTTGAAGAAACCCTTGACATGTGAGGAGGATTTAATGAAATTCTTTTCATTATGCTATGGGCAGCCTCAGTGAGATTGTAGGTTGCCCGTTTAACTCGGTTTATTATTACGAGTATAAAAAAAAATCTTTCCACCAAATTCATACTTTAAACAGACTGTTAAGCCCCTGTCACACTGCACCAATGGATGCAAAGAGGATGTAAAACGGACAAAAAACCTTGCCATCCGTTGGTTAACGCGATGTATCCGTTCTGTACTCACTGCCTCTGTTTTGCTTCCTCTCTATCCGTCCAGTATCCATTGAATGGAGGTTTCATCCGCTCAGAAAGTTTCGAGCTGCTCAAAACTTTTGCGCGGAAAATGTATCCAATTGGTCCATTCTGCATCTGCTACGCATCCGCTAGGCATTCGTTCTGCATCCGTTACGCATCCACTATATCCGCTAGGCATCCGTTCCGCATCCGTGCAACTCGCATCCGCTCGGATGCAGGGAGGAAGCGGAACGGACGCAGAACAGATGCAGAACGGATGCCTAGCAGATGCAGAACGGAAACAAAGCATTTAAAATGGAAAAAACGTTCGCAGAGGGGACCTATCTTGGATATTAAGGGTGTCTAGAGGATGCCTAGAGGATGCCTAGAGGATGCAAAGGGACACCTATAATGCCTATAAAAAGGGGGAGCAACTCACCTGCATCTCACTTTCAGCCCAGCACCCCAGCTGTGCAGACCTCTGCAGCCTTTATCTGACTCTTGCTCTTCCACAGCATCAAGTCATGTCCACTGTGGATCATAACACAGTCCTTTTGGCAGCCACCATCCTTCTGCAACAGTGCGAAGCCATCTACAGGCTCTGTGAACTCTACTACGGGAAGAAAAAGAGGCGGCCAAGAAGCGTCTGGGTCCGAAGATGGATCGGGAGAAGAGTAGAGTATGGACTGTACAACAAGCTCATGGTGGAGCTCAGGAATGAAGACACTCGGGCATTCCAGAACTTCATGAGGATGCCTCCAGCCATGTTTGACGAAGTTGTGGAGCGGCTGAGACCCAGGTTGACCAAGGCAAACACCAATTTCCAGCCCAGCCTGGAACCTGGGCTCAAGGTGGCACTCACTCTGCGCCACCTGGCCTCAGGGACCACCTATAGGAGCATGCAGTACGGTTGGAGGGTGCCACAAAACACCATCAGCATTGTGGTCAGAGAAGTGGTACAGGCCATCATCGAAGAATACCTGGAAGAGCTCCTCCAGTGCCCCTCCACTGATGAAGGATGGAAGAAAGTTGCAGAGCAGTGGTATCAGAGGTGGAACTTCCCACACACCGTTGGAGCCATAGATGGCAAGCACGTGGCCTGCAAAGCGCCAGCCAAGTCGGGCTCCACTTATTTCAATTACAAGGGCTTCTTCAGCATCGTCCTCTTTGCCATGGTCGATGCTGACTACAAGTTCATGTACATCGATGCTTCAGGCAATGGCTCATGTTCAGATGCCCAGGTATACAATGCCAGTGACCTCAAGGAGGGGCTGGAACACAACCTCATTGTGGGCTTCCCAGATCCAGACCCCCTGCCCAACAACACCCAAGATGTGCCCTACTTCATCGTGGGGGATGATGCCTTCTCCCTCACAACCTACCTCATGAAGCCCTACACCTCCAAATACCTCACCCGTGAAGAGAGGATCTTCAACTACAGGCTGTCCAGGGCAAGGCAGGTGGTGGAGAACGCCTTTGGCATCCTGACCAACAAGTTCCAGGTACTTCTCATCACCATGCAGCATCGCCCAGAGACCGTGAGGAGGATCATGGAAGCTTGCTGCATCCTGCACAATCTCATGCACACCCGCTACCCAGTCTTGCAGAACAGGCTTGTGGACCTCCAGCAAGGCAATGGGGACATGGGGCCTGGTGAATGGAGGCAAGGGCGAAACCTGATAGACACTGAGGATGTGCAAGGCCCCAACAGCGCCTCACGTGAAGGGAAGAAGCAGCGCAACCTCCTGAAACACTGGTGCAACTCCCCAGTTGGAGCAGTGGAGTGGCAAGACAGGATGATAGATGCTTAATGGATGCTTCCTTCAGCCTGTCTCATCACACTGATGAGATTGTGCCATGTATGTTGAGTGGCCCGACAATGATCAGGGCATTTAATAAAGAGTTGTGTTTGTGTTGACATGTGTGGATGATTGATTACATTATTATTGATAATGAAGGGCCATAGGTGTGGCACCTGGGAGGGTGGACCATACAGTCCCACTATGCTTGCACTGGAGGTTTATCTATCCCACAGCTATTACCCATTCCAAAGGTATCCCTGCCCATCCCACTGCTATCTTAACCCATCCTACAAGCATGCAAAGGCTTAAACCAATTCTAAAAGTTTCCACCAAGACTTTATTAAAAAAAAAAGAAATGAAGCAAGTGTGTGAATCAAAGATAAACTTTATTGAACAACAAGCTGTAAAAAAAAAAATGACCCAAGTCAAGTGTCCAAATAAAGTGTCCACAGGTAGCCAGCTACCCAGTCTCTGGCACTCTTATTGGTCACTCGGAGGTGTGCCCAGTCTCAGGGGTGAAGGCTCCAGGTGCTGTGGAGGTGGCTGGTGCTGGAGTGCTGGTCTGTATCGTCATTGGGGTGCCTGGCCCTGAGAGGACAACAGGGGACGGTGTGTTGAGGAAGGTCTCAGACAGCTGGCTCAGACCCGTGATGCTGAGAGGTCCTTCCTCCATGCCATAGGGTGTCAGCCCCAGTACTGATGACAGATGTACTGAGGCCAGGCTTGGCTGTGGGGTGGAGGAAGGAGTAGTGTAGTGGGGCTGTCTGGTCTGTAGCTGGGTGAGGACTGGCGTGGGTGGCATCGCTGTCATCGGTGGCATCATTGTCATGGGTGGCATCGATGGCATTAGTGGAACCGGTGGCAACGGTGTCGTCCGATGACTGGGAAGGGCTGCTGCCTGTGCTACTGGACCTCCTGGTAGCCATAGCCCTGGTAGGTGAGGGGCTGTGGGAAGCCTTGGAATGGGAGGGACATCACCTGGGGTGGAGGTGGAGGAGCAGAACTGGACTGGGTGGGAGCAGGTTCCTCTGGATCTGGAGGGTTGTGAAGCAGCTCGGTGATCCGGTCCTTCACCACCTGGTACTGGGGTTCCTCCATGTTCCTGAGGGTCTGGTTGACATAGGTGAGGAAGGGCTTGTGGTTGGAGGATGAGGAGTCGGTGCTGACCAGCTGAGAGAGGAGATCCATACTGGTGCGGATGGTGTCCCTGATCTCCAGCAGGACAGTGTGGCTCTGCCCCTCCTGCTGTCTGGCTCTCTGCCTTTCTGTGGAGGTGGAGCTGGGGTAGTGGTGGATGCGGCTACAGCTGTGGTGCACATGATGTCTCCTTTCTCCCACCACACCAGGGAGTCCTCCACACGCTCCATCATGGTTACAACACCCGTTCGCGAGTTCTCTGCCATGGCACGTTCCACAGAAACCTGCCTGGAGACAGGGACTGGCTCTCGGCCGGAAGAGGACTGGGTTTCAGCAGGCTGCCGGAGAGAGAGGGTTGTGAGAGGGGCTCCTGGTGCTCCTCGGTGGCGGATCTCACCCTCCAGGAAGCTGCACTTGGCCATGATGTAGGTTTCTCTGTCCGTCAGCTTAACTGTGGCCTGGCCAGATTTCTTCAGGTGTAGCTTCCCGTACCAGGTGTGCATATGTTTCCACCAGCTGAGGAGCACCTCCGAAGTGTAGCCCAGAGTCTCCACCCTCTCTCTCTAAGCAGCCTGCTTCCTTTTGGTGTCCCTGTAGAGACGGTGTCCCTTCCCCCACAGAGAGTCATTCTCTCTCAGCCACTCCAGCACCTCATCCTCGTGTTCTTCTTCAATATAGTATTGCCTCCTCTCCCGTCCCTGCATACGCCTCTTCCTCCCTTTGGCAGGACCAGATGGGCCCTCATCAGAGGGGCTCCCAGGTAGTAGGGGCTGCTCCTCCACACCACCACCAGCAGCAGCACCAGCAGGATCATCATCATCATCATCATCACCAGCAGGATCATAATCATCATAATCATCATCATCATCATCATCAGCAGCAGCAGCAGCAGGATCATCATCATCATTAGCAGCAGCAGCAGCAGCAGGATCAGCAGCAGCCTCACCAGCAGCAGCACCAGCAGCACCAGCAGGACCAGGAGCACGAGCAGGACCAGGACCACGAGCAGGACGAGCAAGACCAGGAGCACGAGCAGGACGAGCAGGACGAGCAAGTCCAGGAGCATGAGCAGGACGAGCAGGATGAGCAGGACCAGGAGCAGCTTCAGCAGAGTACGCAGCAGAAGCACCACTGCCAGGAGCAGCTACAGCAGAAGCTCCAGCAACAGAAGAGCGAGCCCAAGCAGCAGAAGCCCCAGCAGAAGATGAGTCAGGGACAGGAGGCGGGAGGGTGGCCCTGTCCCTCTTGCCAGGGATGGCGGCAGGGGGTTGCTGGCTGGCAGGGAGGCTGGCAGGCACTAAGGCTGGCAGGAAGCATGGCACCAAGGCTGGTAGAAAGCCTGGCAGGAAGGCAGGCAGGTAAGCAGGCACCAAGGCTGGCAGGCAGGCAGGCACCAAGGCTGGCAGGCAGACTGGCTGGCAGTGAGGCTGGAAAGCAGGCTGGCAGCAAGGCTGGCAGGCAAGCAGAGAGCAAGGCTGGCAGCGAGGCTGGCCAGGAGGCTTGGAGGCGGGCTGGCAGCAAGGCTGGCAGCAAGGCTTGCAGGCAGGCATGCAGGCAGGGCAGGCAAGGACTCGATGTATCCGGCAGCAGGTCTTTCCTCCGAATGCTGGCCATGTGCAAGCTGCTTCCCTTTATATCTGCATGGCTTACGCAATGCATCCCCTCCGCATGCGCAATTAACGCTCGGCATCTGTTCGGCTTCCGCTGTGCATCCGCTAGGCTTCCACTCTGCATCCGCTTCATCCGCTCTGCATCCACTGTGCATCCGCTGTATCTGTTCCGCGTCTGCTTTGCTGAGGTCCCCCGGAAGCCTAGCAGATGTGCCATCCGCTCCCATCCGCTTCCATCCGCTGGGCTTCCATTCCACATCTGCTTTTCATCCACTCTGCGTCCTCCCCGCGTCCATTCCTTTCCATGTTATCCGCTCTGGTTATGCAAATTTTTGCCCCTTTTGAGAGCGGATAACAATGGATGGAACATTTTGCTCGTCCGTTGTGTCCTTTTTACATACGTTTTGCATCCGTTGGGCAGTGTGACAGGGCCTTTAATCACCAACATGTTTTCTATCCTTTTGTGAGCTTCTCAATGAAAGGTCCTTCCCACAGATGAATAAATAAAATAAAGTACAGTTATACAAGGGTTTTATTAATTTTTTATCTTCTGTGATATCTTCTTCTATTTTTAAGAATGAGAAAATTAAATCATACCAGTTTTAGTGGTAGAAAAAGAGTGAGCTTATTTTGAACACAGGAATGAAAGACCAGTTTTGGTGTAATTGTTTAGACTTTCACAAGCAAAAAACAAACAAAAACAAAACCTGAACTAATTCTGGACTTGTGAGGAAGAAATGGTAAATTGAAGATGAGCAGAATGAATACCTGGTAAATAGACAGACTCTAAGTAATTTTCTGGACAAAGAGAGGACTTGAGATCACCCACAAGTACTTTACACAATTGCTTTTTCCCAAGGAAACTTCAAGGTTGTCTTTGGTAGGTTTTGATGGAAAAGCCATCAATTTGCTCAAATCATCCTTCAAAAGGACACTTTTCCTTTTCTAATCACTTTTGGAAATTGCTTGTTAGTTGCTTTTCAGCTATGAGAAAACTTTGGATCAATACATTTTAGAGCAGTAGGTTTTTCCTTCAAACTTAAGCAACAAAGGTTTTAAATACAAGTTTAAAAGACTTAAATATATTTGAGAATAAACAGCAAAAAGGTGCTTGGGATCTTGATTTTGGAAAATTACAAATGGGCTAAGGATGCAATCGAATGTGTGGTTAACCTTGGGGGAGGGAGGGAATTTGAAATAAGATATAAAATTAATTATTAGAATACTTCCTGTGGAAAAATTTGTTTTGATTTTTCTTTTTAAAAAATGATGAGAGTCTAAAGGCTGGATACTATAGGGAACCAGAAGGAACTAAAGATTACACTTAAAGTAGAAGAACATTTAAATTTGGCTTACTAAGAATGGAGCAAAATACTTTAACATCAGATGTATTGAAGGATATTTCTGAACAATGGATCCAGAAGTTAATCTTAGTTCAATAAATAATGTCTAAAAATGTTGTGAAAGAGGAATACATTTATCTAAGAACACGGAGACTGCTCTGAACATAGATTTAAGAATGGTAGGCTACCAGAATGATATGGAAAAAGATGCTACACTGGATATACAAGTGAAATCAGCTAATGTCTCAATAATTAAAAGGAATATATAAACAACAAACCAAAAGAATGACCTGGATATTGTTCCAATATTGAATTTACAAAAGAAACTTGTTAAAGCTTTGAAGAATTTTGAAGAAAGTATGCCAGCCCTCCCAGATAAAGCAGATAGGAAACATGACAACATGAACTAATTTTACTTTATCATAAGCTTACATTTACAAAACCTTGCTAATCTGAAAATACAAGCTTCCCGCCGCCACTTTTAATTGCTTGATCCATTAGGATGTGTACTTCTTAACTTCTTTCTCTGACTGTGAAGGTAGAGCAGGGGTCTCCAACCCTGGCAACTTTAAGACTGTGGACTTCAACTCTCAGAATTTCTCATCCAGCAAAGCTTGTATAGGTTTTTACCTTTGTAGTTGTAATTTATAATTAAATTACAATTGAAAAACCTGAACAAATTCTCCTGCTATAAAAATGCTCTTACTTTCCAAAACTGCAAACAGAGGTGCTGAACTAAGTTTCAATATTTGTATATGCTAGCATTTTTAAAATTTTTACACTATATACATGTGCATCAAATACAGTAGTTTCTGCTTGAAAACTTTCACTTACGCTATACAAATGCCAATAAAGATTTTATATCAACTTGTGATCGTTGTATTTTGTTGACAGTTTCTGCAACAGAAACAGCTGCCACATTAATGGTCTCTGCTTGGTTTATTCTTCTGGTTGTCTTGCCTTATCTTGCTGTTTACATTTTGACAGAGGCAAAAAAAAAAAAATTAAATTGAAAGAAACACCCCACAATGCAAGGAAAATAATTGTATTGCCTTGAAACAGATATATATATATATATATCACTCCATAAACTTATAGTAGTAAGTAGTCAGATATTGCTGTGCAAAATATTCATTTGTTAGTAGCAGCTGAGTAGAATGTTTCATGAATTTACTAGTGTTTCAAAATACAAATATCTTGTTCCTGCACAACACTTAAAGCCAAGAAGCAACAAATAGTAAATGTGACTTCAAACCACTACCTTGCTCTGAACTATTTTAAATTTCAGAAAGAGTATAACCTTAATTACCCAATGTAAATATTCTCAGATTTCACTCTGAGTAAGTTTCATTCTGCAATCCAATGCTAAAAAAATTATCCTCAATTTACAACTAGTTGTTTAATGACCATTTGGAGTTCTAATGGCCTCTGAGAGTGTGCTTTACAGCCTATAAAGCACTTCCGGCTAAAACATTGTACCACCCCATGTTATCATATGATCCCAGTGTGGGTATGTGGCAACTTGTTTGCATGTACAAATGGCTGCCAAGTGCTCCATGACCATTTAATCACCATTAAATGAGCTGTGGTGGCACAGTGGTTAGAATGCAGTACTGCAAGCTAACTCACTGCTCACTCCAATGAGTTTGATTCTAAACGACTCAAGGTCCATTCATCCTTCTGACATCGGTAAAATGGTGACCTGGATTTTGGGGCAATATGCTGACTCTGCAAACCACTTAGAGAAGGCTGTAAGGCAACTGTGAAGTGGTATATCTAAGTGCATTTGCAATCCTACTGACTTCCCCAGAAAGTTAACAGGGAAGTTGACAGGCAAGGTTGAGAGCTGTTGCACCTCAAGAGCGAACTCTGGGGGCTGGCTGAAAGAACTGCTTGGTGAAAAAGAACTCAGACCCTGAAAAAGCTGAGCTCTGTCCTGAAATCTGCCAGAGCCTTTCTTTGTGCACATAGGGGAGAACTGAACTTCTCTGGTAAGAGGAAGAAACAGAGCTCAAATCTCAAAATGTGTTGTTCCTTTCCACACATAGAGTGTCATGCCTCTGGTGGAGACTGAGTCTGAGGAAGAGGAGGAACAGCCAACAGGGAGTGGAAGTGTGGCTCCAGAGGTGGTGGAGGAGGCTGGGGAAGGGCAGAGGCCAGCTGAGCAGTCAGAGGAGGACCCAAGCCCATCCCCTATCCATCCTAGGGCACGCAGGGAGGAGAGGATCAGGGAAAAACATGGTCTACTTGGGAGAAGAGGACCATGATCCTCTTCATGGGTTCAGATGTGAGATCTGCATAAGAGTTTGGACTTGCATGCTAACAAACACTGGAGACAAATTAATGTTTTATTCCTAAAGGTTTATCTTGGTTGGCATTCTTCCAACAGACTGGACTTGGTTTTCTTCCTGAAGTTGGCAATTATCTACCCTGATCTGTTGTGAAACTTTATTCAGAGCAGTTTATTTTTGGTTTTTGCTTAGTTATCGGCTCTTTGAATTTGAACTGTGTTTCTTTCCTTTGAAATGTTATTTTGAAAATAATTTACTCCTTCACTGTGAACAATTAAACAGTGAAGCCAAGTTGAAGGCATTAAAGGACTTTTATTTATGTTTGGTTTTTGTTATATTTCTAGATACTCTGGGTCATCACATAGAGGGAAGCTAAACTCAACAGGCATTTCTTTGCTTTGCCCACTTATGATGAAGGTGATTTGCTTAATGACTGCAACCAAGAGTGCTAGGATTGCAGTTGTTGACTGAATTAGTTATATGGCCATCTCATGTAGTATTTTGTTTAACAACTAAGATTCCAGTCCCAATTATAGTTGTAAATGGATTTTTGTCAGAAGTAATTGAAGATAGGGCTTAAAACTACTTTGATATTTCATGACCAGTGGATCTAAATCAACTAGATAAATAGTGAAATATGGAAGCCCAAGTTACTTAGATTTTAGACTCAAAATGCCATTACAAAGCTAGCATGGTGAAAACAGCTATATTTTAAAAGTCCAGCTGGGGATGCATTTTGGAAAGAAAAATTTATGTGATATTATGGATAAACGTTTAGCCTTGCTTTTACATTAGATGAAAAAGGATCAATATTTGTGCTGAATGTGGATTATGATATCCATAAGAGGATTGGCTAATATACGCTTGTGTATGAAAAAGGATCCTGATACTGAACGAAAGCAATAAAATATCAAATTATCTCTCTATCTTTTTACCGGTCTCTATGCTTGATTTTTACCCCACAGATAGAAAATTACAACTGTAGAAAATATATCAAGGTGGTGGGTAGGTAGGTGGGTGGATAGAAAGAAGAATTTAGAATTAGAAAGATTTGTAATGCTCTGAAACCTTTCTGTGGCCTCAACAAATGAGAATTCTACATTAATATTATTATAAATTATAACAAATAGAAGAAACAATAATGTACTTTATTTCCATTCTACTAAGAAGGTTATAGTTGTATATCTTAGAGTTAGAATTGTTGGATATCATTGTAATTCAAATTAGTATTTTAGTGCTCTAATGTAATAAGCATATCTTTCTTTTATTTCAAGAGAGCTTTTCTCTAAGCACAAACAATACAGTATAATAACCCTGAATTATGAAACACATTCAATGTTAAGATTTTTCCTTGACATGTATTTTAATACCATACAAGTGAATTTGCAAAATTGTTATTTTACAGAAATACAGCTTATTTTATTTTATTTTGTAAAGAAAATGTGTAAGAAATTATAAAAGCAGGAAATTTTATGAAGAGAAACACTGAACACGAGATCAACCTTAATTAAGTGAATAATAGGCCTGTAAGAATCAGGCATTGATTGACTCAAATTCTTTATTCAATTTCTAATAAAATTGTTGAACTGGATTGATTCAATTCAGATTTCCAAAACCAGGACTGAAGAAGCTTTTTGGATGAGAAGTGAAATGTCTTCAAAGAAAAACTGGAACATTCATTTGCCTGTATTTGTACATTTCTGACAATATAGATGACACTAATGCCTTTATTTTGTGAGTTGCCATGGAGCAAAATGAGTTAAGAGGATTGGATAGCCCATTCAGGAGCCACACTGCCTATTAATCCTTTGAAAGTTATTTGGGAATGTGTGGGAACATATAAGAAATATTTCCCCCATCTTCAAAAATTGCTCTTGAATATTTCTCAATATGCATGCATAACTTTGGAACACTTTCAGAAGCACTTTTGATCAGTCTTGAAAAGCTGCTTTAATGACACCTAAAAAGAGGGTTTGTAAGGCATTCCATACAATCTCTTTCAAAAATTTCCATACCGATCACACAGCATCTTTACAACTGACCCAAGTTTGTATAATTTGGAGGATTCCAAGGAACAAATGGCAAGAAGTTCCTTTCTACTGATGCCAGTATGAGCAGCATAAGACACAATAGCCATGTTATTAAAATAGTATAAACATAATTGCAACCTGGATTAGGATTGCATCCTGAATTTCTAAATTTGTCACCTAGTGTGCAACCAAAGGAACAGATAATATAGCTGCTACTGTATTTACTCTGAACTGTATGCATATTGTTTGCTTTTGTTTTCATAATTCAAAATACAGAAAGAAGATTCCAAGGCATTCAAGTGAGATGGGTAGTATAGAAATATGATAAATAAATAAAAAAGTAGATATGGTCCACCTGAACAATTTTTGATACAGGAGATTTGTTCAGAATTAGTGATGCATTTTCTTGAAAGAAGCCTGCAGGTATCTACTACATGCTAGGATAAATCTGAACTTATTTTGGTTTTGGTGTTTATTGACCTGCATAACACTGGAAGCAAGGATTTACTTGTGACATTTTTTAACCACTAAAGGCCTTTCAGAGTTTGTGAAAATTATTGTCCTCGCTTTATGTAGCCTTCAAAAGGTGACTGATTTCTTAGTTTATAATGTTTTCCTTTTTTTTATTTTTAGCTCAGCTGAAATGTTATGTTCACTGTGTAAACAAAGCTAGGAGTACTAGCTTGTTGCTCATAATAAATTAGAGTGGCAGTTCCTGCTGTGGTTGGGTGCTTAGCAACTAAAACTTGGTAGACTTATTTAGTTATATCAGAAAGAAATATAAGCCACAGTGTTTTCATACGTAATAATTTATTCATCTGACAAAGGATAGCACCTAGTACAGATTCTATTCATGTAATTTGTGTATCTAGATATCTATCTGATACAAATTACCAAATAATATTGAGCATGCTGCAGAAAGGAAAAAAACACAACTAAAATTCATTAATGGACACCAAGAGTCTAGCAAAATACTGTTAACAGTTTATCAGCACGTAAATAGATGGATCTGTTTATATTTTTCTGTTTATATTTTTATAACAAATATGAACAGTTATTTCTTTAAAAGGATATCTTCTCACATTATTACATATGGCAGTGCATATATATTAGGAAATGCAAGATTATAAAAATTTCATAGAACTTTTAATTAACAAGTCATGCTAAGTCTAATTTTCACTCAGACTTTGTTAATGCAAGTTTTAAAAGCTAGCAGATGGTTTGTGCATTAGCCCACAATAAATTATAACACTTATAAAGACAGTTATGTACTAGGAATTGCAAAGAATCCAGGCTACAGATGACCCTTCTGATTTTTAATAATCTCTGTAATTGATGTACAGGCCCCCCAAAAATACACAGATGTCTAATGTGGTTTCTTGATGAAGAACAAATCACTTCTATTTACTCAGGCAATGCTTCATGGTCCAGTTCGTTTCTTAATTAAAGACATCAAGATGCACACAAATGGCATTGAAAAGAATGTTTAGTGTGCTAGATGTTCAGCTGGGGGTTTTAGATACTTTGCTTGCTTCTCTAAACCCTGACTCATTTAGTATTTCACTTTAAAACATGACTAAAACACATTTAATCCCCATGTAACTAAAGACATCGTGGCTTCTCCTTAATTTGTTTTTCTTATCTGCTTAGAATATTAAACTATGTTATCAAATATTGGAAGGATTTTTGTAAAAAGAACCAGTGGGATTATGGTTAGTTATTACTTCGCTGAAAAGAACGGAATAATATAAATATGATAATCCTTCAATATAGATTTATTTTGGAAAACTAAGGTTGCCTTAATTGCCTTAATTAATTAATTAATTGTCTTAATTTGGCCATCTCAGCTAACAGGTTTGTTGCATTCTTCTAAAAAGATGCGTGTCATATCTTTGTATCATTTTGTTTCATGACAAAAAGATTGATTCCTATGAGGGAGGAACAAATTTAGACAATATCATTTATGTATTATATTACTGAGGTAACTAAGATTGGCTAGTTAAACAGTGAGGATATATAGTTGTAAAAGCTGCATCCTAATAAAGAATGAGAGATAGAAGATAGCTTCTTTAAATTATGGAGTTTATGTTGATTGCTAAGGGTACCATTAATTTCAAAAAGACTTACTCAAATGATCCCAGATCACATAAAGCCTCGCTTGAAGATATGATCAATAAGAGGAAATTCACATACTTTGGGGTGTGGTACAAGCAGATAATGAACTAGGAAAATATGCTTGGCAAGGTTGAAGGAAATGGAAGAAGAGAAAGGGAAGAAAATAAATGAACAGGACCACTAGAATAAATTTGGAAGAATTGTGGATTCTTATTGGAAATACTGTACTAATTAGCTGATCCCACCTCCACTCTGCTATTTTGAAATCCATATTATTGTACTTTTATTGTTTATTGCTTATTATTTCATTGCTTTATTATTGTGATTATATTTTTCTGTTTTACCATGCTAAATTTCCCAGAGTAGCCCCACTGTGAGATAGGCACCAAATAAATTTAAAAAATAAAATAGATTGAAATAATGAACTTTTGTCCATAAGGTTGTCATAGTTCTGGCTTGACTCAATGGCATTTGAATAATTCATGTAGCTACAAAGATATTGATTTTCATTCAGGTTTGTAACTGCTAACCCCCAGAAAATGATGAGAAAATATAATTTTATTAAAGGTAGGAATTATGAGATCATCAAGAATAATATTCAAAATAGATTTGATGGAGCAATATAATGAATCCTATATGAATGAGAATGTTACAAAAATCAAAACCAGGTGTTAATTACTTTTCATAAAAACTTTTGTCATTTCCTCCCAATTATCTAGTGTGTTGGTTACTATTAGTTGATTTCCATAAGACCACTATTATTGAAAAGCAAGGAAAGCAATGGAACAAGGTAATGGGTTTCACTGACTTGGATGATCATAGTCATGATATGTTCACTGATATTCAAGAATAGTTTAGACTCTTTGATATATTTTGCATATCCTCTTTTTATAACCTTAGTTTTCTCTGCATATGTTTGATTCTTCACAAAACGAAGGCAAACACAGCCTTCATAGAATCAAATGTACATTAAAATTTAGAAGAATAAATGTTTCTTTTAGTAACTGCAATTAATAGCAACAGCAATACTGTTCTATATGTAAAGTGGGTGACTCCAAATCTGCAAACCTGATTGGTCAAATAAACTTAGCATTGGATTGGTTCACTAGGAACCAATCCAAAGAGCTGCTAAAAGGCGACAAATTTAAGCAACTGCCATTGGCTGCAAGCAGGCAAGCCAGCCTGTATAAAAGGCTGGCCTCGGCTTCAGCCAAGTGTTCCTATTTACTGACTAGTTAAAGAATAAAGTATTTGTTGTTGGAACCCGGTCTACCTCGTGTGTTTTCCGAACAAAACACTGGCGACGAGGATGGGATCGTCCTGAACAGAAAAACCTGCACGCGGTGATAAGAAGTCCAGATGACAACCAAGATGTCTGGAAACAATGCACCGCCTGCACCCTTCAATCCCAACGAAGAGGATTGGGATTCCTATGCTGATTGCTTCCAAATGTATTTGGAGAGCAATGAAATGGAAGACATTTCAGAGCAACGCAAGAGAGCTGTATTCCTGACGCACTGCGGGCCAACAGTTTTCAAGATGGCAAAGGCCCTTGCGAAGCCCCGGGACGTTAAACAACTAACGTGGACAGAATTGCAAAGAGTCCTCAAAGCACACTACGCTCCGATGGTGTCAAACTTAATAAAGCGACACGAATTTTACCACAGAGACCAGAGAGAGGGAGAGACCGTCGCCGATTTCATCGCTGCCCTTAGACAATTAGGGGGTGAGTGTGAATTTTTGAACATTGACGAAGCAATGTTCGCGTGGTGTTGGGCCTGAGAGACTCGACCACACAGAGTAAATTACTCAACAAGCCCAACATCACCGTTACCGAAGCCATCGCTGAAGCCACAGCCGCTGAAGCCGTGAAAAAATCTGCCATAGCCATGAAAAAGATGAACACACACAGCGAAGAAACACCAACCAAAGACAGAAAGCAGCCTGCCACTACAACCCACTACGAAGAGTCGGGCGAAACAATTGAATCGAGCGAAGAAGATGACGAGGTCCACCGTTTGCTCACGAATAGAAAAGAGCACAAAAGAAAAAATTGGCAGGAATGCGCTGGCTGCGGAGGAAACCATCCCCGAGCCGAATGCAGATTTCTCGATGCCATCTGCTGGCATTGCAAGAAACGAGGGCACATCAAGAAAGTCTGCAGGAACAAAAAATGCTACAGCCCAACGAGACGCAGAAATTCCCCAACATGAGCTGAGCCTAAACGAGCTGAGAGAAAGTGGCAACAAGAGAAGCAAGCCAATACACACCAAACTGTCATTATAAAGAGCGCTCAGACGGAAAGTGGGAAGAAAATTAAAGTCATCGTAAAAATCGAAGGAAAACACTGCAAGATGGAAGTGGACTCGGGGTCCTTCCTCTCCATGGTATCGTGGGACACAATAAGACAGCTAGTCCCAGGTATCAAACCCAAAGAATTGAAGAAGCAGCACCTAACCCTCAAGGACTATCAGGGAAACCAAATCCCTGTGGTAGGCATGGGACAATTCCGAGTCGCCTACAAACAACACGTCAAGGTGCTACCGCTGACCATAGTCGACCAAGACAGACCAAGCCTCCTGGGCATCGAATGGTTCTCGCCACTGGGCATCGGGATGACCGGGATCGATCGAGTGACTACAACCGGCTGGGAAGACGACCTCATCTGAGAATTCCAGGACGTTTTTGACGGCTCACTTGGCAAGTATCTGGGAAATCCCATTTCTTTCAATCTAAACCCCCAAATAGCCCCACGAAGAATAAAAGCCAGGCGAGTTCCTTTTGCATTAAAGGCAAAAATAGAGGAACAGCTGGACAAATTAATAGCCCAAGGGGTGTTAGAACCTGTGGACCATGCCAAGTGGTAAATGCCTATTGTCACACCCATAAAACCTGATGGGTCCATTAGAATCTGTGGTGACTATAAGGCTACCCTGAACCACGCATTACAACCAAGCGCATACCCGGTGCCAGTAGTCCAGCATTTGCTTCACTCCCTGGGAAAGGGCAAAGTTTTTGCTTAACTCGACTTGGCACAAGCCTATCAACAACTCCCAGTGGACCCAGAAACAGCAGAAGCACAGACTATAGTCATCCATAAGGGTGCATTCAAATGTCACCGGCTCCAATTTGGAGTAAGCGTGGCCCCTGGCGTTTTCCAGAGTCTGATGGAACGCCTCCTAAATGGCATACAAGGAGTCGTTCCCTATTTTGACGACGTCCTAATCTCGGCCAGAGATGAAACTCAATTAAGGAAAAGACTCAAGGAAGTATTAACTAAGTTTAGGGAATCTGGCCTCAAGGTAAAAAGAGAAAAGTGCTGCCTAATTAAGAATAGCGTCGAATTCCTGGGCTACTCAATAGACGGAGAGGGTATCCACCCTACAGACAAAAAAGTTAAAGCAATCAAAGACGCACCTGAACCAAGAAATAAAACCGAACTACAAGCATTTTTAGGACTAATTAATTTCTGTAATGTGTTCCTGCCAAACAAGGCCACTATAGCAGAACCGTTACACCGTCTTTTAGACAAGAAGGCAACTTGGACTTGGGGTTACAAAGAAAAAAAAAGCCTTCCAAAATATTAAAAGCTTGCTAACATCAACAAACGTTCTCATCCAATTTAGCAACACACTGCCATTAAGAGTGACCTGCAATGCCTCACCATGCGGAGTAGGTGCCATTCTGAGCCACCAACTACCGAATGGCAGAGAAGCACCCGTCGCATATTACTCTAGGACTCTATCCAAAACCGAGCGGAATTACAGCCAATTGGACAGGGAAGCTCTAGCAATTGTCGCTGGAGTAAAACGCTTCCATGAGTACTTATATGGGTGGACTTTTCAAATCATAACAGACCACAAACCGCTGATGGGGATTTTGGCGGGAAACAAGCCAACACCTAATATACTGTCCCCAAGAATGACTAGATGGTCAGAGTTCCTAGCAGCTTATTCCTACACTCTGACACATTGCCCAGGGAAACAAATTTCCCATGAGGACGCTTTGAGCAGAGCACCCTTACCAGCAACCGACGAAGACACGGCACCAGCGATGACAACAATACAAATTGAGACTTGCCCCGATCTACCCATATCAGCTTATGATGTTGCCAGAGCCACCGCGAAAGACTCATTGACTGCCCGCGTTCTTAGCTGGGTAGGTAAAGGCTGGCCAGAGAATCAAAAAACTGAAAACTTTAAACCTTTCCGGTCCAGACAGACTGAACTTTCAATCCAAAAGGGGTGTTTGTTGTGGGGTGATCGGGTGGTAATCCCTGCCAAATTACAACCCAGGGTACTTAGGTTGTTACATGAAGGGCACCCGGGAATGGTTAAGATGAAAAGCCTTGCTAGAAGTTATGTTTGGTGGCCGGGTATTGATAAGGACATAGAGTATTGGGTAAGCTCATGCAACAAATGCCAGACAATTAGACCGTCCCCACCAAAAGCACCCGTTAAGGACTGGGAAACCCCTTGGGGACCTTGGTCAAGAATACACATTGATTTCGCGGGTCCTACCAAGGGGCATACCTTTCTGATTGTCGTTGATGCCTATTTGAATTGGCTTGAAGTAAAAGTTATGCCATCAACGACAACAGAAACTGTAATTAAAAAGCTGGACAACCTTTTTGCCACCCATGGCATACCGGACGTTCTTGTCTCAGATAATGGGCCACAGCTAACCAGCATACAATTTGAGCAATACCTAGCCTCCCTAAGTATAAGACATGCCCTAACCGCGCCGGCTCACCCGGCTGCGAACGGCAGGGCTGAGAGAATGGTCCGGTTTACTAAAGAAGGGTTAGAAAGAATGGACGCTGGAGATGTCCAACAGAAAGTAAACCGTTTGCTCACACTCCAGCACATAACGCCCAGTACCATAACCAACAAGTCCCCAGCAGAATTACTTATGGGGCGGAAGTTAAGATCACACCTTGATAGGTTACACCCAAATTTTACTCCAGAAAACCCCCCTGACTCCTCTACATGGCTTAGACAATTCGAAATAGGCGATTTAGTATACGCTAAAAACTTCACCGGGGACCCGGTATGGCTACCAGGACAGATTACCCAAATCACAGGCCCCAAATCCTACCGATTAATAATAGAGGATGGCAGGGAATGGAAGCGGCACATAGACCAGCTTCGATCCCGAATTATAGAGAGAACCACAGACTTACAACCATTCACCGACAAAACCGACGAATTGCAAACCAAGGTGGGGGGGGGAAAGGAGAGAAGAAAATAAAGAACTGTTGAAAACCAAAACCAATGAAACATATAATCAAAAAGAGCAAATAAAAGACTCACTGTTTGGAGAGACTTGCATGAAGAGCCCATCAGAAGGGGCCAGCCAGGCCAGCTCGACCTGCCCGGAGGAAACGGGAGGGAGCGGCAAAACCGCCAGCCTAAGAAACTCAGGCGGCGGTAAAATGACTGACTCACCCTTCCAAACGGTTCCAGGGAGATGAACACACGACACGGCAGCCCCATCCGAACCGGTCGAAGACTTCACTAAGAATGAACCGCGCAAGTCAAGTCGAGTCCGGAAAAGCCCCGCCTACCTGTGAGACTACGTCACCACGTAGGACTGAACTAAGAGGGAGGGGTGTTCTATATGTAAAGTGGGTGACTCCAAATCTGCAAACCTGATTGATCAAATAAACTAAGCATTGGATTGGTTCACTAGGAACCAATCCAAAGAGCTGCTAAAAGGCAGCAAATCTAAACAACTGCCATTGGCTGCAAGCAGGCAAGCCAGCCTGTATAAAAGGCTGGCCTCAGCTTCAGCCAGGCGTTCCTATTTACTGACTAGTTAAAGAATAAAGTATTTGTTGTTGGAACCCGGTCTACCTCGTGTGTTTTCCGAATAAAACAAATACCACTTAAACTTATATAAAATTTCATAGTGCTTTACAGCCCTCTCTAAGCAGTTTACAGAGTCAGCATATTGCCCCCAACAATCTGGGTCCTCCAATTGATGTACAATTTAACAACTTTATTTATAAAACTGTGAAAGTCATTTTTACTTCTTTTGAATTTATTAAAGTGAAATCATTTATATGGGTCAAATATTTTCTCTTATTCCTAAAAACAATAAGATATGAAGATTTCCTTACTATCTGTTCTTTTTAATTGTTTGCCATTACTTGATTTTAATTGACAACCAATTTGCTAAAGTTATAACTTTCAATTATAAAATAAAATTTATATTGGACAACACATGGAATATCCCATGGAACATATTAAAGAAATCATATTAAGGATATTTCATTAGTTATTTGTGACTAAATCAAACACAATGTAAAATAGGAAGCAAATTAATATACTCCAAATTAAGCAGGAAATATGACCTCATTTTCTATCACTTGAAAATTAAATAAATTCTATTCATGTTTAGGCTGTTGATCAAATGAGACTATTTTAGATGTTCTGGGGTGCATACATTATATTAAAAACTATCATTAATATTCAATCTATTATTCTGAAATAGATTTTCACTTTTTTTCCAAATGTTTGAGAAATTAAATATTTTAATATATAATCCTTACTCTTTCTCCTTCAAAACATTACTTATTTCCTAATGATTTTTCAGGATATTCTGAGCAGGCATTGTCTATCTCCCTCAAGCTAACAAGAACCAAGAAAAACCCATGTCTAATGTTTCTCAGATAAGGAGATATATTTAAACATATATGATAAATTAAAAAGTAAATGTTATGTGCACTAAATCAGTTCCTGAGAATTGGCCTTAATATCAAACTACTACTCTTAAATTTGAGGTATTGATATGAATGCCTTTCAAGTCCAAAATATTTGAGTTCAAAATGCTGCATCTCTATTTTGCTGGAAATGGGTCTATATGTGTGAGCGATGATAATACATTTTCAAATATTTTTTCTGTGAAACTCTGCAGCTTCAGGAGGAATGGTGGAAATATTCAGGAGGAATGTTGGTGGCTTGTGAGAAGTAGAATCAAATCAAAATCCACAAAGTTGTACAAATTGACTTTTGAGCAACAAGAAAGTAGAATTTCTCAGGCAACTGCTACCAATTTCCAGCAAGATACTGGCACAAAATATTTATAAGAGATTTCTTTTAAGTTCTGATGAACACTTCTTAAGTTCTGATGAACTACAACCAAAAGGGAGCATGCAGTATATGAAATTCCTCAGTCTGATTTTTATCTCTCTCTCTAGATGTTAGCCAACACACAACCTCTTGAATTGGAGAAAGTATATTTATTACTAGAGACAAAAGACAAATCAAGGTAATTATATCCCTTACTTCTGAATCTGCCACAGTGTGTCACTGGCACGATAGAAGAGGAGCACTGGACTTGTGGAATGTGGTGTAAAACAAGAAGGCTGTTCCATTTATTAATAGATAATGTTGCACATTCTTCCTTCTCCTGTGCATTCTGACTTGAACTTAGTAAAGGCTTCCTAGAACACAGCTAGACTGCATATTCAAAGGGAGGCACTTTAAACCATTGGATATCAATATAAGAGTAGAATATTCATACCTACAGCAGTTTAAAACTAGTGCTTGTTTTTCATGTTAACAGACATCCTACTTTGGCTTCTGGGCCTTGGGGCAAAGGGCTGGTGGACTATTAGCACAGAATGGGTCAACTCACGATAGCCAAATTGCTGCAGCCAATTCACCATGGTGAACTCACCATGGCCAACTTGCTATAAGCTAGTTGTCCTGTGATTGATCCACTTTTTCACTTAACAGGATGAAAGATTGCTTCAACAAGCTAACTGTTCTTAAGCTGGTTTCCTGAGCAGTGTGCTGCTCGCTTACCAAGCAGAAGCTGTGAACTAACAAGCTCCTCTTTCTGACCTTAATCGGTTGATAGATATTTCCTTTCTCCTCCCATGTGGTTCATGCCTCACTGCCAAATGACATTATAAGGGAAATTGCTTGTGCTACTGTGTACTATTCTATGGGCTTTCCCCATTGTTCACCTAAATGTCCCTTTCTTCTTCTTTAGAAGCTAACTAATAGAGCATCTAGTTGCAGAATTTAATATATTTAACAGAATTTAACAGAATAACAGGGTTGGAAGGGAGGTCTTCTCCTCTAACTCCTGGCTAAAGCAGGAAAACCTATATTACATCTGACAAATGGTTAGCGAATCTCTTTTATAAAACCTCCACAACTTCTGGAGGAAAGTCCCATTTCACTGATTAATTGTTCTAACTGCCAGAAAATTTCTCCTCAGACCTAGGATTCCTTCTGGTTGCTCTTCCCTAGACCAGAGTGAGAAGTCCAAGGGATGGAAGGAAGAGTGAAGGGGCTCTAAGATCTGACCCTAAAGGGCAACCCTCTTGTAGGTAGATGCCATGAAATTTCCTGCTTGCCCATTTGGTTCATGGTGAGTAAATACTGCATTTTCATTAATAAGCCCTAGTTCAGAGGTCTCAAGTTTAAGACCTGTGGGCTTCAACTCCCAGAATTCCTTAGCCAGTTTTGCTGACTGAGGAATTCTGGGAGTTGAAGTCAACAAGTCTTAAAGTTGCCAGTTTGGGACCCCTGCCCTAATTAGTTGTCATTATGCAGACAACTTTTCTTGGGTTCACCTTTTCCAAAATCCAATCTGCAAATTCTAAATTTTGAGGGTGGATTTCAAAATTGCAGCTGTACTAGTCATGATGTAGTAGTGACATATTTTCAGTTCTACCAAAAAATAAAACATTTTTAGAAGTTCTGACTTACTGTCCTGGAGTGGATTTCTTTGGCGTAGAGAGGTTTCAAGAATTCCGAATCTCCTTCTAGCTTTAAACCTTTTTCTGTAATCCTTAGATTTCCCATTCCATCCTGAAATATAGAAAGGAGTATGATTGCTATGATTTTATACAATCAACGTTGCAAAAAGAAAAACAAAATCTTAGAGAAAGCACATAACGTTGCTATTCAATCATTCTTCTGGCATAGGTTTTGTAAGAAAATTGTGTTTTGAACAAGGTAAAAGTCATTTCTCCAAATGAGACACTTATTCAGGGGAACAATGTCATCTGGGAAAGAAGCTATAAAAACCAAGTATTCTGCACCTGAATGACTCTCTTTCTGTCTGCACAACTCATTTTTTTTGTTTATTAATAACCTAATTTTGCCCAAACAACCTTACAAATATCGTACATATTTATATACGGTCATCAGAATTCTAAAATAAAAAAGAAATAAAAATAATATTCAAGTGCCGAAAAGCAATTTACCAGAATGAATGTTTTTATATCCCCCCTCCCCAAAATCTGTAGCTTTTCATTTTACTTTGTAAAATTTAGCATAGGGCTGAACATCATTCTTTTCTGGATGGCTATATCTCTTTAGAACTCTATAGATGAAGTTAAGGCCATTACTGTTTTTTCTTTTGCTTCCTTCTTCTTTTATGTCCTTTCACATGATTAAGAATGAATTGCTACTGACAAAGATCTGAACTGATAATCTACAGAAAATTCTGAAGCTAGGCTAAGGACTCATCCTTTCTCTCGACATTAAATTCAGTAGTGAAGCAGGTTATCAATAATCTTATCATCTTCCATACCAAGCACTGGTTAAAACAATTCTTATGGTTTAACTGTGGATTCTGTTTCTAAGGATCCTGTCAACAACTCCAGTATCCAGAATTTTCAAAACAAAGTTTATGGATGCAGATGCATACATTGGCCAATGCATATTAGGCCTCTGCTTTGTGAACTTGTCAGTCTGCTTCTGGATCCAATTCACTCTGCTGGTTTCTGGCATGGGATTGGGCTATTTGAAGAACTGCTTTTTCCTGTTTATATCAGCTTGGACCACCAGGTCTCTTACAGAAGGCATGCTGCAGTTATCTTTGGCTAGGAATCAACATTTGCTGGGTCCAGGAGATATGCTGTCTTTGCTATGGAATCCACCTTATAAAATATTCATCCCCCCGAATTTAGATTTGTTCCGTAGCTTTTGATATTCTGAAATATGTCCATGAGGCTCCCATGGAACTAGATACTGATCTAGAGTCCATTGTTGAAGGAGCCATTTTTATTTCTTTCAAGTATAGGATTTCCAGGGTTTTTTAAAAGGATATTTATTATGATGATCTTTTAGAGTTATATTTGCTGTTTTTATATTTGTGGTTTTTATCTATTGTTGTGCACTTCCACAAATGAGATGGGTATCAATTTCAAAAATAAACAAACAAATAAAGCTGACAGACAGGACCCAAACATTAAGAAGTAGTATTGCCATTCCTTCAGTTTAATTGTTGGGTATGAACTGGTTTAAAGGTTCTTGATGTTAGAAAGAGTGGTGAAGTATCAGCGGATCTAGGGGTGTCAGTCAATCTTTACTTTGGTTATAGATCGGTGTAAAATATGTGAAATTACAACTATTCAAAGAATAAGAATTTAATATATTAAATTAGATATTAATTACAAAGTTATAGGGATTATTAATAAAGACCATTAAGACTGTAACTCAAAATTATGAATTAAATGATAATACTTGTATTTGCTGTTGAAATTATTAACTCATATCCCACTTTTATTGTTTTTATAAATAATTCAAGGTGGCAGACATACCTAATATTCCTTTTTCCTCCTATTTTCCCCAGAAAAACAACTCTGTGAGGTGATTTGGCCTGAGAATGCATGTTAAAATTAGAAAGACCAAGATTTGGTAATGTAATATAAAAAATAAAACAGGAAAACAAAACAGAGTAGAAATGTCAGACAAAACAATCTAGCTTATACAGTCATCTTCTCAGAGATTTTATTTGAAATTTAGTATGAATTTATTGAACTATATAAAGTTGTAGGTATTAGCATTTAAGATACAAAATAATATCAACCTTATAGCCACAACACTGTAAAGCTTTAACATTAAAGTTTAATTGCACGAATGGTATTTGTTGACATTATTGACTATTAAGACTATCAGAGCAATACATTATAACAGAATAGCACAATATGAATTAAAAAAAACACTTAAAATAGTTAGCCAAACAATGTAGAATGTTTGGTATAATAAACTAAGTATTTACATTACTACCATAAAACTATATATAATATTTGATGTATTTAATGTGATCCAAGATCAAACATGTGGAATACAAAAAGAAAGATAAATGGACACAAATAGCAAGCAGTGAAATGGGAAAAGAAATCTCAGGATTGGGATATATAAATATATCCAAGGTAATGCAGCAGCCTTTTCTCCTAACATTAAAGAGTTGGAGGAGTCTGACCAGTCCACCCCAGTAGAATAACCAATGGTATTTTAAATCCAAAAATATTTACAGTATTGTGTGCAAGCTAGGATTGCTGAAAGCTAACTTGCAAGACAATGGTTTACTCTTCAGAACAACTTTAAGGTGCTGGCTGGGGTATTCTTGGATTTGAAATCTTTACATCTTAAAAGTCACTAAGGGTGAGAAATACTGATCTAGAGAAGACATTCAATGCAATTCTCCAGTCTAAATCAGTGGGCCTCTGTGGTTTCGCATGCTCCCTTTATCCTGTGGATGTGGCTTCACTTGTTTACATGGCTAAGTTTCTGGCATGCCATGGCTTGATCCCAGTCCACCGACCTGGAGTTGAGGATCCCTGGTCTACATGATTCTTTTTTTGGTTTTTTCATCCTATATTTCATCTTATATGCCAAATATGCCAGATTCACTCATAACTTTCTTTAAGCTAGTTAGAGTACTTTGAAATGACCCCAGAAATCACATTACTTCATTCTAATAAAAGAAAGATAAAAAATGAAATACTGGAAATAAAACCAGTAAACTAAGGATAAAACATTTTATCTTGCCAAACACAGAAAAAAAGGAAAATACTGCATTAATCCATTTCATCCATACTCACTGTAGAAACAAAAATGCATAGAGTAATAACTACTGGTCGGCTGAAATTGAAGACCTTATTTTAAAGAAATAATTCTCTTTTGGGAATTAAAAGCTACAAGTTTACTTTGTATGTCTGTCCAGATTATATTACAGAAAGTACAGATTTTTACTAAACGGGGAATATTTATATGATGCATAAAAAGGAATTTTTCACATACAAGAACATGTCTTGCCTATTCAATAAAATAATATTGGTTTAAAGAGATTTAGTAGATCCATAAAATCAAGGTTTTTTTCAAAAACAAATCAAGTTTTTGCCATTTGAGATCAAAAAGAGAGAGAAAGACCAGACCAGTTCAGGAATCATGATAGCTTTTACCACTTCCATTATGTCTTTATGTCTTACTTACTCACATGTCATTCATCCTAAGGTTATGCACTCTAAATTTATGTAAAGATGGACAAACTACAACCATGGATTGCATATAGCCTCTAATAGCCCCATTTAGAATATTTTCCCTTTGCATATTTTATCTTTTCATGATTATAGAATGAATATGACCCAGCAGTACAATGTCGCAAACAAGTTAAATAAAATTTAAACCACATCAGGGGAAGTATAATTTCCATATTATTATTCGTGTTGTTCTTATTTATATTTAGATTTATCATACAAGTAGTCCTCAAAACTGCTTATGATAACAGGAAACTTTTTTTCTCACTTCATAAACATTGCTTTTATATGTTCAGTGATCAGATCTTAAATTACTAGTATATATTGTCCCTTTCTTTTTATTTGAAATCTGGGTTTGAGATGCAGGAGAAAAAAAACATTGTTAATTTTAGGATTTTCAGAGATACATGGTCAGCAGGGAAATAGGCAGCTTTTGGGAAAAGACAGGCAGGTCTCTTCAGCTTACAGGTGAATTACCTTGAAGTTTATGGAAAGACAGGGAGAACAATGTGAAGAACAAGAAACTAGACTGGGAGGAGGAAGAGAAAGAGGTTGTTGCAAAACTTATATAAAATCCTGAATTAGAATGTGGCAGAGGAGAAAAGGAAGCAAGGGAAAGAAAAAGAAAATACATTTAGAAACAGAAGGGTAGAGATCTGCTCTTTGGCTTTTAAGAGACCTATTTGCAAGCAAGAGCTGGAGAGAATTATGGCGCTTTGGAGAAAGTATCAGAAGAACAGTGGGCAATGAAGTCAGGTGCAGGACGAGGCCTAAACAACTTTACATGGGAGAAGAAGCAGTTTGTGGGTCTAAGCCAGGAGAAGGAAGACTACAGGAAAAAGGTGTGACTTTCAGTGTATTTTTTTCCTCTTCTTCCCTTGGCAGACATAAGTAGAATAAATACATTTTGGAAGATGGAGGAAAGCTGCTTTGATTAATTGTTCATTCAATCATTCAACATAGTTTAAACTTTAACGTTTCTATTGTACCTGTGCATACTATTAATACTTCTATACACAGTTTCTAATTTCTATTAGTTTCTATTATTTCTATTATTCTAAACACAAGTTTCTATTAAAGGTTCACAATAAGAGGTGTGTGAAATTCTTTTTCTTATTGGATACCCCAACAAAGAAGGAAGACCCTTGTCCTTCCCTTCCTCCTCCTTCAATACTGTGAGCAGGTTTAGGAGCAGACATGAAGAGAAAAAGAGTTGAAAGATACTCTGCTTTGGATTTTTTTGGGGAGGGAAAATGAAGTGTTAATCTTGGGACTGATTTCAGGAGTACAGTAGAGACTGTCTGTTATTATATATTCTTAGCTATCCTGATTATCTTAAAATGTTCTCAGTCTAGCATTGTTTTAGCTTCTCAGCTCTGGGAACCTAAGCTAGGTTAATTCCTAAAACTGTGCAATTAATTCCTAAAATTCAGTGAAAAAAAATACTTTCCAACAGAAAAAGTTGAATCCAAGTCATTGCAGAAGATTGAAATAAGGCGGCTTTTTCTAAAGGTGGTTTAACTATATATTTTCAACATGGAATAAAACTTCTATTAAAATCTAAAGCAAACATAATATGTTAGAATTACAGACAATTCTTTCCTTGCAATTTATATGCACTATACTAAAACAGTAGTTTTAGCCATAACATACTCTATAAACCTAAGTATCTGCTTTGTAATTAAATACATATGGAGCTAATTCATTCATTCTGCTGCTATGTTAAATATATACTGTGTGAGAAAAATGGCATACATACATTGGATGGTATAAAGTTATAAAAGGGAAAATGGATTTCATTGTTAACTTGAACCGGTTCAGGCAGGAGAATAATATCCATAGTAGATTTTTGACAGAGTCAGCATTATCAGATGTACTTTTCCAACTTAGATAATAGATATTAGAGAAGAAAATCTTTTTCTTTTCATTAGTTTATCAGAATGTTTATAATTGGAGAGTACTTATGAAAAGTACTGTAGGCTTTTTCCAACTTTTTTTCCATAATAGACTTTCAGAAAAAAAATGAAATAAAATATGGGATGCTGAAATTTGGAAGATTATGGGTACTCCCACATGATTGTGGTCCTTGTTTGCTTCATTTTGATTCCTCTGGAACATTTAACCTAATTGTGGAGTTGATAAACAGTCAGATGACCTAAGAACGGGCATTATTGAGAACCAGTTTAGTCTAGTGGCTAAGACACCAGGCTAGAAAACCTTAGCCATGAAAGCCAGCGATTTGGGGTGATTTGGGGCCAGTATACTTACTCTCAGCCCAATGGTATTGTTAAGCCTGGGTTCCCCAACCAGGGTTAGGTAGACAAGCTAAACA
>BLBF01000003.1:67441072-67495256 GCA_015471245.1 Laticauda colubrina
TGATTCATAGTTATTATTTCACCTAAACCAGTTAGGGTAAACAATGTAAGCCCTAACAGGTATGCACAAGGGTGTTGTTGTGGGGAAAATAGGAAAAGGAAGGTATGTTGGATATGTTTAGTGACTTATTTGTAAAAATACAAAGAGAGAGAGAGAGAGAGAGAGAGAGAGAAAGAGAGAGAGAGAGAGAAGAGAGAGAGAGAGAGAGAGAGAGAACTATTGGACAGTCAACGCTACACTATCTACTTACCACCCTTTCTCTGCCTCTGTTTCAAATGTCAGTGTATTCTCCTTTTAGGGGAAAATACTTTTTTTTTTTTTTTTGCTAATTTTTCCTGTTACTGTTTCCTGCTACTGTGATTACATTTCTCCTCTGTCACCTCTGTCCTCCTCCTCTGTATAACTTCAAGCATAGACATACTGAAAGCTCTGCCTTGGAACTGCTGCACCATTTTGCTACCCAAATTATGGTAAGGTTGCAGATGGGAGATGAGCATCACAGATATTCTACTAATATGACCATATCTGTCTGGGGAATTCTGGGAGTTGAAGTCCACATGTCTTAAACTTGCTAAAGTTAAGAAATACTGCCCTAGATCATCCTTCCTGTTGACAGGAAATGGATCCAAGCCATTCAGAGATCTGGAAATGTGAATCCAATCCACCTGGATGTTGTGGGCATAAAATTATGTGGATTAATTAAGACAATTATACAATAACAATTTAATCTGAAAATAACCATGCAAGCACAATTTTCCATTGCCTTTTTACATCTCCACAGGAAAAAAATCCCCAAATATCCCTCCAAGATCCAAAAAAGAGAAAAAACACATTGTACTAAGACAGTAAGATCTCTTAGACTTAAACTCATTCACTTATCTTTGTTCTTTCTAACTCTACCTTAATTCTTGAGTTAAGAGTTTTGTTCCATGTTAGCCATGTTTGGGCTTCCACCTGCAATGTTATTTGCTGTGCATACAGAACAGTCTCTTCTCATTGTATCTTTTACAAAATTTTCTTCAAATGTTATAAGAAGTTCTGTGTATCAGTAGGTCTTTCCATATCCAAGTAGAAATGTTTTCTGCACAAGGATTTCTGAAACCTGCCCAAGAATTTTGTTCAATCTTACAGAGAAAAAGTGGCTTGATATTTATCTCTATTTGTCTCTATTTTAAAAAATGGTTTGCAAGAGTTGTGCAAAAGTTGTTTTATATGAGGAAAAGGATAGGGATCCTAAAAATGAAATCTAAAAAATGTTGCAGGCAACTAAGAAACCATAGATGCGAAATGCATTTCTGCGTCTTGCTGAACAGCATTTCATTTTTTAAAAAAATTAGGACTCCTCAGGAATATTATCAACAATTAGCAAGTTGTCTTGGTACTCCAGAATGAATCAATTTGGTCCTGCAGATTTTACAATAATTTAAGAGATTGTTTCTTGTCCATCTTTTTATTGGTCTGAAATTTAATTTTTTCATATTTGTTTTATATTTCTATCACAATCATCAGATGGAACAGCAACTTCTTGTTTGAAAAGACTGAGCCAAAACAAGATTTAAATAGCTTTGCCTTTTCTCTGTTTACTTATTAGTAATTTACTGATTATATTAAACAACTGATATACTGGTTCCTTTTTGTTGTCTCAGCATTAACATAATCTTAATTTGAGTTGTAGCACTCCTGTAGAGGCATCCATGGGGAAGGAGGGTGGATTTTAAAAAAGTAAAGATGGCAGGTTCAATGGCATGTCCCTGCATCTTCACTTTTAGTTGACATGTCCCCCTGCAGGTACCATTTGCTCCTGATATCTGCAACTTGGATGACGTATTCCAGTTTTTCTACAATACATAGTTTGTTTTTGGATTTTTCAAAAGGATTTTTTGTGAAATTTGGATTCTTTTGCTGTCCTCTATTTTCTTTCCACCAGACTAATTAGCAAATATGATTTTCAAAATTATTTTTGGCCACATGGCTGTTGGCCAAATATAACTGAACATCTACCTGCTGGTCTGCAAGACTTGTGGTTTCTTAAAGCCACCCTTGAAAGTTGTGTCTTTGTAATGAAAAAGCCTATTTTGACTCAGTCCTATTTTACATTTAAACATCCATCATTTTAGCAAAAGTACATGATACTATATTTGGAATATAATATACTATATATATGTAATATATATATATAATGCACTACTTCTAAATCAACAAGTAATTAAAAAACATTATCAGGTAGCATTTTCAGAAGCTGTTGAGACTTCATACAAAAACATATCTGAATAACTTTTGCAGATGCAGCCATAAATCATAATCAAGTATAGATGAGATCTATTATTTTGTCTCTACAAAAGAACCTGATTCAGCAAAAGCTGTTTGTCCTTTCTTTTTACATATGTGCTTTGATTGTTTTATTCTTGGCCACTATTGCTTACTCATTGAACTACATGACAAAAATGAGGTAAAATTACTAGCAGAATATTTTTTGCCAACTTTTGCTTTATTCAATGAGCACATTAGAACACTAAACTGGCCAAACCCATTTTCAGCTTGGAGAATTTAATTTTCATAAGCTCATTAGTTTTTGGATAGTCAATGTTCATCTTAAGTGTGTGAGTAAAAGCCAACCGGATTTGGATAAATTCCATTTTGGTTTGTACTCTATTGCATAATTTTATTTCTTAAGGTGGATATAAAATCAGCTCATATTTTTCTCTCCTTGCTGGAATACATAGCTCACTGCTGGATTCAACTTTTATTTGTTACTTGCTTTAGTGCAGAATCCAGCAGTCATTCAATGACTGTAGTCCAATTTCTTAAGCGCAGCAAAGAAGGTATAAATTGAGCTTTCTAGTTAATTTTGCAATTAATTTAGAACTAGTAAATACATTTTAATGGCAATTGATAACAGAACTTTTATAAATAAATCAGTTTATTTTATACCCTATATAATCCTTTCTCTTTTGCTTTCTGTACAAATATTTTATTACATTTCTCATATTATTCTTTAATTATTATTTTGGATCCAAGGGATTTTATCTGAAACTGCTCCCATGTCAGACCACAGTGCTATGAAATACTAAACAAAATTACCATGACTGTTAAATATATTACCACTTTAAACACATGTAAAAGCATTTAACTGCTGGCATAAATCAAGCTAGAATATGAATTTGAAATGATTAATTCTAATCAATTTTATATTAGCTTCTCACTTTGAAAATTGTCCTCAACAGCTAGTTAAATATTAATGGCACTTAACAACAAAAAGTCTTTAGGAAATATCATTAACTCATGTAGTTAATATTTTCTATTTCTATAAGTTATATTTAATAAATATAAAATGAATATACATAAATTCTATATTTCCATGCTATTATGGTCGTATGATATTCCAAAGGCATCCTTATATTTATAATGGAGCATTTTGTTCTTGGAGGCAAAGTAAAATTATTCATTATTAAAATGAATCCTCTGCATTATTGCCACATTCCCCAGTACTGATAGTAATATTTTATTCACTAAATTAATTCACTAAGCTAATGGGGTTCTGAAATAATAGGGTTTCAGTAACAATGCAATGTTTCTTCCTAACTATTCAACATGTACATAATTGAGAAATTATTTCATGCTGTAAATAAACTTGTCCCAAATTCCAGAAATGGAGGCAAAATAGTATAAAACCATTTTTCCTATAAAATTGTCTGCTAATATGAAAACCATGCCAATTATTATTAAATCCAGAATCCCTTGGAAAAAAAGGATTATTTGGGGATTCCAAATCCTGAAAAGAGATCACAGACTAACATATAAAATACAAGGATATTTTTCCTATTAAATTCTGGATCAATGATATTAAAGTAGACAAGAAACATCAGATGTTATTCTTCTGTCTACTGACAAAAGGTTGTCTAAGATATTAATGTGAACAATTATTCCCTATCTGCTTAGTCAATCCAATATTGATAGCTTTTCTACTTCTTTATTAACAAAATGAGCAAGAAGTAACTCTTCTGATAAATAAAACAACTTTTATTGAAAACAAAAAGTGAAAAGAAATTGTCATGCAGCCCAGCACATACACACATGGGGGTAATAAAGGTGTAGATAGCATTTCTTCTTTCTAATCCAAAGTGTGTGGAACAAGCACAAACTTTTTTCAGGTTTTTCAAGTGCTATGTTTTCAAATTCTAGTGGTATTTATTAGGGTAGCAATTAAACCTTTGGAAAAACAATATTCATATGCCATTCCATGTCTGTATGTGCAAAATGTAATACCATGCATGAAATGTTCTTTCCTGTGACATTCTACAGAAGCTAAAGTTTAATTCTGAAAAAGTAGGATAGAAAGACCTTCAATGCCTTTGAACTTTATTATTGCTGAAGGTTCTTGAGAGTACCAAGGACAGCCAAGAACTTCGAAGACAAATAAATGAATCAGAGAACAAATCAATCCAGGTTTCACTCGCTCTAGCAATGAGCAGGCTCAAATTATCATGTTTTAAACCATTATGTGAAGTCTATGATATTGGAAAAAAGTTAATAAAACCCAATTTGGAATCTCCACTATCAGTGTTTCCTTTGTAGTAAAGTGCCAGCAATATTTCCACTAATAACACAAACCTCACAACACATTGGACATTCAGCCAATCATAAATACTAAAGCTTCCTTCAATACTTTACTTCTGGTTTATGCACAAGATTAACCAATTACTTGAAATTAAAAAAAAAAATCAAACAATTATTTTGGACTAGTACGTATAGGCATGAGTTTATTAAGTGTGAGATACATTTGTAACTAAGAGTGCTATGCTTCCCTCAGAAAGGCTGTATTTTACCCCTTGACTAAGCTAATTTTCTACTTCGACAATCTGTTTTACACACCTTCTTTAATGAATACATGTTCCTCTGATTAAATTAACATTTTTGTCTATCTAATTATCCTGAAAAAAACCTATGCTGAACTGATCCAAGAGCAGATTCATTACTGTTCACTAGTGCATGATAGCTCTCCATCATTGTCAACTCAATAGACTAATGGTCAGGAAAACATTAAGTTTGGTTAATTTGGCTTTCCTTGCCAATCATTATGCCAATCAAGTCTCTGAATTGACCCTTTAGGATAGAGACAGATGCTTTAAACTTACTGATGAATTCATTAGCTTCCATCACTCTACTTGCCAGGTTTAGGAATATAAAGCTGAAGTTGATGAAGTAGACTCTTACATTACATTTTAGTTCATTCTTTTTTCAATGTTCTTAGGTAATATCCAGGGGTGGGTTTCTACCAGTTCACACCTATTTGCTAGAACCAATTGTTAACATTCTAAGCAGTTCAGAGAATAAGTACTTTAATACCTCAGTGATCAGCTAATAAAATCAAGGCAGAGAATGAACGAGTGAGTAGATTGCTATAAGCAAGCCTCAGCAAAAACTCTTACAATTCAGAGCACAGATGAATAGAGAAAGCCCCTTAAGTCAATGGAACTCTTAGATGTCAAGTATAAATATCATCTCCTGCTTGCTGAAGGATGGGAACATTATTATTCACCTTTACAAGTGGCTATTCAGTCAAGCAGATTCAAGTTCAAAACAACAAGTGAAAATTGTTGTGAAATGGACAAAAAGCTTCAATTTAACTCTGTAGCACATGTGAAAAAAGCACCATACAAAAGTAAGAAATACTGCCTGAAATACATTTAAAACAAAGTAAAAATCACATGTCAAGTTTCTTTTAGAGATTTTAAAAAATCAAGAAGTGTGTTGATCTTGGGCTATCTTTCTAAAGAAAACTAGCTTGGCCATGTGTTCACTCTTTTATTTGCAGTGTTGTGCTGCAAATGCATCTAAAGATAATTCCCAGGAGTGGTGGAAACAAATGAACAGATGATTATTTCCTTCAACATGGAATTGCAAACTATCAAGAATTGTGGGTTATGGGGGCTTCCTGTTTGAGCTTCTTCGGTGACAGACCAAAATTTGTGATTGTGCACAGTTTTGATCTGTGCCCGCTACTGGAGCAACCTGAGCCAGCTGGTTTTGGGGCTAGGCCATCCTGTAAAGGTGGTGAAGAGGGGGGAGACTGCCAGCAGGTTTGAGTTCCTCCTCAGCTGGCCATTACTCCCTTTCCCGAAGTTTGTTGCAGCAGTGGTCAGAAATTGCCAACTCAAAGAAGAACTTGACCGGAAAAAAATATGCAGGAGGAAGATAAGAAGAGAAAGTTTTGGCTGACCGTGTCGAACTGGAAAAACAACAATACAAGGTACCCTGGAATTTGAATTATAAAGAACAACATTGTTCCCAAAGAAAACTTTGATTTGGCGAATGAGAGAGGGAAGGGAAAGAATTTGGTTTTTTTTCTTTTCTTCCCTGTATTGACAACTAAGAGATTTAAGCAAGAAACTGGCAAAAATCCACTTTGACATTAACAGGTATTTAAGCTGAAAATAAAATGTCAAAGGGATAATAAAGATTTCTGGATTCACAAAAAAATTTAAAAGAAGGAAAAAAACAAAAGGGTGGGATCTGGAAAAATGGAGGAGACCACCTGGAAGTGAAAGGAATGAACAGTGAAACTTTAACAAGATTCCTAAAGATACATTTTAACTGAAACTTTGTAACAAGATAAAGAGAACCCCAGGAAGAGAAAGTGGAAAAAGAAGCAAGAAGAAACAGCTTTGGATTATTTGGATTACTTGGTGATTTTTGGCTATTGGATCTAAAGGACTAAAATTAATCATGTGGTTGTTTAAAAGTTTTTAAAATGGTATCACTCTTGGAAGAATTGAGAATGCAACTTAAAAAACAGAAAGAAGATGCACAAGAGGGAAGAGGTTATTTTGGTTTCGTATTTCAATTTTTAGATATGGAGATCCTGAACTATGAGAAAAAACAAGAAATCCTTGTAGAACAAGAAGGGTGGGACAAAGAAGAAGCCATTTTCAATGACCAAGTATTTCTATGTGAGGAAAAGAAAGGGAAGGGGGGGAAAGAGAGTGAAAAATTTAAGATCTGAAAAAACAACCCAAAAAAAGAATAGTTTGAAAAGTAATTACAACATTAGGAAGAAACAGAAGAGAGGACTACAGAAGAGAGAAACAGAATTCGAGAAAGAAGGGTCAAAAAGGGAAGGGAGAAGAAGAGGGAGAAGAGAGAAAGGAAAAGAAAGTATAAAGGACAGAATCGGGACATTGAGAAACAGGGAAACATACAAGACACAAGAGATAATGGGTGAAAACTTAATTGAAAGGGGGATTCTGCAAGGATACATAAAATAGTATTGTTATATTAGAAATAGAAATGAACTTTGAAAATATGAAACAAGTGTTATTAAAATGATAGATAAAATACTCATTGTAATGTAATGGAATGTTTAATAAATAAATGAAATAAAGAGAATGAGAGAATGAAATTAGGAAAGGAGGGAACATTTTAATTATTGTAAATGTGTTATAAAAATTTAAGTGAAGAGGAATATGAAAGAAACATGAAAAAATTATGGAAATATTATAAGTGTTCCTAGAAGTATGATATTCTATTGAAAAGAAATGTTAAAGATGTCAAAGATTATAACTAATGTTAATGATAGAGCTGAATTGGAATAGAATAAGTATTTTATTTATTATTGTTATATATATATACATTCTCTTTAAGAATTTAGTGCGTATTTTAAGAATGTACCAAGCAAAATTCGACTGGAAGTTATGTGTTATATTGAATGTTATAATTGTAAAGGCATAAATTGAAGTTTAAATAAGAGTTGAATGGATAAAAATTAAAAGATACAAAGGTGTTATACTCCAATTAGTAACTACAGGGGAAAATTATGTTTAATGAGAAAAGAAAATATGAAATTGAAACAAGACAGACAAAAGTATAAATATGATGACTAGAAAGGCATTGAGACTTAGAAAAAGATATATATAATTGAATTTAGAAAGGAGTGAGATAATTAGAAGTAAGATTGAGGAAACTAAGAGAAGGAAAAAATTAAAATGTTAAAATAGTAATAAGATATGGAATAGAACACAAAGATGAATATGAAATTGAATATGTGTCTATATGGAGAAATGGTAACCCCGGACCATGCTATTCTCAAAAAAAGAAATTTTACTTGTATTATGTTTTGTGAAAACTGAAATAATTTTTTTATTTAAAAAAAATTAATTGTGGATTATGGAATGAAGAGTAGTAATATTCTATTGCATACCATCATGGTACCTGTTTAGTTTGTATGGTAACAGGGATATTGGGGTCTATATCATTTTACTGAAAATTCATATGCATCAAAACAGGGTTTACAATGTCATCCTTAGTATATTCTGATCCATTGACAGTTTCTGTCTCCCATGCAACTAGTATTTTTATCTCTTGAAGATAAAAATTTAATCCATTAATTAGATATTCCATCCACTTTAAATTAGATTGCATTAGCATTAATGGAAACTGATTTTGGAAACAATAGAAAGTACAATATTATTAAATTAGTGGTTCACTTCCCTGTATTACCATTTACTTATTTATCAGATTTGTATAGCTGCCCATTTCACACACATAAGAAATGACTAGTTTCCTGAAAAATGGGACCTGCACCATCCCATCTCTGCCAAATCTGATTGCATGGGCAGATATAATTGAATTAGATGGCGACATGTGCACAATGCGAGGCTCAGCATCTACCTAGAATTTGCAAGCTAATAGTTGTTTTTTTGTTTGTCGCCAGTCTGTTTATACAAAACAGTCTGGGTTTGACTTCCTACAGTCGACAGGAACTTTTGGAAATTGGTTTTATTTATCACAACAGTGACATTTTAGACATTCATCTCATCCCTGCTGAGATCTCCAAAATATTGGAGACTATGCACTCTTCCCGGCAGGATGGAAGTGCTCACAAGCGGTGTCAAGATCGTAAACAAAGACAAGGGAGCCACGGAGGTTTGAGTGCTAAGCTAAGGCTAAAGGCACATTGGTTCTCTTTAGCTAGTATTTTTCTTGCTAATGTATGGTCTCTGAAAAATAAGATGGATGCACTTCAACTTTGTATTGCTACCAACAAAGGATTAATGGATTATAATATCATCATTTTTACAGAAACATGGTTGAATAGTGGCATTCCCGATAGTGCTATTGAATTAGCTGGTCGCTATATTCTACGGCTGGGCAGAACAGTGGAAGGTTCCAGTAAGATCAGAGGTGGGGGTTTATGCATTTATGTGAATAAAACCTAGTGCACAAACTCTGCTATTGTTGAGAAACATTGCTCTGCTAACATGGAATTCCTCATGATCAAATGTAGACCTTTTTACCTAAGGAGGGAGTCCACTTCTTTAAAAATAACTGCTGCATATATCCTACCGGATGCTAATGCCAAGCTAGCAATGAAAGAACTTTATGCAGCCATTAGTAAACAATTAGCATTGCATCCTGAGGCTGCCTTCATTGTTGGGGGTGATTTTAATCACTCTAACTTGAGAACAGTACTCTCTAAATTTCATCAGAGTATTTTATGTCATACAAGAGGAAATAAAACTTTAGATCAGGTCTTCACTAATATTGAAGATGCAAACAGAGTTTTCTCTCTCCCCCATCTGGGACAGTCTGATCACCTCCCATTGTTCCTACTCCCTAAATACACACCGCTCATTCAGTCTTTGAAACCCTCTGTGACTACAATCAAAGTTTGGCTGGAAGAATCAGATAATATTCTGCAGGACCGATTTTAGCACATGGACTGGAGTATGTTTGCCTCTCAAGCTACCTCTGACTCTCACATGGACATTGATAAATATACCTCCTCAGTTTTGGATCATATTAACTTCACTATTGACAGTGTCACAACTGAAAAATAGATAATCATATATCCTAATCAGAAGCCATGGATGAATAGGGAGGTCTGTCTCTTGCTTAAGGCTTGAGACGTTGCCTTCAGATCCGGTGACAGACAAGCCTATAGTGCATCTAGGGCCAATTTGAGAAGGGGTATTAAGAAAGCAATGCACAGCTATAAGCTAAGTATTGAGGATCACTTTGCTAATTCCAATCCTTGATGCATGTGGCAGGGCATCCAGAATATTACCGACTACAAGTCTGCCCGTTTTACTCCCTCATTTGCTAATGTCTCATTTATTGATGAGCTAAATGATTTTTATGCTCGCTTTGAATGAGACAACCAGGAGATAGTCACCAAGATCAGACCCTTTGTAAACTTACAGCCCCTCACACTCTCTATCACTGAAGTCAGTGCTCCTCTGAGCCAGATCAACACACATAAAGCTGTGGGCCCCGATGGCATTTCAGGATGTGTACTTAGGGGTGAACAGTTTGCCTACAACAAGAACAGAAGTACCGAGGATGCTGTTTCCATAGCATTACACACCACTTTGACACACCTGGACAATAAGAATACCTATGCTAGAATGCTGTTTGTTGACTTTAGTTCAGCATTTAATACAGTCGTTCCCTCCAGGTTGATCACCAAACTTGGTGACCTTGGTATTGACACTACTCTTTGTAATTGGATACTGGACTTTTTGACAAACAGACCACAACATGTCAAGTTGAATAACTCACTTCATCTACTATCACATTGAGTACTGGCATACCCCAGGGCTGTGTGCTGAGCCCCTTCCTGTTCTCTCTCTTCACCTATGACTGCAGCCCTGTATATGGTTCTAACACCATTATCAAGTTCGCAGATGATACTATGGTGATTGGACTCATCAATAATGACAACGATTCAGAATACAGGAAGGAGGTGCAGTGCCTAGCTATGTAGTGCACTGACAATAACTTATTACTTAATACTAACAAGACCAAACAGCTCATTGTGGACTTCAGGAAAAAGAATGGTCACGCACACTCCCCTATATACATCAACAGGAGAATGGTAGAACATGTCACCAGCTTCAAGTTCCTGGGGATCCACCTCTCTGTGGACTTGTCCTGACAGATTAACACCACTAGTCTGATTAAGAAAACTCATCAGAGCCTCTTCTTCCTGAGATTACTGAGGAAGAATCACCTCTCCTCAGCTATTCTGACTAATTTCTACCGCTGCACAGTTGAGAGCATCTTAACTATCTGTATCTCAGTTTGGTATGGAAACTGCACTATAAAAGAAAAAAAGGCATTACAGAGGATGGTGAAAACCGCCCAACACATTATAGGGATCCCACTTCTGCCATTGTGGACATTCAGAGGAAACAATGTCTGCGTAAAGCCTGCAGCATCGGTAATGACCCCTTCCATCCAGCCCACGAACTGTTTACTCTTCTTCCATCTGGGAGGAGGTTCAGGTGCCTGCAGTCTAAGACCAGCAGGCTAGGGAACAGCTTTTACCATACAGCAATTTGTTGTGTTACCATACATACATTTTGTTGTGTTTTCCATTGACATATTCATAGATGCCTTGCATATTTGCATACATATATTTATATTTTACTGTTGTTTTGCATTCTGGTTGGATGCCAACTGCATTTCATTGCCTGTATCCATGGCAATGACAATAAAGTTGAATCTAATCTTATCTAAAAAAAAATTGAAGGAATTCCTCAGATAACTGCGCACCAAGCCACTAAGGACTTTAAAGTTAAAACCAGCACCTTGAATTGGATCTAGGTTGATATTGGCAACCAATGGACTGTATGTACCCCACCATTTCTCCCCATGCCTATCACCACCATAATATCTTGCCTCATCGCCTCAATGACAGTCCCATTTCCAAATCCAGTCTCTTCAATTCCCAAGACTGGGAATCTTACACTCTCTTCACCAACCATCACTAGGAGGAGAAGCTGAGCACTCCAAGGCAATGTAGTTTCACCATCTCTCAAGATAAGCAACCTCCTCTCCAGCTCCCCACTTCATTATAATGCACTCTCACATCCAAGCATTCAGAGATATCCCTCTCTCGCTTCTCTCACCAGCAGACAGAGGGCTCTCCTCCAATTCAACTTACGTATTTAGCTTTCTTCTCTCATTCAGAGGAAGGAGTCAACACACACACACACACACACACACACACACACACACACAGAGCCAAAAACAATCCTCCCTTGTTACTCATACCAGCTTTCTAAGGAGGAAGAGGTCAATACTCAGACAACTGTGAGAAATTCACATTCCAGCATCCCAGTCCTTCGTGAACTAGATGGAAGCTGATTTTTATTCTTCTTCAGGGCTACAGAAGATAAGGCAAAAACAAAAAACAAAAAAACACCCTCCAAGGGGGAGGAGAGAGGTCCAGTCTACTTTACTAAAATTCTACCACCCAGCCACTGCCTTTATCTCCAAAGGCCAACATCTAACAACAAAGAGTATGTAATAAAAGATGGACTATTTCTATGGTACTACTAAGTTTAAACATTGTTGTTATAGAAAGTGCAGCAAAAGAATGAAAGAAGCCCAAAATTCCAGTGAGGGCTATTCTCTGGCTGACTGCTCAGCCCATTCCTTCAAGAAGCAAGCTGAATGGTTCTCCAGAGCAGCCCAAGTAAGACCTCCCAGCAATAGAGCCTTTCAAAGGAGCCAAGTCAGTCCAAAAAAAGCCACAAAATTCATAAACATGGTCAGCCTGGTCAGTATGGCCAGTGTCTTAACCCAGCAAGTGCTGCCGTCCTCCAACCTGCAGGACTCAGCTTCCATAGATCCACATTTCCCGAGCAGTCCAGAAGCCTGGCTTTCATTGAGGTTGATAAGTACCACTCCAGAAACAGACTCAGCATGCAGAACATAAAATTGCAAAGATAGCAGCTCTGTGTCTCCAACTCACTCCAGCATCTTACATTTCAAGTGCTAGTTTATGAAAATTAAATGGCAATTCTCTTAACTCTGGATCAATCATGCATATTACTTTTTAAATTCTTGTCAATTCGGTCTAGACTTGTCCCTCTTGATTTGCCAAGAAACCTTGGTAAGGTTTCTCAGAAGTGGTCTCTTTCCTAGGCCTGAGAGAAAGTGATTAGCCCAAAGTCATCCACTGACTTCACACCCAACCAAGGACTAGAATTCACAGTCTCCTGGTTTCTACCCTGTTGCCTTAACCACTACACCAAACTGGCTCTCATATATGATTTATGTTGTTCCAAAAGATCACATATTTCTGCCTGTTCAACTTTCTAATTCAAATTCATATACCGTTATCAACACAGATCGTAATTCGAGCTGTGCTGTTCCTGTAGTTCAAACTAACAGGTGCAATATGTTATGAATGCAATTCTTTCATTATTATGTAAGCTCACATGCATTACTTAAATTAGGAATGCAATGGCATATTTATATCACAATTAAAATGTTAAGTATTCCCCTAGGCACTATTCCTCCCAGTTATTTTATCTAAAAGTGAATTAATCTTCTAATATCATGGAACTGCATAATAAAAACATTTGGTTCTTTAAGATTTAAGTTGATGTTGTAAGAAACTTTTTTTTAAGAAAAAGAATAATAATGTTTCAAATTATAAAATGTAGTCATTTATTCTGTACTGCAAATGTGATTTCCAAAGTGAAGTGAGATGCACTAAGCAGTCAGTAAAATTATTTAAAAGGTAAGATATGGCGAAATGGGCAGCAAGCAAATTTAATAGAATAATAAAATAAATAAACTAAAATAATGCATCCCTCTCCTGTTCATTTCTCCAAAAATATCTTATTTTCTTCAGTAGACTGTTTCTAAAGCCCATGTCACACTGCACCAATGGATGCAAAGAGGATGTAAAATGGACAAAAAAGCTTGCCATCCATTGGAAAATGCGATGCATCCGTTGTGGACTCACTGCGTACGTGTTTCATACACTTTATCCGTCAAACATCCGTCTACTGCTTTTTCATCTGCTCAAAAAGTTTTGAGCTGCACAAAACTTTTTGAGCGGATGAACTTTCCACCGCATACGATCTACATCCGTGACACATACGGGCAACAAACGTTCTACATCTGCTGTCATCCGTTAAACGTCCACTGTATCCTCTCAGCATCCTCTGGGCATCTGCGCAACTCACATCCGCTCCAGCAGAAAGCGAAAAGAGGGAGGAAGCAAAAGGTACGCGGAACGTCCACACAGCGTTAGCAGCACGGACATAGAAAGGATGAAAGTGGATGAGGCTCGGATATAAAGCATTAAAACGGACAAAACGTTTGTATATGGGACGTATCTCGGATATTTAGGATGTCGAGAGAATGTCTAGAATATGTGGAAGGACACCTAGCGGAAAACCGATATTTCCTATAAAAAGGGGGAGGAAATCACCTGGATCTCATTTTCAGTCCAGCAGCCATGGTGTGCAGACCTCTTCAGCCTTGGTCTTGCTCTTCCACATCATCCATTGATCTCCACCATGGATCATCGCACACTCCTTTTGGTAGCCACAATCATTTAACACCAGAACCAAGCCCTGTTCAAGACTGTTTCACCTTTTCTACGCAAGGAGAAGAAGGAGATATCCAAGAGCTGTGTGGGTCCAATGATGGATCGGGAGAAGAGCGGAGTTTGGACTGTATGACAAGCTGATGGTGGAGCTGAGGAATGAATGACACACAAGATGTGCCCTACTTCATCGTGGGTGATGACGCCTTCTCCCTCAGAACCTACCTCATGAAGCCCTACACTTCAAGATACCTTGAAGCCCTACACTTCAAGATACCGTGAAGAGAAGATCTTCAATTACAGGCTGTCCAGGGCAAGATGGGTGGTGGAGAACGCCTTTGGCATCCTGGCCAACAGGTTCCAGGTACTTCTCACCAACATGCAGCATTGCCCACAGACTGTGAGGAACATTGTAGAAGCTTGTTGCATCCTGCACAATCTCATGTGCACCCGCTACCCAGTGTTGCAGAACAGGCTCGTGGACCGTCAACAAGGGAATGGGGACATGGAGCCTGGTGAATGGAGGCAAGGACAAAACCTGATAGACACTGTGTATGTGCAAGGCCCCAACAGAGCTTCATGTGGAGGGAAGAAGCAGCGCAACCTCCTGAAACACTGGTGCAACTCCCCAGCTGGAGCAGTGGAGTGGCAAGACAGGATGGTAGATGCTTAATGGATGCTTCCTTCAGCCTGTCTTATCACACTGGTGAGATTGGGCCATGTATGTTGAGTGGCCTTACAATGAATAGGGCATTAATAAAGAGTTTTGTTTATTTTGAAATGTGTTGATCAATGAATAAATTGTTATTGATAATAAAGGTCCATGTATATGGCAGCTGGGAGGGTGGACCATACAGTCTCGCTATGCTTGCACTGGAGGCTTATCAATCCCACAGCTATCCTTACCCATCCCACAACTATCCTTACCTATCCCACAGCTATCCTTACCCATCCCACAGCTATCCTTACCCATCCCACAGCTATCCTTACCCATCCCACAGCTACCCTTACCCATCCTACAACTATCCTTACCCAACCCAAAAGCATGCAAAGGCTTAATCATTTTTTCAAAGTTTTCACCAACACTTTATTAAGTAAAAAAAATGAACCAAGTGTGTTAAGCAAAGATAACTTTATTAATAACAAACTGTATGACTTTATTAAAAAGTAAAATGAACAAGTAAAGTGTCTTAAGCAAAGATAAAGTGAACAGGTAACAACTCAGTCTCTGGCACTCTTCTCAGTCACTCTGAGGCATGCCCATGGTCTCAGATGTAAAGGGGCCAGGGACTGTGGAGGTGGCTGTGGCTGGAGTGCTGGTCTGAGGCGCCATTGGGGTGCCTGGCCCCGAGAGTACAACCAGAGATGGTGTGTGCAGGAAGCTCTCAGAGAGCTGACTCAGTCCCATGACGTTGAGAGGCCCTTCATCAAGGACTTGAGATGTTAGGCCCAATACTGATGACCGATTGTCCGTTGACGGGCTTGGTTATGGGGTGGAGGAAGGAGGAGTGTAGTGGGGCTGTCTGGTCTGCAGCTGGGTGAGGTGAGGCATCTGTGGTGTCCGAGGAACCTGGGCCTGGACTGGGAAGGGCTGCCTCTGCTGTAGGAAGACCTGGTAGTGGTAGGCTTGGTAGGTGAGGGGCTGTTGAAATCCGTGGAGGAGCAGACCTGGAGTGGTTAGGAGCAGGTTCAGCTGGGCCTGGAGGGTGGTGCAGAAGAGCTGTGATCCTCTCCTTCATCACCTGGTAGTGGGCCTCGGGCATGTCCATGAGGGTCTGGCTCATGTACGTGATGAAGGGCTTGCGGTTTGAGGATGGTATGTCGAAGTGGACCAGCTGGGAGAGGAGATCTGTGCTGGGTTTGATTGTGTCCCTGATTTCCAAGAGGACAGTGTGGCTCTGTCCCTCCGGTCTGCCTCTCTGCCTGCTTTCTGTGGAGGTGGAGCTGGGGGTGGGTGTGGGTTGATTTCTGGTGGCTGCTTCTTCTTGCTCCATCTGAGACAGGGGATCCTCCACATCCTCCGGCACGGGGAGTTCAGCTGTCGGGGGGGGTCTCTGTCGTGGGACCCTCCAAAGACACCTGCCTGGACACGGTAGCTGTCTCCTGACTGGAAGAGGAGTGGCTCTCTGTGGGCTGTCTGAGGGAGAGGGTTGACAGAGAGGCTGCTCCTCGGTGGCGGATCTCACCCTCCAGGAAGCTGCACTTGGCCACGATGTACATCTCCCGGTCAGTGAGCTTGACAGCGGCCTGCCCGGATCTCTTCAGGTGCAGCTTGCCATACCAGGTGTGCATGTACTTCCACCACCATAGGAGGACATCTGAAGTGTAGCCCAGGCTCTCCGCCTTCTCTCTCCAAGCTGCCTGCTTTCTCTTGGTGTCGCGATAGAGCCTGTGGCCCTTCCTCCACAGGTACTCATTCTCCCTCATCCATTCCAGCTCCTCCTCCTCATGGTCTTTGGAAATGGAGTACTGTTTCCTCTCTCCCTTCTCCTTGCCTTGCCTCTTCCTCCCTCTGGCAGGGCCTTCAGGGTATTCAGCAGCAGGGCTTTGAGGGCCTTGGGGCTGGTCCACCACAGCAGCAGCAGCAGCAGCAGGAGAAGCACCACCAGCAGCAGAAGAAGCACCAGCAGCAGCAGGAGAAGCACCAGCAGAAGCAGCAGCAGGAGAAGCACCAGCAGCACCAGCAGGAGAAGCACCAGCAGCATCAACACCAGGAGCACCACCAGCAGCAGCAGAAGCACCAGCAGCTTCAGAGTCAGCACCAGGGGGTGGGATGGTGGTTCTGTCCTTCTTACCAGGGGTGGCAGGAGTAGGCAAGGCTTCCTCTTCTTCCCCATGGTGTTCTCTCAAGATGTCTCTGGCAGCAGGTCTTTCCTCTGAATGCTGACTGCTTGTGAGCTGCATTCTTTTATATCCGTGGAGCTGACGCAATTCATTCTCCCCACATGCGCAGTGACCACTTTGCATCCGCTACACATCTGCTACACATCCACTATGCATCCTATAGGCGTCCGTGATGCATCTGCATCATCCGCTATGGATCCGCTCCTTCCGCTACATGTCCACTTTTCTATTCTCCCCTGGAAGCCTTGTGGATGTGTCATCCGCTTCGATCCGCTAGGCTTCCTACGAACATGTGCTTTATATCCCTGCTACATCCTCCCCTCTTTTCTGTTCTATTTATGCAAATTTGGGGCACTTTTGAGAGCGGATAACAATGGATGGAGCCACCACCGAAATTTTGCTCGTCCGCGGTGTCCATACGTTATGCATCCGTCGGCCAATGTGACCTAGCCTTAAACAAGCTATATTTAGTTGCAATATTTGGTTACATTTTACAATGTTTGAGTTAAATATCCTTATAGAGTTTTTAAAATGTATATTTATCGAAAGCTAGTTACTTATTTCAATAATTAAGTTTACTCCAGAAGGAGCCACATATGTCTCAAAAGTAAAATGTAACACATTATTAAGCATGTTGATCTGAAAGCAAATGCTACTGTGCTCTCCAATTTATGAAAATTGCATTTAGCTTCATCGTAAGTCAGGATCTGAAAACAACTGAGAACCAACAGTTTTCTTGCAAATAACTGGTAATCCTCAACTTCTGACCACAAATGGAACCAGAATATCAGTCATTGATTGAAGCAATTTTTAAGCAAGTTGTCCATATGACTGCTTCACTCAATGACCACAAACTTGCCATTACTGGTTGCAGTTGTTTAATGATCATGGGTTTTTAAGTGATTATGCACAGGTGCCTCAAAAGATTGGAGAACCCCTGGGAGACCCAGTGTCCAATGGCACATGGAAACATGCTGCAGATCAGGAGGCACAGGTCCTCTCTCTAGTCCACCATGCTTGAGAGACATGGGCCCTCCTACCACACCTCCAGATCCACTTTCCTTTGATTTTTGGGCATCAAAGCTCCTAGAAGTTTTTCTAGTTTTCAGAACAAGTACTGTGATTCAGGGGGAATATATGCAGCCTTACCATGTTTCTCAGCAGACACTCGCATGCACAGGTTACATCTGCTTGTATTTAGATTTTAAAAAATTCCAGAAGTCATGCTATGTATGTTCCCTCTCATTGTTGTATTTATACAAGCCTTATTCTGCTGCTTTTTCTGCTGCCATTTCCTAAGTAATAGTACCTCCATAGTTTTTCTCAATTTTCTCATTTAAAATTATGATTGTTAATTGCTGAATTTATTATTTATTGAAATTATTTGACTTTTTTACATTGTTCCCTACCTTGAGAATTTTTATTCATTGATTCCCAAATATTCTTGATTATTCAATAGCTATGATATTAAACACATCCAGAAGCACAATAAATTAATTATATTAATCACTGCAAAATCATCACAAGAATTGGCTATTACATAGAAATATAGTTTTTATAAGTCATTTTTTTTACATGTACTTTTTGGAGAGAAAGAGTATTATCATTATTTAATCAAACCAAAGAAAAATTGGTATGGTAGAGGGCTTATTGCATTACACAGAATCCCTTTCATGTCTGAATGATATAATCCTTTTACATCATAGCTGTCAAGAAAAATATATAACTTTTATAGATATTGGCTGAATGATTTAGATTTGGACTTTTCCATTTTCTGTTTGTATGTTCACATTTGACATCTTATTTAGTGTTTTGAAGGAAGAAATATGAGAACAGAAAGTTATCAAAGTTATCAATAACTAACATTATTTGTTCAGTTTTTTAAATTTTGAAACCAATTGAATTTAGTATTAAAAAGAGACAAGCAGTCTGAAAGTAATTTTTAAATGCTCTGAATATTTCTCCATTAACTAGGGTTCAGATGTAATTTTAAAGTTCAGATAATGCAATACTGAAGTGAAGAATTTCTTAGAGAGGTATTGGAACAGATGATGGAATGGCTTATAACTTTAAGATTCATTTAGGCTTACATTCAAAACATTTACAGTAGTATTGGGTGCAAATAAAGGAAATGTATAATCATGTTAGTTCCAAAAATAATTCTTTAAAATATTGATCCACATTTTTACTATTATTTAGCATAAAAGGACTTAGGATACTATAAGTTTGGCATACAAACATTCTTGGATTCAGTTTCTGGAATCTCCAGAAATAGCTGAGAAACAATCCTGTTTGTTTGAAATGTTATCAGCTCTTTAGATAATAACATGCAGGATGGACCAGCAGTCTAGTCTGGATTATACTAACTTAATATACATTGAGATTAATTAATTCCCAGGATATACTGTATCTTATTTTTCAGTTGCTCTATGGCTATGCATTGACTCATGCAATATCTTGAAGGTGGGTGTCACTGCTGTCATTCATTTTGCATTTCATTGGAAAAGTTACAACTGCCACAGAGTTTACTTTGCAACCCCATAGTTTATTCTTCAAATATTTAAAATGACATTAGAAAAGTTGAGAAAATAAGTCTAAGAGCATAAACAATTTGCAGGCCTAGGTACATAATGTTGCTCCCTAAACATCAGCTTCATCTTCCTTATTTGAGCCATTGCACATTATTTTGAATTTATTTATTTTCCAAACTTACAACTTATGTATTTAAATTTATGGACAATAGACACCATATAAATCATATAAATCAGAGCATCTTCTGTCTTAAAGACATGCAGTTTCAAAGCAAGACTGATACACTTCTGGTGGGAAGTATTGCTGAATATTCTATTGGCCACATGTTAGTGATATTCAATATTACAGTAGTAAAAACATGAAACAACAGCATGAAGAAGATAGGTCCTCTAAAGCTGTTTTCAGTAAACATACGAGATACATCTCCAAGTCCCAGATGGTGAAGTCCTATGTTGAACATTTCCAATGCACATTTTAAAAGCATCTTTTAAATTTTCACAGATGATAAGGGTTAGGGTTAGGTGCACTTAAGTACTTCTACTTCTTATCCTTATGCTACATTATTAATAGTCTCTGTTTTTTGTTTCCCTATTTCTTACTGAAAAGTATGAATCATCATAATCAAAAGTGATATGGAAAAGCTGAACTTTCAGACCACTTTCCGATTGTCAAATTGACTAAATAATATTCTCTTCCACTTAACTATATATCAAATGCAAAGATGAAAATTTTCTATAATTTGGCTTTTGAGGGATGCATGCTTGTGGACTTTGCTTGTAATACAAAAATCAAACCTTGGACAAGTTATTTGTCATTCCATGAAAGGTCCTTACTTTTATTAAATGTTGAAATAATTCTAATTTTGAGAGAGCATTTTAAGTTCATCATCACATATTGGTCTGTACTATGTGTAATTAAAAACAGTATGATGTTTCATGTTGACACTGATTGCTATAGTAAAGCTCCTATGATAATACACATATTGCCAGGATATGCATTTTCTTAAATTAAAAAGAATGAACCAACAGCTAAAACAGCTTTTAATGTAGGGAAATGCTACTTCAAAGGAAAGTTGCTATTGAGCTACATTAGAGAAGGCCATAATTCCTTTCCTTTAATCAGGTTGTGTAATTTACTTAAATAATGACAATATTGTCTACCAGTGAAGCTACAGTTGCTTTCTTTATGAATTTTGTTACTGTTCAGAGTGGGATTTGTATGCAATTTGGCAAATATTGCATCAAACCCAGCAGATTTTTCATATATGATTGACAAAAAACTCCAAAATTAAATAAGGGGAAATCAACTTATTTTTCAATACAAAAGAATATATGTATCTCTGGGTTGCAAGCAAACACCAAGATAAGAGAGTAGCAAGGAGTCTATGTTTATGTTATGTTATGTTACTTCACTCGTGAGTTTATTCCTTCTTTATTTTACTTATTTTTTACTAGTTCCATACCTGTGCTTCACGACAAAACTATGTGATCGGGCTTAGTTTTTTGGGAGGAAAGTAAGGGGGGAAATTGTGCCTCTGCCTACCAGCATCCATCAATATTCATCTGGCTAGCATCCTGTCAGCATGTGAGAGAGTTTAGGGCTGTTTGGAAATTGAAACATGGAAACTGAAACAGTATTTACTGTGTGAGCAAGAAGGAGACAGCAAGGAGCCTGACCATGGCTTAGCTCAATTGTTCTTCACTGGTTCCTGCTGGGAAACTGAAACTGAAACTCCTCCCCTCTGCTTGTGTTTTGCATTTGGAACAGATTTCTTTTCAGGTGGGGAAGGGGAGTAGAACTCCTTAGCATCAGAGTGTATTAATAATAATATGCAAAATAGTAATGCTCTGATGATCATTTCGGAAAATCCTTTCTTAGTGAGCACCTAGAAGCCAAGAGGAACATATGTGCCAAATTTCAAGTTTGTAGGCTTTACAGTTCTGGAGATTTTGTGATGATGCGTGAGTGATATTTCACATTTATATATAGATTTGTTGATAAATGTTTCCAAAATGGGAAAAGAAATGGCTTAAAGAATGGTGAATAGAAAAATTCAACTTCATAACCAGAAGACATATCAAGCAGGCAAGTATTGGCAAGATTCATATAACTTGGGGGAAAAATCCTGCCAATCTCCATTCATGGAATAGAATAAATGTGGACATTTATAAATGGAGTTAAAACAATGTATTATTCTGTTTAAGTTCAGCGCAGAAAGCACATACTCCTTTACTTTCTTCGCTGACATATTCTGCATTATTTCAGCCCACAGGCAGAACAGAACATTTATATTCAGTGCTTTTTCAAAAGTGCTAATTCAGACTTTCACTTTAAAAAGCTATGTTTCCTTTATGGCAGGAAATGTACTCATGCAAATATTAGCAGTTCAAAAGAGTTTCTTCAAATTTAAAAAATTGGAGGAACTAATGGGGACATTTGAAGGAATGTTATTTTTTTTCCTGTTTGCACAGATGAGGGAGACGAATTGAACCCTGTATATCTTTTCTTTATGACGGAATTATTCCAGGAAACATTTCCTGAGCGAATCCATGAATTAGTTTCGACCTTGGAACGCTTTCAAATTACATGAATTCATTCAGATTTTGATATTAAACCTGAAGGTGATGATCAGAGCTGAGGGTGGCATATTTATGTGAAAATAAACGGAGTTATGAGTATTTGCTAGAGGCATGATTCCTCAGTCTGTTCTCTAAATGGTACACACAAAGGATTCTGTCCTGTCCTACAAGTTCAGGGTCACATTCATAATGTAGAGATGGAAAAGAAACTTTACTCACCAAGAACAAGAAATCTCATTGAGAAAGCAGTGTGCTTCCATTGGTATGCATGTGTTCAATTAATCTGAAATCTAAGAGCAAGCTTTGGGCTTCGATGGACAGATCTTCTGAGATTAAAACAGTGCTTTTGTATCACTATCTTTAATAAACTTGTATTGTTTTAAATAATCTGAATGGAAATGTGAAAGAGGGTGAGCACTGAACCCAGATTCTACTGCATTATTCAAATCCTAACTCTCTTGGAGATCTATGCATACTGTAGGTTCAATTGATTGTGAATACTGATTTCTTTTGGACTTCCTATGGAGACTTGTGTAGCTTGGAGAGAGATAGGGCAGAATTGCCTGATCTTTTCTCCTCCCCATTAATATATTTACCAACTTTCAGACAGATACCTGAATGGGGTCAAAATTTTCCCACATAGTTCCTTTCAGATGTAAAACATTTTTATTTCCCGTCAGTATTTGGTGAAAATTCTTATAACATAGTATGTACAAACTGCATGTATCTTGTGTCATTCAAGATTCCAAGCTATAGAATTCATTTACTCATTCTCTCCATTCAGTTGGGCCTTTTGATTCGATTATGATTGTAAGCATTATTTTAATCATTTTACATTAGTTTGTGCATTTGTGTATAGCCATAGGTGCCTAATTTGGAATACCAAATTACAAATGAAATAAAAAGTTTCATTTATGTTCTGAAAATGATCTCTGACACAGATTTTTCTACCCTAATTATTGCTTTTAAACAAAAGAAGATAAATACAGCTGTAGATGAATAAACTCCACATCACCAGGAAACCAAACAAATGAGTCATTGAACAAATAAAACCAGAGTTTTCAATCAAGGCAGAAATGACCAGGCTTAAATCATCCTGCATTGGACACATCATGCAACTCTCTGGAGAAGGTTTAAATACTGGGAGAGGTGAAAGAAAAGAGAAGATGATGATCAGCAACAAGGCTGCTTATTCAGAAGACCTGATGAACCAGATCAGAGAAAGATTATTTTGGAGATGTACTATGTACTCACGAGGAATTGACACTGACTTGATGGCACATAGTTATTATCATGAATTATGTATTGTTAGCATGTGGAATTCTGTTCCGAGGGAACACAATTTAACATTTATTGATATGCCTGTAGGGTTTCCATAGTACTATAGTCACATTTTTCAAAGCACTAGACATGTTGTTGTTAGGATAATACTTAATAATTATAAGGGAAAGTAACTCTCTTTTTAAAGGAATATATTCATGTAAAACATTTTTAAACAGTTACTACAAATGTGCTTTGTGATGCTGTGGGAGTTACATGAAGAAATAGTATTTTTAGGGTGTTCTAAAGCTATTGCTTTTTACTTGATGAGAATGCATTACTTGATTGAAGTATTCAGATGAAAAATATAAAGTTTCTAGCGATATTAAGCCCATGTCACACTGCACCAACGGATGGAAAGAGGATGTAAAATGGAGAAAAATGCTTGCCATCTGTTGGTTAACGCGATGCATCCATTCTGTACTCACTGCGTGCATGATTCATAGGTTCTATCCATCCAGCAGCCGTCTACTGAGATTTCATCCGCTCAAAAAGTTTTGAGCTGCACAAAACTTTTTGAGTGGATGAACTTTCCGCCGCGTCCGTTCCACATCCACAACACATACGGGGAACAAATGTTCTACGCCCGTTGTCATCCATTACACGTCCGCTGTATCCGCTCGGCATCGGCTGTGCATCTGCACAACTCGCATCCGCTCCAGCAGAAAACGGAAAGAGGGAGGAAACGAAACGGACACGGGACGTCCGCGCAGCGTTAGTACCACGGACAGAGAAAGGATGAAAGTGGATGCAGCTCACATACAAAGCATTAAAACGGAAAAAACGTTCGCAGAGGGGATGTATCTCGGATATTAAGGATGTCTGCAGGATGCCTAGAGGATGCAAAAGTACACCGAGTGGAAAACCTATATTTCCAATAAAAAGGGGGAGGAACTCACCTGGATCTCACTTTCAGTCCAGCAGCCTTGCAGTGCAGACCTCCTCAGCCTTCATCTTGCTCTTCCACAGCATCCAGTCATCTCCACCATGGATCATCACACACTCCTTTTGGTAGCCACCATCGTTCTACAACAGTGCGAAGCCATCTACAGGCTCTTTCACCTGTTCTACGCGAAGAAAATGAGGCGGCCAAGAAGTGTCTGGATCCAAAGATGGACTGCCAGAAGAGCAGAGTACGGACTATATAATAATCTGATGGTGGAGCTGAGGAACGAAGACACTCATGCATTCCAGAACTTCATGAGGATGCCTCCAGCCATGTTTGACGAAGTTGTGGAGCGGCTGAGACCCAGGTTGACCAAGCAGAGCACCAACTTCCGGCCCAACCTGGAACCTGGGCTCAAGGTGGCACTCACTCACCACCACCACCAGCAACAGCAGCAGCAGCAGTAGCACCAGCAGCAGCAGCAGCAGAGTCAGCACCAGTAGAAGCATCAGCACCATCAGCACCAGCAGTAGCACGAGCAGCAGGACCAGCAGCAGCACCAGCAGAGTCAGCATCAGCAGAAGCACCAGCACCAGGAGTAGCACCAGCACCAGGAGTAGCACCAGCAGAAGCACCAGCACCAGCAGAGTCAGCACCAGCAGCAGAAGAAGCAGCAGCACCAGCAGCAGAAGCTCCAGCAGAAGCAGAGTCAGCACCAGGGGGTGGGATGGTGGTCCTGTCCTTCTTGCCATGGCTGGCAGGAGTAGGCACAGGCTTCCTCTTCTTCCCCATGGTTGTTGGCTGAAGATGTGTCTGGCAGCAGGTCTTTCCTCTGAATGGTGACCTGCTTGCGAGCTGCTTCCCTTTATGTCCACGGGGCTGATGCAATGCATCCTCCCCGTATGCGCAGTGAATGTTTTGCATCCGCTAGGCATCCACTAGGTGTCCGTTTGACATCCACGTCATCCGTTCGGCATCCGCTCGGCATCCGCTCCTTCCGCTGCGCCTCCACTTCTCTGTTCTCCCATGGAAGCCCTGCGGATGTGTCATCCGCTTCCATCCGCTTCCAACTGCTAGGCTTCCGTTGAGCATCCGCTTAACATCCTCACTACGTCCTCCCCACGTCCGTTCCTTTCCGTTGTTGTCCGTTCTCTTTATGCAAATTTGGGGCACTTTTGAGAGCGGATAACAACTGATGGAAAATTTGCTCATCCGCTTTGTCCTTTTTGTCCTTTTTACATACATTTTGCATCCATCTAGCCTTTACAAAAGAACCATAGAAAAGAGAGACTATCAATCTCTCTCTCTCCCTCTCTCTCTCTCTCTCTCTCTCTCTCTCTCATTATCTATATATCTACACTGTGAAGTCAAGGCTAATGCTGTCTAGAACAGTTGTTGATATTGGTCTTGAGTTGAACTGCTTTTGTTTACAGTTACATTCCAAAAGAGTGGGTGTGCTCCAGGTTCCTTCTGTTAAAAGCTGTCACCTTTTGGGACTCAGGAATCATTCCTTCTCTATCATACTGCCTCCTGAAACATGCTCCTCCCAAGAGATACAGATGGTGGCCTCTCTCATGAGATTCCAAAAAAGGCTTGTAAAACCTGACTTTGGTTCCAGGCCTGGAGTTAATGCTTCTGTGAGGGCTTGCCATGCTTTGTTTTAGTGGTTGCTTTAAATTTATACAGTATTTTGTAAGTTTCATGTAGTCTACTAGAGAGGGTAGTTTTAGCAGTAGTAATTTATTCTGCTGCTGACAATGTTTTGAGATCGCAAATTTTGCAAAATATTGTTCAGTACTGAGTCAACAGGAAGATTCTTTCCTCATGTTCTCATGTTGCTTTCTAAGCATTAAATAGTCATCATTGCTTGAAGCAATAAGCTTAACAATTTTAAAATGCTTCTCTTTCTATAGCTCTAATATCTTCAGCAGATGGTCACATCTGACGGAATTTGTCTAGATTCCAAGGCAAGCTGGGTCATGCTCTATTATTTCGTGAAGGGGAGATTATCAGGATTTTCAGAGTCAGATGTTACATTGGAAAATTTCCTTCCTTTTTCTCAAATGTATTAAATAAGAGACCAAGTTTGGCCTAGTGGTTAAGGTACCAGTCTAGAAAGTAGAGATCGTGGAGACCATTTCTCCATGTTCTTCCAGTAGTTAGAATGCAATATTGCAGGCTAATTCTGCCGACTGCCAGCAGTCTGACCCTGGCTGGCTCAAAGTTGACTCAGCTTTCCATCCTTCCGAGATCAGTAAAAGGAAGACACAGATTATTGGGGGCAACATACTGACTCTGTAAACTGCTTAGACAGGGTTGTAAAGCATTATTAAGCAGTATATAAATCTAAGTGCTATTGCTATCATGAATCCAAATTCCACCTTAGCCAAGGGTGGGATTCAAAAATCCCAACAACTGGTTCTCTACCCAGTTGCTAAGTGGGTGTGGCCTACCAGAACTTCTGGGAGGGATGTTTTGCACCTTCTATAGAGTCCAGAAGCTTCCCCAGCCTTCAGAAACAGGCCCATTTCTGGATTTCTGGAACTTCTGGGAAGGCTGTTTTTTGCCTTCCCCAGTCTGAAGGCTTTTCTCAGAACTCTGGGAGGGGAAACGGCCTCCCCCAGCCTCCAGAGGCCCTCTGGAAGATGGAAACAGGCCCATTTCTGTACTTCTGGAACTTCCAGGAGGGCTGTTTTTCACCTTCCCCAGAGTCTGGAGGCTTCCCTCAGGCCTCTGGGAGGGTGAAAATGGCCTCTCCCAGGCTCTGAAGGTCTCCAGAAACCAGAAACAGGTCCATTTCCAGACTTCCAGAACTTCCAGGAGGGCTGTTTTTCATGCTCCCAGAGCCTCTGTGTGGACTTTGCACTTACCTGCATCCAAAACAGGCCACATGGAGACTCCTGGGAGGGAAGGGTTGGGGTGGGATGGGCTAACTGGTTGATTCAACTACTGGTTCAGTGAACCAGGTGTAAATTTAACATCTGGTTTGCCCAACTGGCTGAATCCCACCCCTGGCCTTAGCCATGAAATCTGGCTAGCTTACTTTGGGTCCCTTTTTCGTCAACCCAATTCACATCACAGGGTTGTGAGGAATATAGGAGGAAGAAGATGTGTTGGATTGTTTCACCACCTTGAATTATTTGTAAAAATAATAAAGGCACAATACAAATAAAATAAATAAACATGACTGGCCATGTCATGAGAAGAGATTTCACGTGAGTTCCTGAATAAGAGGGTGAAAAAAATGTCACTACTGTTCACCAGGGGAATGCAAGGCCATGAAGTCCCAAGGAGTTGACTTCTTGATGAAAACTTTAACCTTGGAGCAAAATATCCTTTATATACATACTGCTTTAACAATAAAATACTTTATGATTAAGAATCTAAAACCGAAAGGAATTTAGCCTGGTTAGGCAACTTATAATTGGTCTTTTGCTAGAAGCAATATGAGCATTTTGATTTGACTGAAGCACAGTTTCTCATTCTGAATGGAACTAACCTAAAAAGCAAATAAATGTTTCAGCTTTCTTCTCCTTTTTATGCATGTGTGTGAAGGGGAAATTGCATTTTCACTAATCCAAAATAGCCTGAGGTTATGAATGACAGGTACCTCCCAGATAATAATATCATTGTCCTAGAGGAGCAAATCCCTCCAATTTAAAGTCTCCAAAAATAAATGTATACAGGAGGACAACACGGACACTTTTTATTTTAACTTCTAGGAATTTTTTTAAAAAAATTATTATTGGCTTCTCAACTGTCAATCATCACAAGCTCATTTATCATAAACTTTAGTCATGTAAACGTATGCAGATGTACCATTAATACATATTTATTTGTGAAATTTAGAAGTTAACAAGAAACCATAAAAACTGCATAAATATTTGGCCACCAATAAGACACAAAGCTACTATAGACAACATCACAGATTTGAAAATTAAAAGGGCCAAACAGAAACAACAGCTTAACTGTTCAGCAGTAATATCAAAGCAAGTGCATGAGCATTTGAATCAGATTAAAAGGGAATGGAGTGAAACACACACACCCCTCAGTATTTTTGGTTATTTCAACTTCAGATCAGAACAGCCACTCAATGCAAAATAAAGAAAAGTAATTTAATTTTACTTCACTGTTGGCAATGATACCACAGTTTCCACTATGCTGAATGGCTATGGGATCTTCTGGAACAGAAGACTCAGAAGGCTGGCTGGGGAATTCTAGAAGTTGAAGTCTGTGTGTCTTAAAGTTGCCAAGGTTGAGAAACACTATTCCGAAGAATAGAATACTCTTTTCTGGTTTCAGCAATTTCCACTATAGAAAGGGAACACTTTATTCCAACTGCTAATAGAAAGGCATCTGCACTGAGATGCTAAGGGTCCCATAAATTTCAGAATTGTACTTCCAAAAGTTTTTCCTTACGGCAAGGATTTGGCTAGTCTGGTTTTGGCAACCTCATTCTCCTTTTCATTTTCTAGATGGAATTTTCATACCTGATCCTCATACGCATCTACTGAACCATCCCCCTTTTTAAAGGAAAGGGTCCAAATGACTTATCACACGTTGATGTTACTTTTTGTGTGTGTATTTGATGTTTGTTAAGAAGTCATACATAAATAGCAATTATACTTAGACCCTGGAAAAGGCAATGTTAGACATCTATCTTGTTCTGAAACTTTGAGTAGAAGAAACTTTTCATTGAAGCCAGGGCATAATATTTTTATATTTTCCTAAAGTAAGATCTATGATTCTGTCATACTGAAATACATGTACATGTATGTGTGGATATTCCCATAAAATTATGCCACAGCAGAAACTGAAATGAGTCTGGTCACAGCAGATATTACCTAATCTAAACCTCAAATATTCACATGTACATGGAACATAAAGTGTGTTACAATATTTAGATTTAGCTATTAGCTAAAGCCTTAGAAGATGACAAAAGAGCTGTGGATTCCATATAGAATTACTGTGCTTTTAATATTAATTTCCAGAGAGTAGGATTCTGTTCCTTCAATGTGCTAAATGTGTTTGAAAGGGCAAGAAAGAAGAAACAGAAAACTAGATATTCTACCATGACCTCTTTTAACTTCGTCTCATAACAATATTTTCCTTTAATCTGGCACTTAATATTGTCTCATTGTATGTAAAACAGTGCACACTGTTGACCTATATTTCTGGGATTGCAACTACAGTGTATATTGTACACTGCATTGCCTCTCATGTCCAGTGACAACAGGTCCATGGGAGGAAAACATAATTACTCTGTTGTCATTTCAGAACATTCATTGTGCAGATTGACAGATGACAATGTATAGACATTGTCTGAAACTTGCAAAGTTAATTAGTCTATAACAAGACATATCAATGTCAGAATCCCATCTGATAGAAAGAACACCAGTACATATAAAGTATGTACTGATAATATTTTAAGGTTTAAAAATAAATTTAAAACTTTACATAATTTTTAAAATGAAAGGCACTAATGAAAGCTAATAAAATACCTACAGTATTTCACTGTGCATTCAAAAGCATCTTTTTAAAAGCTTAAAATACCACCAATTTCCTACAACCGCCAGTTTCAAACATTTTTTCCAGATATGAGTCACTTGTGCCCTCTTCACCTTGAAACTATGGATGATTACTGATACATTCAGCTTACTGTTCATTTCATCTATGTGTATGTGTATTGTGTTGTTAACATCTTTTTGTTGTCTGCTTTCCTGCAAAATCCTGGATGCTCACAACCCTTCTCAATGGAAAATATAATTTTGGCATACTGCATTTCTGATGACTTGCTATTTGAAAAAGTGAAGGTTGAGCTAGCAGAATAGGATATAGATTCATAGTGTTTCTCAGGTGCATCTTAACGTGTATCAACTGAGTGTTACAGGTGCAGAATCTCTGAGAAAATTCACAACCATCATCTAAGCCCCCTTTTCCAGTACATGGGAAGAAATCACAGCATGTTCCTTTAAAAAATCTGGCAGGGGAGTAAAAAAAGGTGGCAGGGGAGCAAAGTCTAGTGAGATGACAGAACAGATGCTTCAAGTGTCTGACTGCCAGTTCTGTTAACATCTCTTGCTGTAGGGAAAGGAAACCAAGAAGGAGTGTAGGTTCTTTTAATCTTAGTCCCACCCACATCAGGAGTAAAATAAAGGTAATTATGACAGTACTGAAGCAATAGACAGCAAGTATTGGTGGTCAATTTGCATCACAAGTGTTCCGTCCGGAAAAACGTGAGGTAGACTGGGTTCCAACAGTAAAAGTCTTTATTTCAACAGTTAAAGTGAAAACAGAACAGTCTGGCTCTTGCTGCGGCAGCCTTTATATACGGCTTGCCTGCCAGCTTGTAGCCAATGATGGTTACTTGGTTTTGCCGCCTTTTGGCAGCTCTTTTGGCTGGCTTTTCTAGCCAATCACAATCGAGGATTTGGAGTTGACTATTTTATACAGAACACCCCTCCCCCCTTGGTTTAGTCCTATGTGGTAACGTAGTCGCACAGGTAGGTGGGGCTTCTTTTGATTCTACTGGACTTGCATGGTTCATTTTCACTGGAGACTTTAACTGGTTCGGATGGGGTTGCTGTCTCTCTGGCTCTTTTCCATGGAACCGCCTGGAAGGGTGAGTCGGCCATTTTGCTACCGCTTGAGTTTCTCAGGCCGGTGGTTTTGCCACTCCCTCCTGGTTTCTCCAGGCAGGTCGAGCTGGCTTGGCTGGCCCCTTCGTCTGGATTATTTTCACAAGTCTCATCTAACCGTAAGTTTCATTTTTGCTCTTTTTGATTGGTTAGATGTTCTGGGTTTATTTTTAAAAGTTCTTTATTATTTTCTTGTATTTTCCCCCCCTCTTTGGTTTTTTTTTCATCGATTTTTATTTTTTGTGGTTGTGCGTTTGTATTTCTTTCAAAGTTTCGGGAACGAAGCTGATCTATGTGCCGCTTCCATTCCCTGCCATCATCTACGGTTAGGACCGGGGGCCTGTGAGTTGTGTGATTGTGGCTGGAAGCCATAGGGGGTCCCCAGGAAAATTTTTTTGCGTAGACTAGTTTGCCGATTTCAAATGTTCGGCAACAGCTGGAGGAGTTGGTGGGTCTTTCCAACGTGTAATTTGGGTGCAACCTGTCTAATTGCGACCTAAGTTTCTTTCCCATTAATAATTCTGCTGGGCTTTTGTTGGTTACAGTGCTGGGTGTGATATGTTGGAGGGTGAGTAGACGGTTGATTTTATCCAAGACATCCCCAAGGTCCATTTTCTCTAAACCCTCTTTGGTAAACCTGATCATTCTTTCCGCCCTACCATTTGCTGCCGGGTGGGCCGGCACGGTCAGTGCATGGCGTATACCTAGGGAGGCTAGGTATTGTTCAAATTGGATGGCGGTTAATTGTGGCCTGTTGTCGGACACTAGGACGTCCGGCAATCCATGGGTTGCAAAAAGTTTGTTAAGTTGTTAAATGACCACCTCGGTTGTCATAGATGACGTTACTACAACCTCTAGCCAATTTGAGTATGCATCTACGACAATTAAAAAGGTATGCCCCCTAGTAGGACCCGCGAAATCAATGTGGATCCGAGACCAGGGGCCTCGTGGGGTCTCCCAGTCCCTTATGGGTGCTTGTGGTGGGGAAGGCCTGGTTTTTTGACATTTAGTGCAAGTGGCAACCCAATATTCGATATCTTTATCTAAACCCGGCCACCAGACATAGCTTCTAGCGAGGCTTTTCATTTTTACAATACCAGGGTGGCCTTCATGAAGCATACCCAACACCCTAGTCTGTAGTTTAGGAGGGATTACTACCCGATCAACCCACAATAAACAACCTTTTTGAATTGAGAGTTTGGTTTGTCTGGTCTGGAAAGGTTTAAAGTTTTCAGTTTTTTGGTTTTCCGGCCAGCCTTTACCTACCCAGTTTAATATGCGGGCAGTCACTGGGTCCTTTGCGGTGGCTCTGGCAACATCGTTTGCAGATATTGGTAGTTCGGGGCATGTTTCTATTTGTAGGGTGGTCATTGTTGGCGCCGGGTCTTCCTCCATCGTCGGCAGCGGTGCTCTGCTTAATGCGTCTGCATGGGAGATTTGCTTCCCGGGTCGATGTGTCAATGTGTAAGAGTATGCTGCTAGGAATTCTGACCATGTAATCATTCGCCGGGATAAAATGTTCGGTGTAGGCTTGTTTCCCGCCAGAATTCCTAGCAACGGTTTATGGTCCGTTACAATCAAAAATGTTCTTCCATAAAGGTATTCGTGAAAACGTTTCACTCCGGCGACGATTGCCAGGGCTTCTCTGTCTAGTTGACTATAGTTACGTTCTGTTTTAGACAGAGTCTTTGAGTAATAAGCGACGGGTGCCTCTCTCCCATCTGGCAATTGGTGGCTCAGGATGGCACTGACTCCAGATGGTGAGGCGTCGCAGGTTACCGTCAATGGAAGTGTGTTACTAAACTGGATAAGAACGGTGTTTGATGTTAATAAATTTTTTATTTTCTGGAATGCTTTTTGCTCTCTATGACCCCAAGTCCAATTAGTTTTCTTATCCAGCAAACGGTGTCATGGTTCCATTATTGTTGCTTTGTGGGGGAGGAATACGTTATAGAAATTTATTAGACCCAAAAATGCCTGCAATTCCATTTTGTTTTTTGGCTGTGGTGCGTCTTTAATGGCTTTGACTTTTTTTTCAGTAGGGTGTATACCCTATCCGTCAATTAAGTAGCCCAGAAATTCGATGCGATCAGTCATTAAGCAGCATTTTTCTTTTTTAACTTTCAGACTGGATTCTCTAAATTTTGTTAGTACATTTCTTAGTCTTTTTTCTAGTTGGGTCGTATCTTTAGCCGAAATCAGGACATCGTCAAAATATGGTACGACCCCTTTTATTCCATTTGATAGGCATTCCATGAAGCTTTGGAAAACACCTGGGGCCACACTCACTCCAAACTGAAGTCTGTTACACTTGAATGCCCCTTTGTGAGTTACTATTGTCTGTGCCTCGGCCGTTAAGGGGTCTACTGGAAGCTGTTGGTAAGCTTGTGCTAGATCTAGTTTAGCAAAAAATTTTCCTCCCCCGAGTGAGTGTAGCAAATGTTGTACGACTGGCACTGGGTATGCGCTTTGTTGCAGTGCATGGTTCAGGGTAGCCTTGTAGTCTCCGCAGATGCGTACCAACCCATCAGGTTTAACCGGTGTTACTATTGGCGTCTCCCACCTAGCATGATCAGCAGGTTCCAAAACCCCTTGGTCAATTAATTTATTCAATTGTTCCTCTATTTTTGCTTTTAATGCAAAGGGAACTCATCTGGCCTTTAATCTTCTAGGGGCCACCTGGGGGTCTAAGCTAAAGGAAATTGGGGTCCCCCGATACCTGCCTAGGGAGCCATCGAAAACGTCCTGGAACTCATGGATCAGGTTTTCTTCCCAGTCGGTTTCAGCCACTCGGTCTACTCCGGTCATCCCGATGCCCAATGGTGCGAACCATTCGATGCCCAGGAGGCTGGGTCAGTCTCGGTCGACTATTGTCAGAGGCAGGACTTCGACATGCTGTTTGTAAGCGACTTGGAAATGTCCTAGACCTACCACAGGGATTCAATTCCCTTGGTAGTCCTTCAGAGTTAATTTTTGTTTCTGGAGTTCTTTTAGTTTGATATTTGGGACCAGTTGTCTGATTGTGTCCCATGACACTATTGACAGGAAAGACCCTGAATCGACCTCCATCTCACAGGGGCTGCCTTTGATTTTTATGATGATTTTAACTTTTTTTCTGCTTTCCGTCTGAGCGCTTCCGATAGTGACAGTTTGATGGGTCTTTTCTCGGTTACTGGCTCATTTGTTGCGCTCCCATTTTCTCTCGGCTTGTTTCGATTCAGCTTGTGGGGAGAGTTACTGCGTCTGTTAAGGCTGTTATTTTTTCGATTCCTACAGACCTTCTCGATGTGTCCCCTTTTCTTACAAGCTCTGCAGATAGCATTAAGGAATCTGCAATTGGCTCGAGGATGGTTTCCTCCACAACCTGCGCATTCCCATCAGTTTCTTTTTTCGCGCCTTTTTTTGTTGGCGTATAGGCGGTGGACCTCATTGTCTTCCTCTCCAGATTCTGATGTCTCGTCAAAATCTTCATGGTGTGTGGTGGCGGGAAATTGCTTCTTCCCTCTGGTTAGGCTCGTTTCATCATTGTTCGCATTCATTTGTTTCATGGTGGCTGCTGACTTTTTTACGGCTTCTGCAGCTGTGGCTTCTGTGATTGCTTCAGCCACGGTTATGTTGGGTTTATTTAGCAATTTACTTTGTAAATTAGAGCCTTTTAAACCCAATACTACTCGATCTCGCATGGCTTCATCTAAGTTCAGGAACTCACATGCTCCCCCCAGTTGTCGGATGGCTGCCACAAAATCAGCGATGGTCTCGCCTTCTTTTTGGTCCCTTCGGTAGAATTTGTGCCGTTTGATGAGATTTGACACCAGTGGTGCATAATGAGCCTTCAACATTCGCTGGAGTTCGGGCCAGGTCATTTGTTTTCCGTCTCTGGGCTTCGCCAATGCCTTGGCCATTTTGAATACCATTGGTCCGCAATGCGTTAAGAAGACAGCCCTCTTATGCTGGTCTGAGATCTCTTCCATCTTGTTACTTTCTAAGTACATTTGGAAACGGTCTACGTAGGATTCCCAATCTTCTTCATTGGGATTGAAGGGTGCAGGTGGTTCATTATTTCCGGCCATCGTTTCAAGCCTGGGTTTCAATTCGCCGCATGCACAGTCTCACATTTTAGGACGATCCCACCTTCGTCGCTAGTGTTCCGTCCAGAAAAACGCGAGGTAGACTGGGTTCCAACAGTAAACGTCTTTATTTCAACAGTTAAAGTGAAAACGGAACAGTCTGGCTCTTGCCACGGCAGCCTTTATATACGACTTGCCTGCCGGCTTTTAGCCAATGACGGTTACTTGGTTTTGCCGCCTTTTGGCAGCTCTTTTGGATTGGTTCCTAGTGAACCAATCCCTATGTCGGCTTTTCTAGCCAATCACAATTAAGGATTTGGAGTAAACTATTTTGTACAGAACAAGCTTACTGAAATAGAGGTTTAATCATTCACAAGAATGTCAGCTTCTTTTTAAATGTATTTCTCAATGCTTTCATGAGTTTCAGGCAGGTGTTGTAATAGAGAGAGAGGAAACCACCAGGCAGAGTTGGCATCAGTTCAACAAGAAGGCCCATTCCATATACTTTTGGCTAAACAAACATTTATAAGACCTTTCATATGGAATTACCTACATGGATATATATTTTAAAAGACCCATCATTAGTATGTGTGACCTCTGAATGAGTCCTGGATGAAGTGCCTTGTGGGGTATGATGTACTTCCTTCTCCTACTTCTAAGGATGTCTGCAGAACTTCTTCTAAGGATGGACTCCAGAATGGTCACTTGAGTGATCAAGGCCCTGATCCTTTTTTGTGAATATTCCATGCATGCAAAAAAGAACAGGTCATCATTCAGTTGGTCACGCCCTTCCTTTGTAGCCAATGATTCTCTCTGCCAATGCTCTTCTCCCTGCATCCATCTGATTTTTCTACACCACTGATTCCCATCATCACTGGTTTCCTGCCATTGTGGCTTCTCTTTGGGTTCATTTTTTGCCACATTGCTTTTTGTCTTCCATTTTCTCCTTTACCTTCTCCTTCAGCAAGGAGATTATTGTTCTAGATAGCCATTAAAGGTTGCAACTTAAGATAAAATGTTGAAGGATAGTATACATTACATATATTTACAATGAGGTGTAAAATAAGATGTAAAATGTTTCTTAAATGTTTTTCAGTATTTCAGTTTTCAGTGTACCCATAAGGCTGGGCCACCTTATCACTTATTACAATGATGAGGGAAAAAATAAAATAAAACTAGATATGGCTGAAACTTCGAAAGAATGACTGGTGTGGCATTATCTATATTTAGATAATGGGTATATTTGAGGTCTCTCCAACTACAATACAGGACTCTGAATCTGCCTTGCTATGGTTTGTCACCAGGAGCCCTTCTGACTTCATTGATTTAATTATAAGTCTTTTAATTATGTCAAGTTATTACAAACTTAGCGACAAGTTTTATCTTAATCACGGTAATCCTGCAACAATGGTAGCTTTTAACAGTTAGTTCTTTTGGCTCAGTATTTAAATAATATGCAGATAACCCAATGCTTTCAATGGCAAGTTACAGCATAATCATAATCATTGGCCCCTTAAAGGTGTCATTAACTTACTTCTAAATTTGCAATGATTTTTAAATAAAGCCTCATACATTTTCTGTAGCTCAAATAACAAAAGTCTTAACTATGAAATGAGGCTGTGCTTATCCTCTGCTATAGAGTGGCAGCATTTGAATTAAAGAACATCTACTGCATTTTGTGAAACAGCATTTTTTAAAAACAAAAATAAAGAAATGCCTATTATGGAATAGAGACGCACCTGTTCTTGAAATTTGGGGTAATATTTTCAGTCATAATTAGCTTTTAAAATAAAGTACTTTAGGCAAACCTACTTAACCTTCATAATCTAAAATATAATCCCACTTCTTAGATGAGCTAAGAAGATGACAATAGGAAAGATGAAATTTATTCCAAATTTCAAGTGGCAGTTGTAATGCAAGAATGGCTTCAATCACAATAAAGGGACAGTTTCTATCCTGACATTTGATAATTACCTGGTCCCTTTATTAGGACCCAGGCTAAGAGACTTAATGGTGTGGTACTCCACAAAAATTGCTTTCTTATCAATTTGTCTGCAAAATTGAATTCACTTTATAAGTGCTGCCATTCCCAGTAATGAGACTGAGTTTCTATATTCTTTTCCTACACTCTTCAGGTTGCTTTGAATTAAGATTAAGTCAACAGCAAAAAAAAAAAGAGGATGTGTGTGTGTGTGTAGAAAATAAACTATTATTTATTTATTTTACTGATTACATTGTATTCCACATTTGTGCTTGAGCAGATTTAAAACAAAAACATTGCAAAACCTTCTCTACCAGTATAACCTTACTGCACATCTGAGTTCATGTGTTTGTATGAACATATGTTTGTATGTTCACGTAATTAATGGTGGAAGGAGCCAAGACTGGTTATCAAATTTATTGAAATGTTGCATTTGACCTATGCTAGATGAAACCAAAGAATTCTCTATATTTCTTGGTTGCCATCTAATGGACATTCAGAGTTTGGCAATCTTGACACAATATTATTCTATTACATGATCCAACCATTAAATGTATATGAGAAAATATATTCCTCAGTTCTGGGAAGTAATCATCCATCTCTGTGTAGTGAAGATATTCTGTTTAGCTTATGGTTGTCATGTTCAAGCTACCTTTGTGGTTTGAAATCAGCTCAACAGCTGGAACTCTTATATTTATTGTCCCTGGTTCATGTGCATACTGACTCTAATGAGCATGATGGCAGCCTTCTAGAAGTGCTTCTACATTAAGATTGTATTTTGCAAGCCCCAAACATCATGTCATCTCTTCTCTAAATACCCAATCCGAACAAAGCAAAGACTGTATTATGCCATAATGGCTTCTACTTGATATTGCAAAAGATGTCTCTCTAGAAAGATCTAGAAACATGTTTGGGTGAGTTTCTCATAGCTGGGTTTAAGATGGGAGGTCATACAAATCTTTTTAAATAAATAAAGCTTCAGAAAAGGATCATTATTTAGGTACAGGACTATTTCACAAACCTTACCATGATGAGTTAGCATCAAGTGCAAAAAACAAAAAAGGCTTCCTATTTTTTTTAAAAATGGCTCTGTTCAGAAGGTGATCCCTGATACTGACAAGGGATAATTTAAGGACATTCACACAGGACTTCCGGTTGCAAGGCTTCGGCAGTGGCAGGAATCCACAATCATGCGTGGTTCCTGCTGTGCTCGCTGCCGAGGTGCCCCTAATCCAGCTGGATATGGAGGCTATGGTTACCCCATAGAGGTAACCGAAGATAAGGGAGATCCGGGCAGGGGTCTGGGGGAATCGCAGTCCCCTCCTCAGCCGGTTTAACTCCCTTTTCCCAAGGCGGTGGAGCGGTCAGTAATGGCCGCCACAAAGAAGCTGTCAGCCGGATAAGATTGTGCAGGAGGAAGTTTGAAGAAGTGAAAGTTTTTGGCTGAACTGGGACAATAAGTCACATCTTTATTCTGGAAGTTCAACTTTTCAAAGGATACATTGTTTCCTAACAAGATAGTTAAAAGAGGCGGAGAAAAGTCAAAGGGAAAGTTTTTTTTCTTCTCACTCTCCTTCCCTATGGAGATAGCAGATGGAAATCAGAAAAACCTTCTTTGGCATAGAAGGTAATTAAATCTGAATTAAAGCCAAGGGGATATTAAGATTTCTGAACATTGGAACTAAAAACCAATATTTTTTTTTTTGCTATAAGTGGGAAGGGAGAGGTAAAGAATATATATTAAGAATTTGTTGGAGGAGACAGCTTGGAACTTTTAAGATCAGAGATAACGGCAATAAGACTTTTAAAAAATTACTTTGGAACTGTGTAATTAAATTTCACCCCAGGAAAAGGTAGTATAAAAAGAAGAAAGTGCTAAATGAAACAGTTTGTGCTGATTTGGATTGCTTTGTGACTCTGGGACTCTTGGAAACTATTTTTTGAAAGACTAAAAACATTTGGGTTGTCTTTTTTTATAAAAAAAAAATCTTACAATGGCATTATCTGTTGAAGAATTGAAAATAGAATATAAAAAGTTAAAAGAAGAGGAACAAGAAGGCAAGGGCTCTTCTGGATCTGTTTTTTACTTCTTAGAAATGGTGATTTCTACCTACCAGGAATGACAATAACAAGAAAGCTGGGATGAAGAAGAAGAAGCAATCTTTAATGGACAAATAATTTTAGTTGAGGAAGAAAAGGGAAAGAAAATGGAGAATTTAAGATTTAAAAAAACAACCAAGAAAGGGAAAAATAAGGTTAAAAATCAATACAATGTCAGGAAGCAACAGAAAAGAGGAATACAACAGAGAGGGGAGACTAAGAGGGCGGAGATTGAGAGATGGAGGGGCAAAAAGACTAGACTGGAAAAGAGAGGAAAGGAAAAAGGGAAGAGAAGTTATAAAGACTTGAAACAAGATGTTAAAAAACAGGTTTGTTTTAGAGACAAAGGGTAAAATGTAATTAAAGAAGAGATTCTGCAAAAGTGCACAGGATTGTATTGTAGTATTTGTATTTGAAATGGAGTTAGAAAATTGGAATATTATATGAGTTAACAATATATTAAAGGGAATGTGTAAAATGTCTAATAGAGTTTAATTAGTTATGGAACATTGTTTTTACTATACTATAAGCTTACTATATTTTTTTCTTTTCTTTTATTATTTAAAATGTACTATGTAGAATGCACCAAGCAGAATCAGCATGGAAATTATACATTATTTTACGTGTTAAAACTAGGGGAAAGATAAAAAGTCGTCATACCAGTGATAGAATTAAGAGAGTGAAAAGAGGGGAGAAAACATATAGAAAATGTAGAATGATAAATGAGATATGAAATAGTATATAAGGTGAGCATGAATTTGATTTATGTCTATATAAAAAGATGCTAACCTGGGATTAAGCCGCTTTCCAAAAAGAAGTTTTATGTTTTTATGTTTTGTGTTTTGTTTGTCAAGTTAGCTTATTGAGAATTAATAAAATTTTGGAAGAACGTTAGAAGAGAACAGTGAATTGGAAACAAGACAGATGAAAGTATAAGTACAATGAATAAAGAGATATAGAAATTTTGGTAAAAGAAATCTAATTGAATAAAGAGAGAAATAGTGAGAAGTTGGAAAAAGAATAAATAAGATATGCATATGTGATAATCTGGAACTATGTTGTACTCAAATAAGATGTTTTATTTGTTTTGTTAAAATTTAATAAGCAGTTTTTAGAAAAGAGATTCTATGTTATTAGGTTTTATGTTTTGTTTGTGTATTGTCTTTAAAAACTAATAAAATTTGTTTTTTAAAAAAGAATGTTCACATGGTCTCATGTATGGGTTTTTTAAATATACAGCTTTTTAAATATAAACAAAAACAATTCACGAAATGCTATTGTTGCTACTAGGGAAGAAATTGCAGTACAACTGTACAATTAACATTGTTTTGTAATAAAATTATTCTCTTATTAGTTTCTCTGCAATGTAGATCTCCCTTTATAATACCCACCACTCTCAATAATCAGATCTGAATCATTTTGAGGCTGTGTTTCTATAGTTATTCTCCATACTCATCAGGTTGCTTTGAATTAAGATAATTCTCAGTCTTATTTTGACATTGGTTCATGTTTCACCTTTGGTGCTGTGGTGCGTGCAGAGATGTGAAATTATGTGGGAAGATTATATAGGATGTTACACACTTTATAAACATCTTTACTGTATAATATCAGAGTGCACAGAATGGAAAACTGAAGAAGAAACAGATAGGTTTCTTGGAAACCTAATTAGTCTGTTAATGGATAGAGTTGGGAAAACTGACTTTTACATTTATTAATACCATTCATCATTGTTATATAATCTTTCAGTCACAAAACTGATGCTTTCACACCCTGGCACAGTCAGGAATTTAAATTTTTCCAGAAACAAAGCAAAAATTATTCTGGTGCTTCTGTTTCCACTAAGCTTTTATCATATTAAGATTGCCAATTTTCCCACCTAGACCACCTTCATTATTCTCATGCACTTGGTTAGAATAAATGCTAAAGTACTATTTCATTCAAAATAAAGTTAAAATGGCAGAAGATTTTTCCTGCAGTTGTTAATACCAGCATTAGCCAAAAGAGTCATATTTGAAAAATGAGTAGGCATTTCAACTGTTAAAATAAAATAAATGATATTCTTTGTAATTTCACATTAGGAAAATTGTATCTACTGTACTTCAAGAGAAATTGAATTCTTCCAAATTAATTCCCACATATTACTGTAAGCTGAATCACTGCATAAGCTTATACATCTCTCCTTCTGTCTTGCAAGGAATTGGATGAATGAATTTTTGACAATTTTTTTGTGAAATTATGTTAGTTCTTACTTTTTTATGTACTCCTGATATTAAGGCTAGGTCACACTGGCCGATGGATGCAAAACGTATGCAAAAAGGACACAGCGGACGAGCAAAATTTCAGGGGTGACTCTAACCGTTATTATCCGCTCTCAAAAGTGGTGAAAATTTGCATAACCAGAACGGACAACAACGGAAAGGAATGGACGGGGGTAGTACGTAGCGAGGATGTTAAGCGGATGTTCGTAGGAAGCCTAGCGGATGGAAGCAGATGGAAGCGGATGATACATCTGCAGGGCTTCTGGGGGAGAATAGCAAAGCGGACGTGGAGCAGAAGGAGCGGATGCATAGCGGATGACGCGGATGCATCACGGACGCCTATAGGATGCATAGCGGATGCATAGCAGATGCGTAGCGGATGCAAAGTGGTCACTGTGCATGTGGGGAGGATGAATTGCATCAGCTCCGTGGATATAAAAGGATGCAGCTCGCAAGCAGTCACCATTCAGAGGAAAGACTTGCTGCCAGAGACATCTTGAAAGAACACCATGGTTCGTCAGTCAAGGAAGAAGAGAAAGCCTGTGCCTACTCCTGCCAGCCCTGGCAAGAAGGACAGAACCACCATCCTACCCCCAGCGCTCACTCTGAAGCTGCTGGTGCTTCTGCTGCTGGTGCTGCTGCTGCTGGTGCTGCTGCTGCTGCTGGTGTTGCTGCTGGTGGTGCTTCTCCTGCTGGTCCTGCTGGTGCTGCTGGTGCTTCTCCTGCTGGTACTGCTGGTGCTTCTCCTGCTGCTGCTACTGGTGCTGCTGTTACTGCTGGTGCTGCTGCTGTGGTGGACCAGCCCCAAGGCCCTCAAAGCCCTGCTACTGAAGGCCCTGAAGCCCCTGCCAGAGGGAGGAAGAGGCAAGGCAAGGAGAAGGGAGAGAGGAAACAGTACTCCATTTCCAAGTACCATGAGGAAGAGGTGCTGGAATGGCTGAGGGAGAATGAGTACTTGTGGAGAAAAGGCCATAGACTCTATCGCGACACCAAGAGAAAGCAGGCAGCGTGCAGAGACAAGGCAGAGAGCCTGGGCTACACTTCAGATGTACTCCTGGGATGGTGGAAGCATACCATGCACACCTGGTATGGCAAGCTGCACCTGAAGAAATCTGGCCAGGCTGCTGTCAAGCTCACTGACTGGGAGATGTACATCATGGCCAAGTGCAGCTTCCTGGATGGTGAGGTCCACCACCAAGGAGAAGACCCTCTGTCAACCCGCTCCCTCAGACATCCCACAGACAGCCACTCCTCTTCCAGCCAGGAGACAGCTACCATGTCCAGGAAGGTGTCTTTGGAGGGCCCCATGGCAGAGACAATCCTGACAGCTGCACTCCCCATGCCAGAGGACATGGAGGATCCCCTGACTCAAATGGAGCAAGAAGCAGCAGCAGCTAGAGACCAACCCACCCCCACCCCCAGCTCCACCTCCACAGAAAGCAGGCAGAGAGGCAGACTGCAGGGCCAGAGCCACACAGTCCTGCTGGAGATCAGGGACACAATGAAAACCAGCACAGATCTTCTCTCTCAGCTGGTCCACAGTGATATACCATCCTCGAACTGCAAGCCCTTCATCACGTACGTGAGCCAGACCCTCATGGACCTGTCCAAGGCCCAGTACCAGGTGATGAAGGAGAAGATAACAGCACTGCTACACCACCCTCCAGGCCCAGTTGAACCTGCTCCAACCCACTCCAGGACTGCTCCTCCACCCCAGGCGATGTCACAGCTTTTCCACAGTTTTCAGCAGCCCCTCACCTACCAAGGTTACGAGTATCAGGACTTCCCACAGCAAAAACAGACCTTCCCAGTCCAGGCCCAGGTACATCGCACGCCACAGATGCCTCACCTCACCCAGCTGCAGACCAGACAGCCCCACTACACTCCTCCTTCCTCCACCCCACAGCCAAGCCCCTCAACAGAAAATCTGTCATCAGTACTGTGCCTGACATCCCAGGTCCTTGAGGAAGGGCCTCTCAACCTCACGGGACTGAGTCAGCTATCTGAGAGCTTCCTGAACACATCATCCCCTTTGTACTCTCGGGGCCAAGCATCCCAATGGCGCCTCAGACCAGCACTCCAGCCACAGCCACCTCCACAGTCCCTGGCCACTCGATAGCTGAGACCATGGACATACCTCCGAGTGACTGAGAATAGTGCCAGAGACTGAGTTGTTACTTGTTCACTTTATCTTTGCTTAAAGACACTTTACTTGGTTTATTTTGCTTTTTTAATAAAGTCATACAGTTTACTTAAGATAGTTGTTAATAAAGGTTATCTTTGCTTCACACACTTGGTTCATTTTATTTACTAAATAAAGTGTTGGTGAAAACTTTGAAAAAATGGTTAAGCCTTTCCATGCTTGTGGGATAGGTAAGGATAGTTGTGGGATGGGTAAGGATAGCTGTGAGATGGGTAAGGATAGTTGTGGGATGGGTAAGGATAGCTGTGGGATTGATAAACCTCCAGTGCAAGCATAGTGGGACTGTATGGTCCACCCTCCCAGCTGCCACACATATGGCCCTTTTTTATCAATAACAATTTATTCATTGATCAACACATTTCAAAATAAACAAAGCTCTTTATTAATGCCCTATTCATTGTAGGGCCACTCAACATACATGGCACAATCTCATCAGTGTTATGCGACAGCCTCAAGGAAGCATCCATTAAGCATCTATCATCCTGTCTTACCACTCCACTGCTCCAGCTGGGGAGTTGCACCAGTGTCTCAGGAGGTTACGCTGCTTCTTCCCTTCACGTGAAGCTCTGTTGGGGCCTTGCACATCCAGAGTGTCGATCAGGTTTCGCCCTTGCCTCCATTCACCAGGCTCCATATCCCCATTCCCTTGTTGGAGGTCCACGAGCCTGTTCTGCAACACTGGGTAGCGGGTGCGCATGAAATTGTGCAGGATGCAGCAAGCTTCCACGATGCTCCTCACAGTCCCTGGGTGATGCTGCATGGTGGTGAGAAGTACCTGGAACCTGTTGACCAGGATGCCAAAGGCGTTCTCCACCACCCGCCATGCCCTGGACAGCCTGTAGTTGAAGATCCTCTCTTCACGGGTGAGGCATCTGGAGGTGTAGGGCTTCATGAGGTAGGTTCTGAGGGAGAAGGCATCATCCCCCACGATGAAGTAGGGCATGTCTTGTGTGTCATTGGGTAGGGGGTCTGGATCTGGAAAACCCATGATGAGGTTGCATTCCAGCTCATCCTTGAGGTCACTGGTGTTGTATACCTGGCTATCTGAAGCTGACCCGTTGCCTGAAGCATCGATGTACATGAACTTGTAGTCAGCATCAACCATGGCAAAGAGGATGATACTGAAGAAGCCCTTGTAGTTGTGATAAGAGGATCCTGAGTTGGCTGGAGCTTTGCAGGCCACGTGCTTCCCATCTATGGCTCCAACGGTGTGGGGAAAGTTCCACCTCTGATACCACTGTTCTGCAACTTTCCTCCAGCCTTCTTCAGTGGTGGGACACTGGAGGAACTCCTCCACATATTCTTCGATTATGGCCTGCACCACTTCTCCAACCACTTTGCTGATGCTGTTGTGTGGCACCCTCCAGGCATACTGCATGTTTCTGTATGTGGTCCCAGAGGCCAGGTGGTGCAGAGTCAGTGCCACCTTCAGTCCAGGGTCCAGGCTGGGACGGAGGTTGGTGCTAGACTTGGTCAACCTGGGTCTCAGATGCTCCACAACTTCGTCAAACATGGCTGGTGGCATCCTCATGAAGTGCTGGAATGCACGAGTGTCTTCATTCCTCAGCTCCACCATCAGCTTGTCATCGAGTCCAAAGTCCACTCTTCTCCCGATCCATCGTCGGACCCACACAGCTCTTGGACGTCTCCTTTTTCTCCTTGTGTAGAAAAGGTGAAACAGTCTGAACAGGGCTTGGTTCTGGTGTTGAATTATAGCAGCTACCATAAGGCGTGTGTGATGATCCATGGTGGAGATCAATGGATGATGTGGAAGAGCAAGACCAAGGGTGAAGTGGTCTGTACACCATGGCTGCTGGACTGATAGCGAGATCCAGGTGATTTCCTCCCTCTTTTTATAGGAAATATTGGTTTTCTGCTAGGTGTCCTTCCACATACTCTAGGCATACTCCAGACATCCTAAATATCTGAGATACGTCCCATATACAAATGTTTTGTCCATTCTAATACTTTATATACGAGATGCATCCGCTTAAGGCCATGTCACACTGCCCAACGGATGCAAAAAGGACACAACGGATGAGCAAAATGTTCCATCCGTTGTTATCCGCTCTCAAAAGGGGCAAAAATTTGCATAAGCAGAGTGGATAACACGGAAAGGAACGGACGTGGGGAGGACGCAGAGCGGATGTGTAGAGGATGCAGAGCGGATGTGTAGAGGATGCAGAGCGGATGTATAGAGGATGCGTAGAGGATGCATAGAGGATGTGTAGAGGATGCGTAGAGGATGCAGAGCGGATGCGTAGAGGATGCAGAGCAGATGCAGAGCGGATGCGTAGAGGATGCAGAGCGGATGCAGAGCGGATGAGCTGCATCCGCTTTCATCCTTTCTCCATCCGTGCTACTAATGGTGCGCATCCGTTCTGCTTTCTCCCTGCGTCCGTTTACCGCTGGAACGGATTTTAGTTGTGCGGATGCACAGCGGATGCCTAGCAGATATAGCAGATGCATAATGGATGCAGAACGGATGTCCCCCATATGCCTAGAGGATGCAGAACAGATGCATTGGATACATTTTCCGCTCAAAAGTTTTGGGCAGCTCAAAACTTTCTGAGTGGATGAAACGTCAATAAACGGATGCTGGACAGATAGAGAGGAAGCAAAACGGAGGCAGTGAGTACATCACGTTAACCAACGGATGGCAAGCTTTTTTGTCCGTTTTACATCCTCTTTGCATCCGTTGGTGCAGTGTGACATGGGCTTTACATCCTTTCTATTTCCGTGCTACCAACACTGTGTGGACGTTCTGTGTACCTTTCGCTTCCTCCCTCTTTCCGCTTTCAGCTGCAGTGGATGTGAGTTGAGGGGATGGCCAGAGGATGCAGAGAGGATACAGCGGATGTGTAACGGATGACAACAGATGTAGAACGTTTGTTGCCCATATGTGTCGTGGATGTACATCGTACACGGTGGAAAGTTCATCCACTCAAAAAGTTTTGTGCAGCTCAAAACTTTTTCAGTGGATGAAATAGCAGTAGACGGATGTTTGATGGATTATAGCGTATGAAAGATGTACGCAGTGAGTACACAATGGATGCATCGCGTTTTCAAATGGATGGCAAGCTTTTTTGTCCATTTTACATCCTCTTTGCATCCATTGGTGCAGTGGGACATGGGCTTTACTATCCTCAGACTGAACTGCAGAAGTCTTATTTATTCTAACTATTTACTTAGTTCCTTAAATTTGTAAGCAAATCTTAAATTTAAAGTACAAATTAAATTGGGTTGGATAAATTATCAATTTGAATGTCTTTGAATTTTTCAAGCTTATGCTTGGTTAAATCTTTTCCTGCTTCACTTTGTAATTTCCTGTTTTTTAAAAAAGAAAAGTCTGCATGGCAATGCAAATGAATTTTCATGCACACTTTGCTAACTACATATATTACTCTGTACTCTTTTGCTATATACATTTTGAAAGCAATTTTCATGATATGCTGCATATAAAACTGCACAATTTGTTTGTTGTGGCATTTTTCATTAATACACGTATTGGTACACATTTCCCCATCCATACTTGATCCATCAAATTTGGACGCCATATAGCTGGGAAAGGTTGATGTATTGTTGATGTATTAATATTACAGTCCTTTTTAAAATGAGCAGATCATTTCTTAATTGGAAAAAATGGTATAGGGAGAATGTATCATAGTGAAATTAAAAGTATAGATGACAAAGAAAGCTGGAGAACACTACTGTGACATATTCAGAAATTCTGACTGGCATGTGGAAAAAGGAACATTGTGCATATAGTAGGAAAGATCAAAACTAGGAAATTGTAGTAAAAAAACAAATAAAAGAGGCAAGGACAAGACAATTTAACAGACAGCATGAGGCATGACCAAACATTATAACTGAAGTTATTTTTCCCATTCCAAGTTCAGAATTCATATACAGTTTGGATTCTTGGCTCCTGCTTGAACAACAAATGGCAGATGTGATGGGGGAGGGGGGCTTTTGCACAGGTTCATCTTTTGTATCAATTATACCCATTCTTAACCTGGAAGCCTTAAGTAAGTTCCTATCTGGATTACTGCAAGATGCTCTGCAAGGGACTATCCTTGAAGAGCATACAGAAGCTATAGCTGGTACAGAATGCAGTGGCACAAGCAGTTTTGGTGTTTATTGTTATGCCTACAGTATATAACACCATAATTCAGTAAACTGATCTGAATCTGGTACGTGCAATTCAAGATGCTAATCCTCACTTAAAAGCTATCTATGATGAAGGGCCAGGCTACTTGTCAGACCACCTTTCTTGCCTTGTTTCTTCCCACTCTACTACACCTAGTAGATGGAGCCTACTCTGGATCTCTTTGGCTAAACAACCTCATGTACTTGGACTCTGGAGTTATAACTCCTCAATGGCAGCATCTTTCCTGTGGAAAGGTCCCAGCCCTGTTAGTCTTTCACAAAATATTGATGATTTGGATCATGAGAGAGATGAGCACTGCTACTATTGGAGATTAGTTTTCAATAATTTATCTTTGGGCTCTACTTTGGAGGGTGTCACTTGAATGACATGGGCAGCTATATGTATGATAAAGAAAGAAACAAATAAACACATAACTTTAATTTTTACCAGAATCCTCCATCTTTGCTTGAAGTTCATTCCATCCACCCAATATTCACATCCTGGGTAGCAATGCTGATATTTTCTCCCCTATATGTGATTAGGGTAGAGGGGAAAAAGCCATGTTTGTGTTTTAAGCCCCAGCATCAACCATCCTCAGAAATCTGGATAATATCATAGCTACTTGTTATGATATGTACAGAATAACCCTTGAGTAACAAGGATATGCACATGGAAACGTTTATGAGAGTAGTTATGAATAATTATTCAGCCACACTCAGATACACTAAATTGAGTTAAAGTTTACTTTAAGAAATAGCACAGTCCAATAAACAGTCCAGGTCATATATGTTTAACAGTCCAAAGAATATCCAAGTACAAAGTCTTCTTATCGGTTGCCTTTGTCTTTTACAGTAAACAAAGATATCAAAGTATAAGTACAGCATAAATACAACAGAGAACCTTAGATAGCAACAGAATGTCAGAGAGACAGAATGTCAGAGAGAGCAAGCTATGATCTCTAGCTCCCTTTTATGGTAATTTGCAATATAATCAACCAATTGGAATATAGTATAAATAAATACAGTGATTTTGTATTAAAGCTACAAACATACATTGTTGGTTTATATTGTATATTGCCAACCCAACGAATTGGTGTACAGATTCCTAACACTACGGACCTTTCATAATGTTGTCAAAAGGCATTGAGTTTTGTTTTTATTTATTTTCCAAGAACTGTGCAGCTCTAATGAAAATCCAAAGTTTTCTAACTTTAGATCCAAGTGCCAGCACATTCCTGATTTTCACCATATTGCTGTTGGTATCATCTCATTGTTATTCTAAGTTGCTTGCTTCACTGGTTCTCCTATTTTTGGGAGCTTGGATGAATAAATGTACACCCTCTTCCATCTGATACCTTTCATGTATTTGAAGATATAAGGAAAGTAATTATGACCAACTTTAAAAAGAAACAAGTAGAGAAATAAAAAGAATTTCTCTTTTTAGAAATGAGTTGTGGCAATACTGTTTCTCAAGATGCTACAAACCTTGCAATCAGATGAAACAAAAGAGTGCCAAGAATGGTTTTCAAGAGATATGAACTTATGTGAAACTCTATCTTGAAGGAAATGGCATCAAGCTTTGTGGTTCCCTGTGTTACTCTGAAAGAATCTTCCTCAATCTGATAACTATAGCTCAGTGGTGGGATGCTGCCAATTCAGACTGGTAGCTCTGATGGCTGGCCTGCCCTATCCTGTCTATATTTCCATGTTTTTCAGCTCAGCTGATTCATGCGGAACAGTGGATTCCTGCGCCTCAGCTATTTTACTTACCAGGGCTACCCTAGAAGGTAAGCTAAGAGCTTGAAAGTGCACTTTCACAGAACTGGTTGTTAAACCAATTGCAGTCTACCACTGCTGTAGATGGTAAGAAATATAACCAACACAGATGTCTTCATAGTAGTCTGTGCAGTATAGATCTTACAAGGAAATCTGTACAGAGACCACAAAGTCATAAAATCTGATTTTTCTATAATGTATATCTTCCTGTATTATTTCTCTCATCAATTTCTGTCCAAACTTGTCGGGTTTTGGGTTTTTCTACTTCTACCATAACATTCTATTCTCCAAAGAAGCATGGAATAGCATAGTAGGGAGTGGAAAGTGATCAAAAGAACCATCTTGTTCAGAAAGAATGAGATCCCAAGTTTGTTTTGTTTTTTTTGCCTTTGGTCAACACTATAGATTACAGGAGGGAAAAAATCCAGCTGAGAAAATAGCTGCATGTTAAATATAAGGCTCTACCCCATGCAGGATGCCCTAAGGAAATACTATACAAATATCCATACTGTAGTATAATCCACTTTCTAGATGTCCGTGACAACCCAGTCTACTCCCTAGTATTCAAAATTCCTCAATTACTGCATAGAACAAGTCTAACTCATGCAATGATAAATGCCTCTCAGAAAAATTAATAATGTAAATTTATTTGCTAAAAAAATATTAGGCAACCTTTTAAAAAAAAGTCCTGAAAATCATTGTACACAATAAGCCATGAAAAACATTAGAAAGACCCAGAATCATGGTTTAATGCTTTGTAACTGTAATGCCTCAGCAGATAACCAACAATTGCTGATCTTAGATGCTCAGCAGAATCCTCCTTTTTTGGAGTTTTGACTGTACATGAGTAATTGGGATAACCTTGGGAATCTATAGTTGGCTAAAGTGGGAGAAATTTCTGAGAAGTAGACACTCACAAGCCATTTCTATAATGCTGCTGTAAACATCACATGGATTTTGGAAAGCTTGACTCAAGGACACAATTATGTTTATGTACAAAAATACCTTGCAATAGGTACTGAAAAGATCTTTCAAGAGAAGATGGGGAGAATCAAGAGCGACCTACTGTGTCCCTTTGTTTCTGCCTACTGTAACATTTTGCTTACCTACAGTAGCCGTTTATGTTCTTTCTAAAATTCACTGGACAATGGTTGCCATGGGATACTGTACGTTTTTCTTTTAAAAGATAGACTTTTTGTCAGCCTCTCAGAACAACTCTTACAAGTTGCTATGTCTAGGAAATTCATTTTTCAAAATTCATTTTATGTCAGCTACAACACAAACACTTTTTCCATATTTACATAGCAATGGTGGGGTGCTTAAGAAAAGCTTCAAGTGACACAATGAAAACTGATGTGTTGTTTTCTTCTACTGTCCTAGCAACAATCAACACTATGCTACCTGTGTATGTATGTGTGTATACTTACACACACACAAACATATGTATACACACAGAGAGTAGCACTCACTGTTCGATACATCTATTTTATCTATATATTTACACACACACACACACACACACACACAATTCCTTGCAAGAACATTACATATTCCATAGGCAAAAGGAGTGGGGGAAAACTTCCTTTATGTTGAGAGCAGTCATTCACTTTAGGATGCTTTTCATTTGGTTGCATGGGCAATAAAACAGAGTTTTAGACCAAGAATAACTATCCGAACCCAAGTTCTAGTCATGTAATATATACTTTATTTATTAATCCAATTTATATATCTGTCAATCTACACAGAAGACTTTGGGCAGCTCACAAATTATTAAAAACAATATAAATCAATAAGCCAATACAACAAATAAAAACAATAAAACCGTATAAAGTGATTATGTGGTCACTGACAGTGAATGGATTAGTCACATAAAGTTTCATAAATAAATAAATGAAAACTTTTGGGACTGGGTATTCAAATGTTTATTTCTCATTTCCCCAAGAGTAAGTCTGACTCTGAATATTATAGAACAAAAGGCTACAATTTTATCTTTTGCCTTTTTAATTTTTTATTCTACAGTTACCCTTGTACTGTGAATCGGTTGGTAGGCAGTACATACATTAAAGAAAATCTAATTTTTGCACCACAGATACATGCCTTTTCAAGGATATAACTTTCTACACAGGGCAACATAGAAAAGGCTATGGACTGTTTCAGTATGCCTTAAAGCAGGGCTGTCAAACTTGCGGCCCACAGGCTAGATGCGTTATGTGCTGGCCATGTCCAACTCGGTTTAGCAAAGGGGGAAAAAGTCACAATGCATTTTATTTATTATTTATTTATTTTTGTCAATTGCTTACAAGATAAAAAGTAAAAACATAGTTATGAATACATGGATACATATAAAAAAAATAAAAAAATAAAAGAAACAATAGGACAGGGACGGTAGGCACATTGGTGCGCTTATGCACACCCCCTACAGACCTCCTTGGAAAAGAGTGAGGTCAATAGTAGACAGTCTAAAGTTAAAGTTTTTGAGGATTGGGGAAGAAACCACAGAGTTAGATAGAGTATTCCAGACATTGACCACTCTGCTGCAGAAGTTGTATTTCTTGCAATCAAGTTTGGTGCAATTAACCTTGAGTTTGCATCTATTGTTTGCTCTTGTATTGTTATGGTTGAAGCTGAAGTATTCATTGAAAGGTAGGATATTGCAATGTATGATTTTATATACTAAACTTAGATCAGACTGAAGGCGGCATAGTTGTAGGTTTTCTAGGTCTAGAATTTGAAGTCTGATGGCATAAGGTATTCTACAATGAGTAGAGGAGTGGAGAATTCTTATTGTGAAATATTTCTGGACTTTCTCAACTGTGTTAATATCAGATACGTAATGTGGGTTCCAGACTGATGAGCTGTATTTGAGTATTGGTTTAGCAAATGTTTTGTCTGCTCTGGTTAGTTGTGTGATATTACCAGAGAAAAAGCTACATAGGATTAGGTTAACAACTCTTAACACCTTTTTGGTTATGTAGTTACAGTGGGCTCTAGCACTTAGATCATTAGAGATGAGTACTCCAAGATCCTTGACAGAGTTTGGATCCTCAACAAGGTCTTGACTATTCAGCCTGTATTTTATTTTCTGATTTTTTTTGCCAATATGTAAGACAAAGAGCATTTATTTGTTGAGATTTGAAGTTGCCATTTGTTTGACCATTCTGATACATAGTCAAGGTCTTTTTGAAGGGTAGCAGTATTGTCTGTGGTGTTGAATAGCTTTACATCATCAGTGAAGAGAACGTAGTTGCTCTTGATATGATCACAGAGGTCATTTATGTAGAGTATGAAAAGACTTGGTCCTAGAACACTGCCTTCGGGGACACCACTGTTGACAGGTACAGAATTTGATAGGATGCTCCCAATATTGACCATTTGTTGTCTGTTTGACAGGAATGTTTCTATCCAGTTATGCAGGTGTCCAGAAATACCATAAGATTTTAGTTTTAGTAGTTTGTCGTATACCACTGAATCAAAGGCTTTACAGAAGTCTATGTAGATTACATCTATTGCTTTTCCCTGATCGAGTTGTGTAATCCATATGTTTTTGCAGTGTAAGAGTTGCAGATTACAGGATAGTTTTTTCCTGAAACCAAATTGTTTATTAGAGAGTAGGTTGTTTGTTTCTAAGTGGAGGATGATGGATTGGTTAATAATTGATTCCATGACTTTACAGGTGATGCAGCATAAAGAGATTTGTCTGTAATTTTCAACTAGGCTGGGGTCTCCCTTTTTGAAGATGGGGATGTCCGTGGCTAATGACCATAGGTTTGGTCCTGAAATATTTTTCAAAGATTACGCTTAGAGGTTTGGCTATAGCAGTGGATAACTTTTTAAAGAAGTAGGCACATATTCCATCCGGTCCAATAGAGGTGGTTTTAGACTGCGTAGTGCTTTTTCAACATTGTCTTCTGTAAAATCGATATGTATTAGATTATTGTAGTTGTCTGAGATTCAACTAGGAAATACTGGGCATGATCCATTGCTGTTTAAAAATACTGAGCCAAAGAATGTATTAAAGAGGTTGGCTTTAATAGTGTCATCATTACAGTCTTTACCATTAGGTCCTTTCAGGGGTGGGATGGACCTTGAGTCTTTTAGTTTGTTGTTTACAAAATTGTAGAAAGTGCAGGTGGAATTTTTCTTCTTGTTTATGTGGTGGCACATATGTTTTTATCTGGTGACATAATTTTTTGTATCGGCTTTTGAAGTTGGCAACATGACCAGATTTGTTTTTCCACCAAAGTGATTTCTTTTTGGATTGAAGCTTCCTTATTGTTATGGGTAATTTGTTTTTTCTGGTTTTGGGAGTTGTTAACGGTACATATAGTTTGATGACTCTTTTGACTTCAAGTAAAAATATGTGATGACGCCGTGACAATGTGAGTGTGACACCCCGCCTTAAAGTATAACTTAATTCATGTTTACATTTAAATAAGCAATATATATTGCCGTGCTTATCTCTCTCTCTCTCTCTCTCTCTCTCTCTCTCTCTCTCTCTCTCTCT
>BLBF01000003.1:67495266-67521998 GCA_015471245.1 Laticauda colubrina
CTCTCTCTCTCTCTCTCTCTCTCTCTCTCTCTCTCTCTCTCTCTCTCACACACACACACACACACACACACACACACACACACTGAAATAACTTAAATATCCAAAAGGCATGCTTCTGAGGTTTAGAGGAAGTTTTCTTTTGTTCTAATATTCAGAAGATTGATATTATTATGGGGCAGGATAAAATACATGAAGGATTATTGGTGACCATTTGAAAATTCTATAAGAGTTGCCAGTGAGTGGAAATTATTTTGGGAAACAGTAATTAGTTAACATGGAAAATTCTATTGTTTTAAATTACTAAGAGATACATTAAGAAAAGAAAGGGAAAAGGACAAGTTCAACATGATACATAGTTAAAGACTGTAAAAAGAATGAAAGATGCAATGCTTAATAAACATTTAATTGTAATTTCCTATACTTTTCCTATAAGGACTTAAAATAAAGGATAACTTTAATATCAGATTGCTGCATATTGTACAGCAATTTAACATGTAAAATTACTATTTTACATGTTACTGGGATACTATTGAATACAATAAATAATAGTGGAATGTCTTTTCTGGATCACCTGATCACCTTAAATTCATGGAATACTTGAGTTGGAAGTGATCATTTTACAAGTCCAGTCAATGCAGAAATTCAAATCAAAGCAATTCTTGACAGATGGTGCCTAATCTATTCCAGAGAATATCTAGTAAGAGATGCCAATTATTTGTCTGGGAATCAGTTCCATTGTAAGGTTGCTGTAATTCACCTCCCAACTCAATCTTTTCTTTCTCAGGCTAAATCTTTCCTGATTCCTCAGTCTCTCATTACAGAACCTAGCCTTTTGAATACCCCCACTGCTATTTTCTAAGCCTGTTCCAGTTTGCCAGAATATTTCTAAAAACTGGCAAAACCTGCACATAATATTTAAAGTGGGAACAAAAAAAATATGTGTATATTTTGTATATTTGGAAAACATTTGTTTATGAAGGCCTAAAATTTCACATGGCTTTTTGATTAGATTTTTAATTGTGGATCTCATACACATGGCAAGTAAAAATGTAGGTTTCATTTATGGAAAAATGCAAAATTCAAAGCAAATGGCCTTGAATTACTGAAGCTTTTGCAGAGGTGCAGAGGTGAAAGATGATTGTTGAAATTGTTGAGATTGTTGAAAGATGATGGTTGAAGAAAGGTATGCGATAGAAATAAAAATAAATGCTTAACCAATGGTTTAATATGGAGCAGGGATAAAAAATATCAAAATGTGATGCCCCTTTATTATTTCTTTTATGGATATGTGTATAAAGAAAATATGTGTTGATAGAAGTGATTTGTTGATTAAGGACATTTTCTTTGGAGTATAGCTGATCAACATTAACATAATTTGCGGTGGATATCTGATAGCTTATACAACGCAACAAAGAATTTGGATCTAACAATGAACATGCTGGGAAAGAAAATCAATGAAACAATTGTAATATATATCTTGATAGAATGTTTTCTAGAGGTGGAAATTGAGGAATATTAAGAGATACAAATGCTGGTAGAAATAGAGTGGGTGCTATATGGTATGTTGAAGGAATGAATGATTGTGAAAAAAATATAAAGAGCTACATAAATAGGAGCCTATTTCTGCTAACTTAGTTAAATGGAAATAAAACTTGGATATGTTAGAAGAAGCACAAAAGCACCTTAGGCTGAAAATTTGGGGAAAAAAGCTATAAGAATTTGCTGCTATAGATATTTGACAGATAGTCACCAGCCTCTGTTTAATCACTTTCGTGAAGGAAGCTCCACTCCACTTCTTTCCTATGAAATCTATCCTATTATTGAATAAGTTTGTCACATCTCCAAGTGAAATCTCCTTTCTGTAAATTTTAGCCCATTGGTTCTTATCCTATGTTTCAGAATAATTCTGAACAATTGGCCTCCTCTTCTGCACAACAACTATTCAGATATAAAGCAGATGTTAGGTCTGTATGAAGACTTTTTTTATTCCATTGTAAAGCATACTCAGTGTATGAATTGTTACATGAATGTTTGCAACAACAGAAAGAGAGAGATATAGTGCATGGTTAGGTATAAGCTTTTGCTTCACTTTTCTTATCTCCTACCTTTAATTTTCTTGGCTTACTATATCTTATTTTCTTTCTGAGCTTTTTTCGCGCAAAAAGGAGTAGAATAATGGGTATGTATGTCGGTAAAATAAATTTAAAGTATTCCACACCTCTTCTCTTTCTATTTATTCTGTTTATTTTTAACAAATTGCATCCTTCAGATTCTACACAGTTGTCATGAAAGGCATCCCAGAAGATCTCCACTATAACTATTAAATCATTCTTGCCACCCTGTTCTAAAAGTTCAAGCTCACAGAAATAAGGCTGAAATGCCTTATTTGTTTTTTTCTTGGGAAATTGAGAAGGCTCTAAAACACTAGTTTCATCCTTATTGGGTCTATGCAGACATACTAGATGGATGGCTATATAAATTTGATAGATAGATGACAAATAGATAAATAGCAGATACATAAATTCTAGAGATTATGTTCAACTTTTTAATCACCTACATGCAGTTCACAGAACAAGTTTATGGATTTCAAATATACTTTTACCTTTACTTTTATTTTTATCTTTACCTATCGATATCTGTATCTATATCTACCTATCTATCTACCTATCTGCCTGCCTGTTATCTCTCTCTTTCTCTCTCTGTCTCCATCCATCCATCCATCCATCCATCCATCCATCCATCCATCCATCCACTGGAGGAAGGTGTCAAGAGGAGCCCAATCTGGACTCTTTGCATTGCAGGAAGTAGCACAGGCCTGATCTCCTTGATCTCCTGAATCCTTGACACCTTATCTTGCCCTTCCCAAGAGAATGAAGTCAGTGTGGCAAAATTCTTGTAACAGAATTGATTAACAATAAAATTGCTCTTGAAACTTTTCACAAGTGTTTCAGGTTGCTTTTTCATGACACGTTCAGCTGACGGTCTCTATTTCTAGAAACCTACAAAATTGTTTCTAAAAGAAAGAAGGAAATTGCCTGAACATTTGATGACAAAGTGATGCAGGTATGGTGGCTCCTGTTTCAGTGCATGTTAATAAGTTAATAATGACTAGCCAATTCATTCTGTCTATTAGAAAAAAGAAGCAGAACTTTCAGTCTCAACTAGGGTCCCCTTTGACTAGACTTTAGTATTATTTGCTATTTAGAGCAAAAACTGGTTTATACTTAATATGGCCCAGGAGAAACAATTAACAAGGAATACTGCTAGGTGATTAGATTTTATTTAGAAAGACTTTTAATCAAAAAGTAATTAAAACAAAGCCCATTACTTTAAATATTTAGTGTCTAATACATCTTTCCTACTGCATTATCCCATGATTGTCCTTACAAAACTAGAATGAAATAGGTAGCTTGCCCACAAGAGAGAATAAGTATATTAAAAATAACTTTTCCTAACCAATTAAAAATTATCTTCAAAATAAAGCAAGGTAATGATAATAGTTGGCATTTAAATCATGCAAATTAACATTCATTTTATAAAGTATTTAATCCCATATCTGGGATTTTTATACAGAAATTATCATCCACCTTTTATTGCGGTCACTATCATTACTGAAATAGTATATGTACAGTATATAATTGCACGTATCAGTGTCTATGTAGAGATACTGAATAGTAACAGGAAATGCCCAAAATGTTACACTGAACCTATTATACTTATCAGCAAAGTGTATTTCAATGGCTTAGTCTGCTGTTAATAATGATAGCAACCTATGGCATATCAGCACAAATGTGATTACGATAAATATTGCTGTTGGGTTTTTGTCTGATATTAGGTGATACTCGTGGAACTTATCTACTAGTCACAGTAAAATACGGTATAAGTCAAGGGTAACAAGACCCATACCATATTTTTTTCCGCAAATGAGCTTTTTGAATCTACCATCAAGAACTGCTGATGGCAAGATATCAAATTGCATTAGCATAAAACCCCTGTTGATTTTTTGAACCGTGAGATGCTCAAAGCATCTAAGTGATAGGGTTTTAAATGATTCTTATGACATCTCAGCTCAACTTTGAAGATGGAGTTCCATGTTCAGAAAACTTTTGGCCTGATCTATTGATAAGATAAAGCCAATACACTTCAGGAAACATCCATAGTGCTGCAGTTTGTCAGTATTGGCTCTCTTCAGGAAGATTGATATTGTAGCTATTGATCAAACTTTGAGAAGCCAAACCTTGCCAGAGATAGTTAAGCCTTAGCCAGTAACAGAATCTTTATTTCAGCTATTTACTTCCCTTAACACCTCTTTTCTATGGGGATGAGAAATTATCACTTTGTAAAAGATGGTAAACAGCAGTTGAGGGAAGACTCCACAGTTTTTCCTCCTTGGTTTCAAGCAACGCATGCATAACACTTGATGTGTGCTTGCACTGCTCACTTCCCTGTTCTCTGCCATCTGTTACTCTTCATATTTCCTGAATACTCTCCTTTCACTAGAGGAAAATACATTGCCAAAGAAAGTGTGAGAATTAGCTCACGTAAGAGCAAGAATAGCCTTTTGAATCAGACCCCAGTTAAAACATGGCTGATGTTTTAAAGATAGTTGAAGAATTATATGGAAATGAAATGGATTTATTTATTTAAAATATGTTCTTCAAAAATATTTTTTAAAAAAGCTAGAGAATTTCTAGAATCTTGGAACTCTGGCAAATTAGTCATCAATAGACACATAGACATAAACAATTACCTTCATACTGTGCAAAAGAGACAATCAACAAACCAAAAAGGGAACAAAAAACCCCAAATAACCTCTTCACCAGTAATCAACATCCAAATGTGCATATATTAACACCAGCCCAATAATCAAGTAAACAATACCCCAATCAAAGTCAACAATAAACAGCCTAATCAAATAACTTCTAAGACCACCCAAGGCAAGCCACTAGAATAAATTGAGAGCAAGCCCCACTTTTTATTAGCACTGATGATGCTACCTAGTTTGAATAATAAAACATCTGAGAAAAAAGCAACCAAGCCTAGAGAGCACCAAGGACCTCTCATTTCAACCCTGAGCTACAAATATTCTCCTTTATTAATTTCATTCTTCAGTCACTATGACAAGCTTGAAAAACAAAAACTAATCAAAATAAGTGGTAGGAGCAGAACACTGCATTCCAAAAAGCTATGATTTAATATAAAGGCCATGGACACCTCCTATATACTATCACCAATGTTCTTCTGTAAATTGTTCCATCCATTAGTTAAAGATGTATATTCAATAATTCATAATTGAAGCCCTCTCCGATTCCAAAGATGTATACCAACATTGTATGACAAGGGAGTAATGTCAGCAGCTTTGTCCCAGGAATAGATCAAACTTGAAGAATGTCCTTGAAGAATGGTAAACTGGAAATTAATGGGTAGGAACTACTCTAGATGAGGGTAAGGTTGCACATGCTTGTGAATATAGCCATCTTAGCTTTCCTCTGTTATCCCAAAGGCTACCCGCCAAAACCTTTATGAGTTTAGCACCCACTGGCTAGCAGGACCACTCATTAAATTGCAATGAGTGCTCATTATACCCAGTAAATGCTCATGGTATTTTAATGAGTACAACAAACATTTTTCTGGGAAAAGCTTAAGAGTGCAATAAAAGCTTACAATAGGCCTACACAACAAGTTATTTGAAAAAGGCAACTAATGGTAAGTAATTTCAATTTTTTGTCCTGTAAATTTTGAACCGAGCATACAGAATGAGAAGAAATCATACATAAACATATAAACCCACACAGACAGGCAAGACATGATAATACAAACTTACAGCAAACAGCACTCCTTACCAGCACTGATGATGTCACCTAGTTAGGGTATTGAAACATCTGCAAGAAAACAAGTAAGCTCAGAGAGCACTAGGGACCCCTCAAACAGATAATGTTTACCTATTTTACTTTGAACTTCATGTAATCTTTTTCTTGGGTTTTGGGATATCTCTTTTTTATTATTAAAAAAAATAATATCTGAAATCACTCCAAAAGGGTACAACGTTACAATTTGATGCATTTTATAATTATGAGCAAATATTTCTGGAACCTAACCGCAATACTGCTGATGATACTACAGTTTTCAGAACTCACCAATCAAAAAACCAAGCCAGACTTAGCAGAAGGTCTCACGCAAGAGTAGTATATAACTCAGCTGCAAACTATGTTTTTCAATTGAAAGTTTCAGTCCCCAAATTAAAAGGTTTTTAGATAGAAGTGCAAACAGTGCTGTAACTGGGTTGACAGATGATAGCCTACGTAGTTGGAACTGTGACATATGCCAAATCATAGTTGTAGATGTGTTTTGTCAAGTCTGAGAAGATCTAGAAAATGCAAAACTAGATCGGTTGGAATCTGAATCAGTAACTTATAATGCTACCATGCCAAACTAGTTAAGGATATACAGTACATGTTTAAAGCAGCCAAACCATTGTCATAAACCCAATAGCACAAAAGTTCTGGAGTTCTACTCAATTTTGTCCATATTCAGACCATTATTTTTAAGGCAGGCCCTCATTTCACCAGACCATGTAAGAGTTGTGTGCATACACTGGAAGCATTTTAAAAAACTTTTGGTCCTTAAGTGTCTCATTTCCTCCCTGGTGGTTTAATTTTTATGCCCCGCAATCGATCTAGCACATTTTAAGCAATTAGGGAAAGGTAATTATTTTGATGTAGGAAAGGAAATAAAGGGACACTGGACTGTTGCTTTTATACAGATATTAGAATCTGTTTTATTTTCCCTCACTTGGAAAAATGTTCAAGTCATTTTGATATTTTCAGTATATAACTTCTGCTTCTCTGATGTTGCAGAATTCTGGTATACTGCTAGTATGAGAAGATCTAAGTTAACTAATGTCCATCACTAGTATAATATAACTCTGGCTAAGGTTTGAACTTCAATAATTAAACAAACAAACAAATAAACAAACAAACAAATAATTTTTTAACTTCAATCTTAGAATTTTAGTTATATTCCTTAATTTTAGACAAATAGCATTCTATAGATATAGATGTAGCTAGTAACAGAAGTGAGAATATTCTGCACTATATTGTGCTTTATATTTGGTCCTTCTCCTCTTTTATTTTTAAACAATTGGTTGTTTCATTCAATATTGATCTTCTATATTGATTTATATTGATCCTTGACATGATTAAAGGTATATATAATCTATTCCTTGGATAATTTTTTTTTCAGTTAAAATTTAACCTTTTGCAACTTTACAACACTGCATACATTTCATTGTATCAGACATTACAAATGACTTCATGGATATACCTCAACAGATGACTTGCTAGGCATCTTGCAATTGACAGATTTACTGGGTTATGAAGATTGGAATGACCAAGGAGAATGTAACAGTTTTATAATAGAAGTGAATGTTGTACACATAAACTAAGATTTGGATCCTGCACAGCAGGATGATGATAAACTCAAAATACTTATATCTGGAAAACTCAGAAGAATCTAGCTTTCAAGGGTGGGGACATTTAATTTACTGTTTGTCTGCACTAATTCCAAAAATACAATTTGGAATAAGCCAGGCTTCACATGTTTTCTTTCCTTATCATCACAGTGATTTAAAGTGATTTTACCTCTCAAGTAAAGATAAAATAAATTTACTATTGATACTATATCCTAGTCGTTTGCAACAAGATAACTGTCCTGATATGGGGTTCATTAGAACTTGGATAGAAAATGGAAAGAAAAAGGAAGTAACATAATTGTTCCCATGAAGCTCTTCCACAAAATTAAAAAGAAACACACCACTTGCATTTTAGACAGTCAATGAAAATGTTCTTTACAGATTTGTCACAGGATTTGTTTTTCAGTCATCTTTCCCCCAAGAATGATTATTATTGTTTTGTTATTTTTTTTTCTCCTCAAGAAACAGTGAATAGTGAAGACTGTTTTTCAGTCTTAAATACATAACAAAAGGAAATCACACTGCCCCAGTGGATTTCTCTTTCATTATATATCCACCAATCTTTAGGTCATTCACATAATAACAGTGTAGGACAGTGTTCATTTTTAGGAATTGTACTAATTATACTAACCTCCTTCTCTGTGATAGGGTTTGCTGTACAGACAAATTTGGCAATTTTCCTCTCCAGCAAGGAAGATAGATAACTGTACATTTTATTATACTGACAACTAGGACTGAAAATAATGTAAAGTATGAAAACTTAGCATTGCATTTTGCTTGTTTATCTGTCTCATTTTCTTACAAACAAGTATATCAAAGGTCATCAACTATCTAGGGAAATGTTTATTTCCTAAGCTGGACTTATACCTCAAGAAAGCCATTGATGGAGTGCCTCATGATATTTACCTTACTCAAATGTTAAAAAATGACTAGATGATCTCACCATTAAATGGACCCAAATTGTCTGAATTATTGTACTGTAATAGTGCTCACCAATCAACCCCCCCATTCACCTGGAGAGAAATATTTAGCAGAATTCCACAGGACTTTGCATCTTGTGCTGTACAATATTTTCATAATTAATGATTTGAGGGGGGCATTTGTAAAGTTGGTGCATGACAAAACTGGGTGCAGTGGCTAATACTTTAGATGAAAGGGAGAAGATTTTAAAAGAACTTTCAAAAGGACTTGGTATAACAAATTGTAAAAGCCATGGTCGCACGGTGCTTAGAATGCAATATTGCAAACTCTGCCCATTGCTAAGAATTCGATCCTGACCAACTCAAAGTTGATTGAGGTTTCCATCTTTCTGAGATCAGTAAAATGAGGATCTAGATAGTTGGAGACAATATGCTGACTCTGTAAATTGCTTAGGGAAGGTTGTAAAGCACTCTGAAGTAGTATATAAGTCTAAGTGCTATTGCTATAACAAGTTATAACCAACTGCTGAGTTTGAAGCAAAGTAACATAATGGCTGACTTTATACAACTCTTTCTCCTGATTTAAAAACAAAAGACTAACCTTCATCTGATACTTTAATCTATGCACACAGTTGACTTTAAAATGAGAAGGAGGAATGAGTCTGAATATATGCAAATGACTGAGAGAGTGGGAAACAGAATAAATTCAGGAGAGCTCTATAAGCTTGAGGCATTCCTCATTTTTCTGAAAAGATTCTCTAAGAGCTGCCTTGGAAGAAAGAGAAGGGAAATTTATGCCTTGAAGCTACTAATGAAGAAAGTGAAAACACTCCAAAGCATTGTGAGAACTCTTAAACTTCAAAATGTTCAATGGAAAAGGACAGACCCACAAGGGAACACTTAGGTAATGATCCAAGATGTTGAGTGGAACTCTTAAAATTTATTTTATCTGTTTTTATTTTAGATTTTTTAAAAATCTGCCTTTATTATTTTTATAAATAACTTATGATGGCAAACATATCTAATACTCATTCTTCCTCCTATTTTCCCCACAACCATAACAGAGAGAAGGGGGAGGGGGAGAGAGAGAGAGAGAGAGGGAGAGAGAGTGATTGGGCCACAATCAACTAGTGAACTTTCATGCCTAAGGCAGATTTAGAACTTAAGGGCCTGTCACATAGGCCGACGGATGCAAAAAGTATGTAAAAAGGACACAGCAGATGAGAAAATGTTCCATCCGTTGTTATCCACTCTCAAAAGTGCCCCAAATTTGCATAAACAGAGCGGACAACAACGGAAAGGAACAGATGGGGGGAGGACGTAGCCAGGATGTAAAGCGGATGCTCCACGGAAGCCTAGCGGATGGAAGCGGATGGAAGCGGATGGAAGCGGATGGCACATCCACAGGGCTTCTGGGGGAGCACAGCGAAGCGGATGCGCAGCGGAAGGAGTGGATGCCGAGCGGATGCCGAGCGGATGCCGCAGATGCATCACGGACGCCTAGCGGATGCCTAGTGGATGCAAAACGTTCAATGCACATGTGGGGAGGATGCATTGCGTTAGCCCCGCGGATATAAAAGGATGCAGCTCGCAAGCAGGTCACCATTCAGAGGAAAGACCTGCTGCCAGATACAGCTCCAGCCAACAACCATGGGGGAGAAGAGGAAGCCTGTGCCATCTGCTGCCAGCCCTGGCAAGAAGGACAGGGCCACTATCCCACCCCCTGGCCCTGACTCTGCTTCTGCTGGGGCTTCTGCTACTCGGGCTGACTGGGCTGGTGCTGGGGCTTTTGCTGGTGCTGCTCCTGGTGCTAGGGCTTCTGCTGGTGCTTACTCTGCTGGTGCTGCTCCTGGTGCTGGTGATTCAGCTGGTGCTTACTCTGCTGGTGCTGCTCCTAGTGCTGCTGGTGCTTACTCTGATGCTGCTGATCCTGGCCCTGCTGGTGCTGCTTTTGCTGCTGCTGTTGTTGTTGCTGCTACTGGTGGTGGTGGTGTGGTGGAGAAACCCCTACAACCTCGAAGCCCCTCTGATGAGGGCCCAAAAGGCCCTGCCAGAGGGAGGAAGAGCAATACGCAAGATAGGGAGAGGAGGCAATACTCCATCGAAGAGGAACATGAGGATGAGGTGCTCGAATGGCTGACGGAGAACGAGTACCTATGGCAGAAGGGATACAGGCTCTATCCAGACACCAAGAGGAAGCAGGCTGCTTGGAGAGAGAAGGCGGAGAGCTTGGGCTATACTTCAGAGGTCCTCTTCAGGTAGTGGAAGCACATGCACACCTGGTACAGGAAGCTGCACCTCAAGAAGTCTGGCCAGGCCGCGGTCAAGCTCACCGACTGGGAGACCTACGTGATGGCCAAGTGCAGCTCCTTGGAGGGTGAGATCCGCCACTGAGGAACAGCCCCTCTGTCTACCCTCTCTCTCAGGCAGCCCACAGAGAGCCAGTCCTCTTCTGGCCAAGAGTCATCTCCTGTGTCCAGGCAGGTATCTGTGGAGTGTCCCACGATGGAGACCCCCCCGACAGCTGCACTCCCCATGGCGGAGCACGTGGAGGACCCCCTGACGCAGTGGGAGCAAGGAGAGGGCACTTCCACACGATACCAAGCCACCCCCACCCCCAGCTCCACCTCCACAGAAGGCAGGCAGAGAGGCAGACCGGAGGGACAGAGCCGCACTGTCCTGCTGGAGATCAGGGACACCATCAAAAGCAGCGTAGATCTCCTCTCTCAGCTGGTACACATCCTCAAACCTCAAGCCCTTCCTCACCTACGTCAACCAGACCCTCCTGGACATGTCCGAATCACAGTACCAGGTGATCAAGGAGAGGATCACAGGTCTTCTGCACAACCCTCCAGGCCCAGCTGAACCTGCTCCGACCCAGTCCAGGTCTGCTCCTCTACCCAGGTGATGTCACAGCCCTTCCAAGGCTTTCCACAGGCCCTCACCTACCAAGGCTACGGCTTCCAGGAGTTCCAGCAGCACAGGCAGCTCTTCCCAGTCCAGGTACAGGTTCATCGAACGCCGATGCCACTGATGCCACCCACGCCACAGATGCCACCCATGCCACAGATGCCACCCACGCCTCACCTCGCTCAGCTGCAGACCAGACAGCCCCACTGCACTCCTCCTTCCTCCACCCCACAGCCAAGCCTGGCCTCAGAACATCTGTCATCGGTCTTGGGACTGACACCCCATGTCCTGGAGGAAGGGGCTCTCAACATCATGGGACTGAGCCAGCTCTCTGAGAGCTTCCTTCACACACCATCCCCTGTTGTCGTCTCGGGGCCAGGCACCCCAATGGTGCCTCAGACCAGCACTCCAGCAGCAGCCACCTCCACAGCACCTGGACCCTTCATCCCTGAGACTATGGGCATGCCTCAGAGTGACTGAGAAGAGTGCCAGAGACTGGGTTGCTACCTGATGACTTTATCTTTGCTTGGGACACTTGACTTGGGTCATTTTCCTTTTACAGTTTGTTATTAATAAAGGTTATTTTGCTTCACACACTTGGTTCAGTTATTTTAGTCAATAAAGTCTTGGTGGAAACTTTTAGAAATGGTTTAAGCCTTTGCATGCTTGTGGGATGGGTAAGGATAGCAGTGGGTTGGGCGGGGATACCTGTGGGATGGGTGGGGATACCTGTGGGATGGGTAATAGCTGTGCAATGCATAAGGATAGTAGTGGGATGGGCAGGGATACCTGTGGGATGGGTAATAGCTATGGGATGGGTTAGGATACCTGTGGGATGGGTAATAGCTGTGGGATGGGTTAGGATAGCAGTGGGATAGATAAACCTCCAGTGCAAGCATGGTGGGACTGTATGGTCCACCCTCCCAGGTGCCACACCTATGGCCCTTTATTATCAATAACAATTTAATCATTCATCAACACATTTCAACATAAACACAACTCTTTATTAAATGCCCTGTTCATTGTAGGGCCACTCAATATGCATGGCACAATCTCATCTGTGTGATGAGACAGGCTGAAGGAAGCATCCATTAAGCATCTATCATCCTGTCTTGCCACTCCACTGCTCCAGCTGGGGAGTTGCACCAGTGTTTCAGGAGGTTGCGCTGCTTCTTCCCTTCATGTGAAGCTCTGTTGGGGCCTTGCACATCCACAGTATCTATTAGGTTTCGCCCTTGCCTCCATTCCCTAGGCTCCATGTCCCCATTGCCTTGTTGGTGGTCCACAAGCCTGTTCTGCAACACTGGGTAGCGGGTGTGCATGAGATTGTGCAGGATGCAACAAGCTTCCATGATGTTCCTCACGGTCTGTGGGCGATGCTGCATGGTGGTGAGAAGTACCTGGAACCTGATGGCCAGGATGCCAAAGGCATTCTCCACCACCCGCCTTGCCCTGGACAGCCTGTAGTTGAAGATCCTCTCTTCACGGGTGAGGCATCTGGAAATGTAGGGCTTCATGAAGTAGGTTCTGAGGGAGAAGGCATCATCCCCCATGATGAAGTTGGGCACATCTTGTGTGTCGGTGGGCAGGGGATCTGGATCTGGGAAACCCATGATGAGGTTGCGTTCCAGCCCCTCCTTGAGGTGACTGGCGTTGTATACCTGGGCATCTGAAGCTGATCCGTTTCCTGAAGCATTGATGTACATGAACTTGTAGTCAGCATCAACCATGGTGAAGAGGATGATGCTGAAGAAGCCCTTGTAGTTGTGATATGTGGACCCTGAGTTGGCTGGAGCTTTGCTTCCCATCTATGGCTCCAATGGTGTGGGGGAAGTTCCACTTCTGATACCACTGTTCAGCAAATTTCTTCCAGCCTTCTTCAGTGGAGGGGCACTGGAGGAGCTCTTCTAGGTATTCTTCGATGATGGCCTGCACCACTTTTCTGACCACAATGCTGATGGTGTTGTGTGGCACCCTCCAGGCGTACTGCATGCTCCTCTACATGGTCCTGGAGGCCAGGTGGCGCAGAGTCAGTGCCACCTTCAGCCCAGGGTCCAGGCTGGACCGGACGTTGGTGTTTGCCTTGGTCAACCTGGGTCTCAGCCGCTCCACAACTTCGTCAAACATGGCTGGCGGCATCCTCTTGAATTTCTAGAATGCACGAGAGTCTTCGTTCCTCAGCTCCACCATCAGCTTGTCATACAGTCCGTACTCCGCTCTTCTCGCGATCCATCTTCGGACCCAGACACTTCTTGGCCGCCTCCTTTTCTTCGTGTAGAACAGGTGAAAGAGCCTGTAGAGGGCTTTGCACTGTTGTAGAATGATGGCGGCTACCAAAAGGAGTGTGTGATGATCCATGATGGAGATGACTGGATGCTGTGGAAGAGCAAGAGCCAGATGAAGGCTGAAGAGGTCTGCACTGCAGGGCTGCTGGACTGAAAGTGAGATCCAGGTGAGTTCCTCCCCCTTTTTATAGGAAATATAGGTTTCCCACTAGGTGTCCTTTTGCATCCTCTAGACATCCTGCATACATCCTAAATATCTGAGATACGTCCCCTATACGAACGTTTTTTCCGTTTTAATGCTTTGTATGCGAGCTGCATCCGCTTTTATCCTACTAACGCTGCGTGTCCGTTCTGTGTCCGTTTCGCTTCCTCCCTGTGTCCATTTTCCTCTGGAGCGGATGCGAGTTGCGCGGATGCGCAACGGATGCCTAGCGGATATAGCGGCCGTGTAACGGATGACTACAGACATATAACGGATGTTCCCCTTATGCGTTGTGGATGTATAATGGACGCGTTGGATACTTTATCCGTTCAAAAAGTTTTGTGCAGCTCAAAAGTTTTTGAGTGGATGAAATTTCAGTAGACGGATGCTGGACGAATAGAGAGTATGAAAAATGGACGCAGTGAGTACAGAACGGATGCATCACATTAACCAACGGATGGCAAGTGTTTCTCTCCATTTTACATCCTCTTTCTATCCATTGGTGCTGTGTGACATGGGCTTTAGAGTTACCTGATTTCTATCCTGATTCTTTAATCACTAGACCAAACTGGCTACTGGGAAAACTCCAGAATTCAAGTACAGATCTACTGATCATCATGTGAATTAAGAAGAGAGAAAGTAGGTCCTTCTCAAGTCTTGCCTGTATCTAATGCTTGAGCTCATTTTAACCATTATTGAGATCCAAATTGTTATACTATTACAGCTGTATTATAGCTGTAAAGCCTGAAGAAAATGTGTTATATACAAGTTTTTTTTCAAACAAAATATCATCTACTTACAATTGTGAAATTCATAACTTTGAGAATCCAGATGGTCATGGCAAGATTCACCAGGATTAAAATCATTAGAAGTAGCACAAAAAAATAGAGGCACCTCTTCCGCCAACCATAAATCCCCACTTTGTATACATGTGGTCCTTCTGAGCTCTGCATGGTGTTTCTCTGGGCATACTGTTCCTGAGGCATCTGGAAAAGAAAATATAACCAGACATCATAGGCATAAACTGTAGACATGATGAGAATATGTATTCATTTATTTAAATGATTTAAATGGCTTCCCATCTCACAACAGTGAGATGAAGCAGTATACCAGGATAAAACAATAAGCACACTACAAATCTCTAGGTGACCAAGGTTAATACTATAATCCTAATTTCAGGGGTGAAAGGGGAACAGGGTCAGGACAATCCAGATGTATGGAAGACTGTTTTTTCAAGTGCAGGCACAGTTTGCAGATCCAACAATATGTTGCCTGGCATATGTGATCTCCAAGATCTGGTGAGAGAAACAGTGGAAGTCCTCCAAATAGCTTCTTCGCAAGTGTATCTAAAATAAAGCATTTTGGAAATATCTTTGTACTTTTGAGATACCTTTTTTTTGACTTTGTGACTGTAATGCAAATACAGATGCTTTATTACTGAGATGCAGAAGCCTCATTTTTAAAAATTGTAGGAGCAAAATCATTTATTGTCAAAATAGTGTTATTTATGGTATGGTTATGTTCTCCTTTCTTACTTATTCCTTTTTTGCTAAAATGCAAAATAATAATAATAATAATACAAATCTAAAGAAGAGATGGGGAATAATGCTTGCCAGAATTTTTTTTTTTAAAAGGACTTGTATGCAATCATTACTCAGATTTCATCACTCTCTGCATTTTGCAATTACATTTTTTGCTTATACAAATATTTTTTAAAGAAAAATCTATGTTAAAGGATATTCTGTATGTTATGGAAAATAACATGGAAGTTAATTGTTTGACAGTTTTTAATTTTTAATTTATGTACTGACCTAGAAATAGAATAGCATGGATTTGTGAATAAAAAATATATGTGAGATTGAAACTAAGCAACAAAAAAAGGGGTCAATCTAGTTGTATTTGGGTCAGATGCAACCAGGAAACCAAAGGACTGTAGTAAAGGCTCAAACTGGATGAAACTTTTATGTGAAAATTGAGCATATAGACCTCTATCCTGAGGTCAGAAAGAAAACAACCACACACCCATTGACTCACAAGGTCCAGAAGGCCTAAGGCTTTAAAGTCTGAAGTAGACATATATGAACAGCTTGATTTCTCTGTTTTGCAGGGGAGTAAGGCACACTTTCTGTGCAAATACAGCACTTAAGTCATGAACATTATGAGCCTACAATAAAGCACAATCTACTCATATCTTTTCTGTGAACTTCCACTGGAAGCAGATTGCTAAATGTCTGGGCAGTCAAGATTTATAGTTGAATCTACTAGGAAGTTTGACCATGGCTCTGGATTAGACTGGGAAGCAAAATGTGAAACTTCTCTAGGATAGCTTTACAAAGAAGCACTGCAGATGCTATTTCTAGTTCTCCTAGAAATTCCCCTATTAAGTCATTTGTTTCAATAATTTTACTATATATGGTTGTATTATAAACAACAAAACAAATAATCATTACTTAAAAAGAAACAAAACAGAAAAACATCAAAATGTTCAAACATCTAGAAATTGTACAAGATGTTTGCTTATTTCCCCCTTTTATATTGCTCCCAAGCTGTTAAATTAACTCAGGATGTTGTTCAGTCTTTACTATTTCCTCCTTTGGGGAAGAACTCATACTCTTCTTTACTGTCCAGGCCTGCTCAGTTTGAGTTAGTTTTAACGGAGATTTTAAGGTTTTCCTTTTCTTTTTAAATTATTTTCAGTTGTCTTAACTGCCATATAGGCAGAAATCCTAAATGAATGTGTGTCCATAGAAGTGTAGGAGGACAGGTTAAGAGAGCTCTCAGTGACCTTACCAAGATCTTTCACTAAGAAGAATCAGCAGTGGATGAAAAGCAAGGGTGGACCTGTCCTCCCATGCTTTTATGGACCACCCAAATTTATACATGCCTCTCTGTTCAATTGTATTGTTACCAGGGTCTCAATCCTCAAAAATGCTAAAGCATTGGCAAAAAGTTTGTAAAACTCATAGAGAGAAATAAATGTTCCATCACCTCCCCACTGTAATACCTTAAAATAATAAAAGATGTGACAATAAATGAAGATGAAACTGTGATCTTTTCTGATGTCACAGCATTCTTTACATCCAGAGTCAAATAGGATCCAATCTAAGTTGGTCATTGGGACTACAGGCTTATTCTTCCAAGCTTTTGGACTTGTGCTGGAGCCCAATCTCAGGGAACTCTCCAGGATGTGTGCTAAACAGTCCATGACAGTTTTACTACACAGTACATCTGCCCTAACTAAACATATCAAGATTCAGATACCAGAATCATGGATATCATCAGCTTTTACCTAACCACATACTTTCAGTTTGGTGGACAAATATATCAACAAATCAAAAGAACCCTGACTGAATCACTGCTATCATGTCGCTGTTGGAGACTTACTTCAAGGGAGAGGAGGAACAGCTGACAGGGAGTGGAAGTGTGGCTCCTGAGGTTGTGGAGGAGGCTGAGAAAGGGCAGTCAGAGGAGGACTGCGGGGAGGAGAGGATAAAGGAGAAACGTGAATGGTGTGGTCTCCGCGGGTGGGGAGGAAAGGCCTTGATCCCTTCATGGGCTGCAGCTGTAAGAACTATTTAAAAGGGTAGACTATGCATGAGCCAGTGCCGAAAACAAAGGGTGAAAATATTTCTAGTCTGTCTGTTCTTACCTGAGTTTGATGTCTTTCCAGGCCTTCCCAATGTGTATTCCAATATCTATGGACATCTTCAACCCCTTATTTTGCCTGATTTCCTTAATTGCTTCAGTGTGGTTTATGTTATGTTTTCTAGTTATAATTTATAGGTATTTTTAGTTTGAAGGGCATGTCCTCCTTTTTACAACTGTTTGTGGGGGAGTTTTTTGTCTCCAGTCAAGGATATTTGGAGCTTTAAAGCCAAGTTGAAAGATTTAAAGGGGCTTCACCTGTTTTTGTGCCTTTGTTTATTTTGTATCCTACTCTGGGTTATCACAACTACTTTCAGGACTCATAAGAGTTACCACAATACATTGCCTAGATTCTATAACACTCTCACAGATCCAAAGTATGGATGATACGTTTGGCATAAAAAAGAATCAACAAGAGAACACATACAAACATCTTCAAAGAAATACAATTCATAATAGAAAGAGAAAACAATAACATGCTACTCTTCCTGGGTATCCTCATCAGCAGAGACAATGATGGTAAATTAGAAACACATGTCTGTAATAAAACTACCCACACTAACTCAGTGGTCCACTATCAACATAACAATCCAACTTCCCACAAGATAAGTTGTGTAAAAACATGTAAGAACACTATTTAAACAAGTACAAACACCCTGCAACAACCCTGAACATCAGAAAAAGGAAAACAACAAACTATAGAACATCTTTCAAGAAAATGGATATCCATGCAACTTTGCTCACACAACCCAATTAAGCACAACCAACACAAACTGTGAAAAGTATAATATTGCTATATATCAAAAACATATCAGAAACAGCTAACAATTACAACCTCATGGCATCACTGTTGCACTAAAACAAACTAAAGCCCTGCAAAATCAAAAGACCCAGAAAACCTAGAAGAAAATACAGAAGACGTCTACAACATACAGTATAAGGACTGTAACAGCCAGTATATGGGATAAACAGATATCAATGAACACCAACCAGCAATCAGAAGACATGATGAACATTCTTTAATTTCACAAGACATGGATACAAATTAACACCAAGATTTACACTAGTCCAGCAATCAAGAAAAAAACAATTTCTCAAACAAGGAACTACCAAATTCTGAAATCAAGCTAACAACAAATAACATCCTATTCAAGGAAACAAAATCACTCTCACCAACACTGAGAAAGCAGGCCACTAGTATATAAAATGAGACCAAACCCTTTTCTAGTACTGATGATGTTACCTACCATGTTTTCCCGAAAATATGAGCTACCTCAAAAACAAGGCCTGGGTGTAATGGTCCTAGAGTAGGTGGGTAAGATATTCCCCCCAAAATAAGACCTGGCTTTTGGGGCCCAAAAGAAAATAAGAGAGGGTCTTATTTTCAGGGAAATGCAGTAGTTTGATAATGAAATGTCTGCAAGAAAATAACCACATTCAGAGAACATCAAGGACCTTACATATAGAAGTCCAAACAAAAAATTAGTGAACCATCTACTGCAATTGCTTGAACTCTGAATGAGGCTTGAACATGTTGTGCATTTCACATACTAGTGCTCCCTATCACAGCAAAGATCATTAACTAATGTTAAGATAAATAAAGTAATATATGTTACCATTGAAAGAAAGGATCCCATAAGGCAATAGGACCATCATCATTATATTGTGTATTAAGTAAGTGCTATTGTTACCTGAAATATGCTGCACATTAGTAAGCAAAGGATGGGTTCCGATGTTACTATCTACTTATTGGTGTTTAGCCCATTTCTTTCCCTGACTGCAATTTTGAACTTTCAAAGTCCAGAGGGAGGGTGAACGAGGAGCTTCAGATGGAATAGTGAACACCCTAATGTGTGAGTAAATATCCAGATGTACAACAGTTAATAAAATAATGAATCAATTTTGTTGCTAGTGAGGTAGAATTCAGATTAAAATACTGCAGAAATATCTGAAAATTAAAAACATATGAACGCCAACATCTGAAACAGCATCCATTCTATTCTTTTGAAATATGACATGTGGAAATATAGTTATTTATGGACCTATAGTGGTTGGAAGAGATGACAGATCTTCTACTGAACAATAATAGGCTGCTTACATGATTGCTAGATACCTTGAAGCAGAAGACTAACTGAAAATATCTTTGGCATATGCTCATTATCAGGATTCTAAGCAAAAAACCTGCAGTCTGTTGATGCTTAATGAGCACCTAGGTTATCAGTTAACTGAATCAAAATGTAAATGAAATAGAACAGCTTATGTTTGTCCTTTATCTCTGATTTCAGAAGGCAATTAAGGGTCTGTCACATAGGCCGACGGATGCAAAACGTATGTAAAAAGGACACAGCGGACGAGAAAATGTTCCATCCCTTGTTATCCGCTCTCAAAAGTGCCCCGAATTTGCATAAGCAGAGTGGACAACAACAGAAAGGAACGGATGGGGGGAGGATGTAGCCAGGATGTAAAGCGGATGCTCCATGGAAGCCTAGCGGATAGAAGTGGATGGAAGCGGATGGCACATCCACGGGGCTTCCGGGGGAGCACAGCGAAACGGACGCGCAACGGAAGGAATGGATGCAGAACGGATGCCGAGCGGATGAAACGGATGCATCACAGATGCCTAGTGGATGCCTAGCGGATACAAAGCGTTCACTGCACATGTGGGGAGGATGAATTGCATCAGCCCCGCAGATATAAAAGGATGCAGCTCGCAAGCAGGTCACCATTCAGAGGAAAGACCTGCTGCCAGACACAGCTCCAGCCAGCTAACAACCATGAGGAAGAAGAGGAAGCCTGTGCCAACTCCTGCCAGCCCTGGCAAGAAGGACCTGGCCACCATCCCACCCCCTGGCCCTGACTCTGCTTCTGCTGGGGCTTCTGATGCTCGGGCTGTCACTTCTGGTGCTGGAGCTTCTGCTGGCGCTGCTCCTGGTGCTGGTGCTTCTGCTGGTGCTTACTCTGCTAGTGCTGCTGCTGGTGCTCCTGGTCCTGGTGGTGCTGCTGGTGCTCCTGGTCCTGCTGGTGCTTACTCTGCTGCTGCTGATGTTGCTGGTGCTGCTGGTGCTCCTGGTCCTGCTGGTCCTGCTGGTGCTCCTGTTCCTGCTGGTGCTGCTGGTGCTTACTCTGCTGCTGCTGATGTTGCTGGTGCTGCTGGTGGTGGTGTGGTGGAGCAGCCTTACAACCTCAAAGTCCCTCTGATGAGGGCTCAGATGGCCCTGCCAGAGGGAGGAAGAGGCATACGCATGAATGGGAGAGGAGGCAATACTCCATCGAAGAGGAACATGAGGATGAGGTGCTGGAGTGGCTGACGGAGAACGAGTATCTATGGCGGAAGGGACACAGGCTCTATCGAGACACCAAAAGGAAGCAGGCTGCTTGCAGAGAGAAGGCAGAGAGCCTGGGCTACACTTCAGAGGTCCTCCTTGGCTGGTGGAAGCACATGCACACCTGGTACGGGAAGCTGCACCTCAAGAAATCTGGCCAGGCCACGGTCAAGCTGATGGACCAGGAGACCTACGTGATGGCCAAGTGCAGCTTCTTGGAGGGTGAGATCCGCCACCGAGGAGCAGCCCCTCTGACAACCCTCTCTCTCAGGCAGCCCGCAGAGAGCCAGTCCTCTTCTGGCCAAGAGTCAGCTCCTGTGTCCAGGCAGGTATCTGTGGAGCGTCCCACGATGGAGACCACCCCGACAGCTACACTCCCCATGGTGGAGCGTGTGGAGGACCCCCTGATGCAGTGGGAGCAAGGACAGGGCACTACCACCAGAGACAAACCCACACCCACACCCACACCCAGCCCCACCTCCACAGAAAGCAGGCAGAGAGCCAGACCAGAGGGACAGAGCCACGCTGTCCTGCTGGAGATCAGGGACACCATCAAAAGCAGCATAGATCTCCACTCTCAGCTGGTACACACCGACATACCATCCTCAAACCGCAAGCCCTTCCTCACCTATGTCAACCAGATCCTCCTGGACATGTCCGAATCACAGTACCAGGTGATGAAGGACAGGATCACCGGTCTTCTTCACAACCCTCCAGACCCAGCTGAACCTGCTCCCACCTAGTCCAGGTCTGCTACTCCACCCCAGGTGATGTCACTGCCCTTCCAAGGCTTTCCACAGGCCCTCACCTACCAAGGCTACGGCTACCAGGAGCTCCAGCAGCACAGGCAGCCCTTCCCAGTCCAGGCACAGGTACATCGTACGCCACCGGTGCCACTGGTGCCACCGATGCCACCCACGCCACAGATGCCACCCACACCACAGATGCCACCCACGCCACAGATGCCACCCATGCCTCACCTCGCTCAGCTGCAGACCAGACAGCTCCACTACACTCCTCCTTCCTCCACCCCACAGCCAAACCCAGGCTCAGAACATCTGTCATCGTTCTTGGGACTGACACCCCATGTCCTGGAGGAAGGGGCTCTCAGCATCACAGGACTGAGCCAGCTCTCTGAGAGCTTTCTCCACACACCATCCCCTGTTGTCCTCTCGGGGCCAGGCACCCCAATGGTGCCTCAGACCAGCACTCCAGCAGCAACCACCTCCACAGCACCTGGACCCTTCACCCCTGAGACTATGGGCATGCCTCAGAGTGACTGAGAAGAGTGCCAGAGACTGGGTTGCTACCTGATGACTTTATCTTTGCTTGGGACGCTTGGGTCATTTTATTTTACAGTTTGTTATTAATAAAGATTATCTTTGCTTCATACACTTGGTTCAGTTCTTTTAGTCAATAAAGTCTTGGTGGAAACTTTTAGAAATGGTTTAAGCCTTTGCATGCTTGTGGGATGGGTAAAGATAGCAGTGGGATGGGCAGGGATACCTGTGGGATGGGTAATAGCTGTGGGATAGATAAACCTCCAGTGCAAGCATAGTGGGACTGTATGGTCCACCCTCCCAGGTGCCACACCTATTGCCCTTTATTATCAATAACAATTTAATCATTGATTCTGTTAGGGATAACATTGTTCACCCTAACTGTTTTAGGTGAAATAATAACTAGGAATCATAGTTAGTGTATGCAGCTTTAAATGTAAAATAGCAATTGTGGGTGTGGTTATGAAAACCATATAAAAGTAGCAAGGCTACAGCTTGCTCGCTCTCTCTCTGGCTTTGATGATCCCTGATTACTGCTTGGAAGCAAGACTGCATTGCTCGAACGGGAGAGACAACAACGGACTGATTTATGTGAACTGACAATAGGATATTCTACATGGACTTTGCTAACTGAATATCCCTGAATGGACTGACTACATGGTAAATGAATATTGGACTGTTTTTGACTATGCTATAAACTTATACTGGAATAAAATATATTCTTGATAGCACAAGCGTATCTGTTATTTTTACTGTATGTTAATAAACATACAAGCTTAGCTCACTCATTTATCTGTGTGCCTATCTGACTAACGCTGCACATTCTGTTTAGCTTGCCTACCTAACCCTGGTTGGGGAACCCAGGCTTAACAGATTCACACATTTCAACATAAACACAACTCTTTATTAAATGCCCTGTTCATTGTAGGGCCACTCAACATACATGGCACAATCTCATCAGTGTGATGAGACAGGCTGAAGGAAGCATCCATTAAGCATCTATCATCCTGTCTTGCCACCCCATTGCTCCAGCTGGGGAGTTGCACCAGTGTTTCAGGAGGTTGCGCTGCTTCTTCCCTTCAAGTGAAGCTCTGTTGGGGCCTTGCACATCCACAGTGTCTATCAGGTTTTGCCCTTGCCTCCATTCACCAGGTTCCATGTCCCCATTGCCTTGTTGGAGGTCCACAAGCCTGTTCTGCAACACTGGGTAGCAGGTGCGCATGAGATTGTGCCGGATGCAGCAAGCTTCCACGATCCTCCTCACGGTCTGTGGGCGATGCTGCATGGTGGTGAGAAGTACCTGGAACCTGTTGGCCAGGATTCCAAAGGCGTTCTCCACCACCCACCTTGCCTTGGACAGCCTGTAATTGAAGATCCTCTCTTCATGGGTGAGGCATCTGGAAGTGTAGGGCTTCATGAGGTAGTTTCTGAGGGAGAAGGCGCCATGATGAAGTCGGGCACATCTTGTGTGTTTTTGGGCAGGGGGTCTGGATCTGGGAAACCCATGATGAGGTTGCGTTCCAGCCCATTGTGAGGGATAACATTGTTTACCCTAACTGGTTTAGGTGAAATAATAACTATGAATCATAGTTAGTGTATGTTAGTGTGTATGCAGCTTTAACTGTGAAATAGCAATTAAAGGAGTGGCTATGAAAACAATATATAAGTAGCAAGTCTACAGCTTGCTCGCTCTCTCTCTCTGGCTTTGATGATCCCTGATTACTGCTTGGAATCAAGACTGCATTGCTCGAACAGGAGAGACAACAAAGGACTGATTTTGTAAGTGAACTGACATAGGATATTCTACATGGACTTTGCTAACTGAATATCCCTGAATGGACTGACTACATGGTAAATGACTATTGGACTGATATTTGACTATGCCATAAACTTATACTGGAATAAAATATATTCTTGATTGCACAAGCGTATCTGTTATTTTTACTGTATGTTAATAAACATACAAACTTAGCTCACTCATTTATCTGTGTGCCTATCTGACTAACGCTGCATATTCTGTTTAGCTTGTGTACCTAACCCTGGTTGGGGAACCCAGGCTTAACACCCATCCTTGAGGTGACTGGCGTTGTATACCTGGGCATCTGAAGCTGACCCTTTGCCTGAAGCATTGATGTACATGAACTTGTAGTCAGCATCGACCATGGCAAAGAGGATGATGCTGAAGAAGCCCTTGTAGTGGACCCTGATAAGTGGACCCTGAGTTGGCTGGAGCTTTGCAGGCCACGTGCTTGCCATCTATGGCTCCAATGGTGTGGGGGAAGGTCCACTTCTGATACCACTGCTCTGCAACTTTCTTCCAGCCTTCTTCAGTGGAGGGGCACTGGAGAAGCTCCTCTAGGTATTCTTCGATGATGGCCTGTACCACTTCTCTGACCACAATGCTGTTGGTGTTGTGTGGCACCCTCCAGCCATACTGCATGCTCTTGTACGTGGTCCCAGAGGCCAGGTGGCGCAGAGTCAGTGCCACCTTGAGCCCAGGGTCCAGGCTGGGCTGGAGGTTGGTGTTTGCCTTGGTCAACCTGGGTCTCAGCCACTCCACAACTTCGTCAAACATGGCTGGAGTCATCCTCATGAAGTTCTGGAATGCACAAGGGTCTTCATTCCTCAGATCCACCATCAGCTTGTTTTTAGTCCGTAGTCAGCTCTTCTCCCGATCCATCTTCAGACCCAGACACTTCTTGGCCACCTCCTTTTCTTCGTGTAGAACAGGTGAAAGAGCCTGTAGATGGCTTTGCACTGTTGTAGAACGATGACGGCTACCAAAAGTAGTGTGTTATGATCCATGGTGCAGATGACTGGATGCTGTGGAAAAGCAAGAGCCAGATGAAGGCTGCAGAGGTCTGCACAGCAGGGGTGCTGGACTGAAAGTGAGATCCAGGTGAGTTCCTCCCCCTTTTTATAGGAAATATAGGTTTTCTGCTAGGTGTCCTTTTGCATCCTCTAGACATCCTGCATACATCCTAAATATCCCAGATACGTCCCCTATGCAAAGGTTTTTTCCGTTTTAATGCTTTATATCCGAGCTGCATTCGCTTTCATCCTTTCTCCATCCGTGCTACTTATGCTGCGTGTCCGTTCCGCGTCCGTTTCGCTTCCTCCCTGTGTCCGTTTTCTGCTGGAGCGGATGCGAGTTGCGCGGATGCACAGCGGATGCCTAGTGGATATAGTGGATGCGTAACGGATGATGACAGACGTCTAACAGATGTTCCCCGTATGCGTAGCGGATGTATAACGGATGCGTTGGATACATTTTCCGCTGAAAAAGTTTTGTGCAGCTCAAAACTTTTTGAGCGGATGAAATGTCAGTAGACGGATTCTGGACGGATAGAGAGGATGAAAAACGGACACAGTGAGTACAGAACGGATGCATCACGTTAACCAATGGATGGCAAGTGTTTCTCTCCATTTTACTTCCTCTTTGCATCCGTTGGTGCTGTGTGACAGGGGCTTAAATTCTCAGATTGTAAATAAATACAATCCCCATGTTCTATATCAATAATACAATCACAATTAAACAATAAAAGTTTAAAATAGTGTTAATTTAGGTTCTAAATTAACAGCCTGAATTCTGCATGCCTGTTGCCTCTTCTTCATTCCAGATAGAGAAGAAAATGCCATGACCAACTTAGGCAAAGAATCTGCAACGCTAACTTTATTTATATTCAGCCCATTGCAATGACAGCTTCAGGTCTGCTCTCAGCAATAGGAAAGAAAATGGCAAGATGTCACAGAGAGGCTGATTGAAGCTGTAATCTTTTACCCACTTAACTGGGAATAAGTCCATTCAGCTCAGTGACTTTACTTTAGCAGTAAATCTCACTCTTTCTAGCTTGTTATAATGTCTATAAGGCCTTAGTAGTTAGATTTATTCTGGTGGCAAATTGTATACAATGTAATTAGTATGGTTCTGTCTTCTGTGTGTATGAAAAGGAATATTGGTGGTTATTTGATTAGGAAGTGTTTATTGCCTAAGAGTTGTGCCAATTGCAAGGCTTGTGCAAGGGCACTATTAGAAAGGTAGAACAAATGTAAGACATAGTTTCTACACATGAAGGGGATAGCACTGCAGAATATTATTTACATACCTATTTTTTGAACTTTTTCTTCATTGAAGAAAATATATGAGCATGTGTAAGACAAAAGCACAAAAGCAGAATAAAAGAATGTAATATCCCACTATTTAGCAAGTAGAACCCTGAATCTATCTTATTTGGGGAGGGAAATGAAGGAAACTATATTTCTTTTGGAGATTTCCACTTTCCCCCTGGAGTTATAATGACAACTTGATATGCACAGAAAGAATCTTGTTTTCTCCTACAGAAATATCACATGACAATTTGACGGGAGAGGGTAGGAGGTGAAAAGCGAATGCAAAATGAAAGTGATAAAAATGTGACAAGAATAAATGGACTGGAAAAATCTCCACCCCTCTTTTAAAAAAGTTAACTATACAGATATTTTAAACTACATGTAAGTCTTTATAAATAAGGATCTTGAATTCCAAAGAAAATGAAATTCAGCTTATGGACCATCTTGACTAAATAAGTAAGCTCTGCTTTTCCTCTAATAGGAAAGCCTCTCAGTAAAAAGATTACAGGCAGGTATAGGATTCTTTACTGCATCACAGAGTTTTAAACCATGTCGTAAAGAAACATGTTGTGCTATATGGAGTTTT
>BLBF01000003.1:67524659-67554941 GCA_015471245.1 Laticauda colubrina
ATAATAATAATAATAATAATAATAATAATAATAATAATAATAATAATAATAATAATAACAATAATAATAATAATGCTTAGGCCTATTTAATTTCCAGCCCAGTTATCAAAACAGCTTAAACAAACATTTTATCATGAAAGAAATCAGTTCTAGATAATCTGTAAAATATTCTTTTTCCTCCATTTGATTTGATTGATGTATTTTGCTTAATTTATTTTATATTGTGTGTGTGTGTGTGTGTGTGTGTGTGTGTGTGTGTGTGATTAACCCATCAAATATACGCATTTTTTAATTTATTTCTACAGGCATTATTTCTCTTTAGCCTATTTCTTAATAATAATTTCTTCATATGATTTAAAGTATTTTATGGAGTGATCATTTGTTTCTTTACTTCAGCTAGTAATGACTTTTCCTATTTTGTCTAAAAGTTTACTGTCAAACTCTTTCTCCTATACCTCTCTATTCTGGATTTTCATTCTGCTCATATATCCTATATAATAAAGTATTAATGTCAGCACAGTTTACACAGTTCTACAGCCCAGTTTTACTGCTGCCAATTAATGCATAAATATGGCTGCTGTTGCCCATCTATTATTAATTCAACTTTTTATTTTAATACAGTGTTGCCTCTTAAGACAAAACAGGGCAAGGAACATGCATAGAGCAGAACAAAAATACATGTTGAACAGCTCTGAGAAAAATAAACTTTTCTGCTACTGAAGTCTGAGTCCAAACAAACCAAAAATGGAAGGGTTGTTCTGAAGTACTTCTCATGCCATGCAACCACTTTTAAAGGAACAGCAAACAGGCCAGCTAAGGTTTAATGGTCACTGGTGAGGAAAGGCAATAAACTTTAATGCTCCAAAATAGGGCATGGAGTAACAAGACACACATTTACTTTGTCATTTGCAGGAGAGAAGCCTGACTTTTAAAACTAATGTGTTCAGGAAATATTTATTTGGCAAAACATCTCATGAAATGAATAGTAGCAGGTGGGGTTGAATGTAGAAGCTTGGAGAGAAAAAAAAAGTTTCTCTGAAACTTTCTTGAATTATAGGATATTGCAATTATATTATAAATAATTGTATTATTTTGCCCCAATTCTGGGTAACCACCAAAAAATAAATAGGATTGTAGCATTATTGCCTTGTGATTTACAAATGTACCACTTATTTAAAAAAAAAAAAGCTCCAAACGACTCAGCCTTTGCCTCACAGTCTCTTTGTAAAGTAGCTATATCTGAATATTGTAACTGCATTGATAGCAATTTCTGAAACATACTCACTTTTTCTAGCTCACACATACTCACCACTGTGTAAACTTTAAAAAACAGTCATATGTACTGTTGGGGGGAAGGTTTAACAAATATGCAAACCCACTTAAAGAGAAAGCCTCCCGCTCCACCCTCTCTGCAAAAACTTCAGTAGAAGTTGAAATCAACCAATCCCTCTCTAAATGTAGTGGTAGATCTCCAACTGCTTTCTCCATAAAGCAAGTACCCCAACGGGTCCCTATACTTGTAAAACAAAAGAGCAGCAATGCCCAAGAAAGCTGTATTAAGAAAGAACAAAAAAACTCTTACCTTTTCTGGGGTTGGAGGGAGCCTAAAGAACAAAACAAAAATCCATGATATGCCAAAAAGGGGGCAAGAGGGAAGATGCCTTATTGCTTTCAGAGGAGTGCAAGGCCTACCCTGGGTTCAGAAATTCCCCGTCAGATTTTCCAGCAGTAGAACCGTGGCCAAGTCCCTGCCCAGCCAGAAGAATTTCCTGAACAGCATTCCCCTTCTTTCTCTAACTGCTTTGAAACCACACTCTGTCTTTTATTTCAGTGAGGCTTTGTCAAGCCAAGTTACAGCTACTGGTCTGGCTCCAGATAGCAATTGAAAACACATGTGTTTAGCAGGAAAACTTCCCCACATACTATTGTGCCTCTGTGCCAAACACAGGGGGCTGTCATGTTTTGCATTTGGAAGGCTACAGCCAATCATTTTTGCAACAAATGCATATGCTATTTTTATTTCCAGACTGCTCTACGCTTCTCCTTTGCAAACCAAGAGAAACTTTTTTTAGTGTTAACTTCTTTCCCTGACCAAACCAAGCAAAGACAGATTCTTATGCAGTCCACCACCTCCCTTTACCTAGCTTTCTCTTGTGTTTTAATTTCAATTGCGTAAAGTGAAGTTTATTTTTAGAATCTCTAGGTTCTGCTCAGCACATTGCTGTGTATCCTAATCTTGACATGTAGCACTGTAAACTGAACATACTAAAAATACTACAATTATGCCTGAGTACTTGGATTCCTCTCTACTGTGACAGTCACTCATAATAATTCCCAAAACAGATTTTTTAAGATTGCCTATAGGAAAGTTTGATAGCTTAAGTTATGGGAAAGACATATGCTTAAAGGCTAGGTCCCACTGGCTGACGGACGCAAAACGTATGCATAAAGGACACAGCAGACGAGCAAAATTTCGGGGGTGGCTCCATCCATTGTCATCCACTCCAAAAAGTGGCAAAAATTTGCAAAAACAGAATGGAAAAGAACAGAAAAGAACGGACGTGGGTAGTATGTAGCGGGGATGTTAAACGGATGTTCATAGGAAGCCTAGCGGATGACAGCAGATGGAAGCAGATGACACATCCGAAGGGCTTCCGGGGGAGAATTGCGAAGCAGACACATAACGGAAGGGGCGGATGCATAGCGGATGAAGCAGATGCATCACGGAGGCCTATAGGAAACAAAGCGGATGCCGTGCGGATGTATATCGGATGCAAAGCGTTCACTGCGCATGCAGGGAGTATGAATTGCGTCAGCTCTGCAGATATAAAAGGATGCAGCACGCACACAGTCAGCAAACAGGGGAAAGACGTGTTGCCACATACATCTAGCAGGAACACCATGATTCGTCAGTCAGGCAAGAAGAGGAAGCCGGTGCCTACTTGTTCCAGTCCTGGCAAGAAGGACAGAACCAGCATCCCACCCCCTGGCACTGACTCTGAACCTGTTGCTGCTGCTGCTGTGGTGGACCAGCCCCAAGCCCCTCAAGCCCCTGAAAGCCCTGCTGCTGAAGGCCCTGCTGCTCAAACCCCTGAAGGCCCTGCTGCTCAAGCCCCTGAAGGCCCTGCTGCTCAAGCCCCTGAAGGCCCTGCTGCTCAAGCCCCTGAAGGCCCTGCTCAAGCCCCTGCCAGAGGGAGGAAGAGGCAAGGGAAGGAAAAGGGAGAGAGGAAACAGTACACTGTTTCCGAGGAGCATGAGGATGAGGTGCTGGAGTGGCTGAGGGAGAACGAGTACCTCTGGAGAAAGGGCCACAGACTGTATCATGACACCAAGAAGAAGCAGGCAGCTTGGAGAGACAAGGCAGAGAGCCTGGGGTGCACTGCAGAAGTACTCCTGGGATGGTGGAAGCACATGCACACCTGGTATGGCAAGCTACACCTCAAGAAATCCAGACAGGCCACTGTCAAGCTCACTGACCGGGAGATGTACGTCATGGCCAAGTACAGTTTCCTGGAGGGTGAGATCTGCCACCGAGGAGCAGCCCCTTTGACACCCCTCTCCCTCAGACAGCCCACAGACAGCCAGTCCTCTTCCAGCCAGGAGCCAGCTACCCTGTCCAGGCAGGTGTCTTCAGAGGGCCCCACAGCAGAGACCTCCCGACAGCTGCACTCCACATGTCGGCAGACTTGGAGGATCCCATGGAGGATGACGCCCTGCTGTCACAAATGGAGGAAGAAGCAGCAGCCACCAGAGGCCAACCCACCCCCAGCTCCAGAGGATGCAGGCAGAGAGGCAGACTGGAGGGCCAGAACCACAGTGTGCTGTTGGAGATCAGGGACACAATGAAGTCCAGTACTGAACTTCTCTCTCAGCTGGTCCACTTGGACAGAGGATCCTCCAGCCGCCACACTTTCATCACCTACGTGAGCCATACCTTGAGGGATATGCCCGAGGCCCAGTACCAGGTGATGAAGCTGAAGATCACAGCACTTCTGCACAACCCTCAAGGCCCAGCTGAAGCTGCTCCTACCCAGTCCAGGTCTGCTCCTCCACCCCAGGCGATGTCACAGCCCTTCCACGGCTTTCAACAGCCCCTCACCTACCAAGGCTACAACTACCAGGACTTCCCACAACAGAAGCAGAACTTCCCAGTCCAGGCCCAGGTTTATTGGATGCCACAGACATCAGTCCTCACCCAGCTGCAGACAGCCCCACTACACTCCTCCCAACCCTTCCTCCACCCCACAGCCAAGCCCATCAATGGACAATCTGTCATCAGTATTGGGCCTCACATCTCAAGTCCTTGATGAAAGGCCTCTCAACCTCACGGGGCTGAGTCAGCTCTCAGATAGCTTCCTGAACACACCACCACCTGTTGTACCCTCGGGGTCAAGCGCCCCAATGGTGCCTCAGACCAGCACTCAAGCCACAGCCACCTCCACAGTCCCTGCCCGCTTAACAGCTGAGACCATGGACATGACTCAGAGTGACTGAGAATCATGTCAGAGACTGAGTTGTTCACTTGTTAAGTTTATCTTTGCTTAAGACACTTTACTTGGTTCATTTTGCTTTTTTAATAAAATCATACAGTTTACCTAAGAAAGTTAATAAAGGTTATCTTTGTTTAAGACACTTGGTTCATTTTTTTACCTTAATAAAGTGTTGGTGAAAACTTTTAACAAATGGTTAAGCCTTCGCATGCTTGTGGAATAGGTAAGGATAGTTGTGGGATAGATAAACCTCCAGTGAAAGCATAGTGGGACTGTATGGTTCACCATCCCAGCTGCCACACATATGGACCTATATCAGTGTTATGCAACAGTCTCAAGGAAGCATCCATGAATCATCTATCATCCTGTCTTGCCACTCCACTGCTCCAGCTGGGAGTGCTCCAGTTGCACTGCTCCAGTTGCACCAGTGTCTCAGGAGGCTGCGCTGCTTCTTCCCTTCACGTGAAGCTCTGTTGAGGCCTTGTACATCCACAGTGTCTATCAGGTTTCGTCCTTGCCTCCATTCACCAGGCTCCATGTCCCCATTCCCTTGTTGACGGTCTACAAGTCTGTTCTGCAACACTGGGTAGCGGGTGGCCATGAGATTGTGCAGGATGCAGCAAGCTTCTACGATGCTCCTCACAGTCTGTGGCTCATGCTACATGGTGGTGAGAAGTATCTGGAACCTGTTGGCCAGGATTCCAAAGGCGTTCTCCACCACCCGTCTTACCCTGGACAGCCTGTAGTTGAAGATCCTCTCTTCACGGGTGAGGTATCTTGAACTGTACATCTTCATGAGGTAGGTTCTGAGGGAGAAGGCGTCATCACCAATGATGAAGTAGGGCACATCTTGTATGTCATTGGGTAGGGTTTCAGGATCTGGAAAACCCATGATGAGGTTGCGTTCCAGCCCCTCCTTGAGGTCACTTGCGTTGTACACCTGGGCATCTGAAGCTGACCCATTGCCTGAAGCATCGATGTAGATGAACTTGTAGTCATCATCAACCATGGCAAAGAGGATGATACTGAAGAAGCCCTTGTAGTTGTAATAAGTAGACCCTGAGTTGGCTGGAGCTTTGCAGGCCACACGCTTCCCATCTATGGCTCCAAAAGTGTGGGGAAAGTTCCACCTCTGATACCACTCTTCTGCAACTTTTCTCCAGCCTTGTACAGTGGTGGGGCACTTGTGGAGCTCCTCCACATATTCTTTGATGCTGGCCTGCACCACTTCTCTGACCACTTTGCTGATGCTGTTGTGTGGCACCCTCCACACATACTGCATGTTTCTGTATGTGGTTCCAGAGGCCCGATGGCATAGAGTCAGTGCCACCTTCAGTCCAGGGTCCATGTTGGCACGGAAGTTGGTGCTAGGCTTGGTCAACCTGGGTCTCAGATGCTGTACAACTTCATCAAACATGGCTGGTGGCATCCTCATGAAGTGCTGGAATGCACGAGGGTCTTCATTCCTCAGCTCCACCATCAACTGGTCATACAGTCCAAACTCCATTCTTCTCATGATCCATCCTCGGACCCACACAGCTCTTGGATGTCTCCTTCTTCTCCTTCTGTATAAAAGGTGAAACAGTCTGAACAGGGTTTGGTTTTGGTGATGAATGATTGCAGCTACCATACGCACTGTGTCATGATCCATGGTGGAGAACAATTGATGATATGGAAGACCAAGACCAAGGGTGAAGAGGTCTGTACAGCACGGCTGCTGGACTCATACTGAGATCCAGATGATTTTCTCCCCCTTTTTTTAGGAAATATCAGTAATATGCTAGGTATCCTTCGACATACTCTAGAGATACTGCAGACATCCTAAATATCCGAGATACATCCCAGATATAAACGTTTTGTCCATTTTAATCCTTTATATACAAGATGCATACGCTTACATCCTTTCTATTTCCATGCTAATAATGATGTTTAGACGTTCCTGGTACCTTTTGTTTCCTCCCTCTTTCCGTTTTTAGCTGCAGCGGATGTGAGTTGAGGGATGGGCAGAGGATGCAGAGAGGATACAGCGGACGTTTAACAGATGATAACGGACATAGAACGTTTGTTGCCCGTATTTGTCATGGATGTACATCATACACGGCAGAAAGTTTATCCGTTCACAAAGTTTTGTGCAGCTCAAAACTTCTTGCACGGATGAAATCTCAGTGGATGGATGCTCGAGGGATATCGCGTATGAAACACATATGCAGCGAGTACACAACGGATGCATAGCATTTTCCAATGGATGGCAAGCTTTTTTTTAATGTTTTACATCCTCTTTGCATCCGTAAGTGCAGTTGGACTGGGGCTTTATCTTTTGTCAAGTGACTCTCCTTGATATTTTTCAGATCCCTATGATACCACACTAGGTTTGCTTTTTAAAAATACTTTATTTTTCTGCTATTTCAGATACCCTTTCAGATAACATACATACAGATCTCTATCCTCTCCTCTCCTCACTTTCACCAGAAGGGAAAAAAACAGCTCCTTACTTGAAAAATCCCAAGCAGATAATTATCCATTTTTTAAAAAATACTTATTTTTCTCAGTGTGTTGTCATTCCATGGACCCCTATATATTAGTCAGCCTCTAGATGGCTGCATGGAAGTGGTACTTATTTCATATTTATTCCACATGTATGGAATAATACACATTCAAAAACAAACAGTGAATGGTACTATTTCTTACTCAGTTTCTATACTTTGCATGGCTTTGTTTAATCTGATAGGGAATACTAGGATGGGGTATTTTTCTATGTCTTTTCCTGCTGCCCAAAAATTTAGAAATTTTACAAAAATATGAAATTTAAACAGGGGTGGGATTCTACCAGTTCGCACCTATTCGCTAGAACTGGTTGTTAAGATTCTAAGCAGTTCAGAAAAATGGTTGTTAGAAGAAATTACTGAGCTAATCCTGTAAGGAAGGCAGGAAGGAAACATTCTGGTGTTGCTTGCAGAAACTGCCTCTCTGTTAACCCTTATTACATTCTTGGCAGGACTAGACTTCCTGTCTCAGGAACGTCTCTGGAGTTTTTTTCCCCTTCTTTGCTGGTACTTTGCTTGTGTGGAGTGACCATTCAAAGTTACAATGGCACTGAAAAAAGTGACTTATGACCATTTTTCACACTTGCCACTGTTGCAGCATCCCCACAGTCATGAAAGGCCAGGTGAGGAGATACATACCTTGATGTGAGTGATATTGAGTTGATGACGGCCAGCCAATAACATGACCACCAAGCCACGTCCACCAACTAAGGCACACCCACAGAACTGGTTGTTAAAAAAATTGAATCCCACCCCTGAATTTAAGGAACTGTCCTGTTTGCTTTATGAAGGAGAAGAACAGTTCTTCTAAATGAATCCTCATGCATACTTATATATGTAGCAAATAATTTTGGTTCAACTAACAGAAACAGAAGGTTTTAAAGAACATTTAAAGGCATTTGAACATACCTGTCAGCCAAGTTCACACTTCAGTTAAGGTGGCTGCTATCTATGGAGTTCTTTATATAGTGAACATTACTTTTGCAAATAATACACCCACATAACAAATATAAACTTATGATTCACACACTATTGACCAAACAAATCCATCTATGCACTTTAAAAGCCAAAAGGCTGTATTACTATTATTCTTCTCATCTTTCTTACTACCTATTTTCTTTTCTTCTTATGACTAAACTTTGTTGTTTGTATCTTTATAATTTATATTGTTTTATTTAATTTCCAAGTATGATTTATGTTGATTGCTTATTTAGTATCCCATGATTATCATTAAGTGTTATATCTTATGATTTATGATGGATGTATTTTATGACTATGATCATGATTATAGCTTTTATGTACACTGAGGGTTTATGAATTGAAGACAAATTCCTTGTGTATCCAATCACACTTGGCTAATAAAGAATTCTATTCTATTCTATTCTATTCTATTCTATTCTATTCTATTCTATTCTATTCTATTCTATTCTATTCTATTCTATTCTATTCCATTCCATTCCATTCCATTCTATTCTGATTTAGAAAAGGCCAAGAACCTATGTTCTCCATACTGAATAATAATTATGAAATTCCCAGAGGGATGGTAATTATAAAGTCTACTACATGGACCATGACCGAAGTAACATATACATAGCTCTCTGCTCTGAGAGTTTAAGGAAAGGTTGCCAGCATGTATCCTTTTGATAAATGCAAGAAACAGAGATATTTGTGAAGAGGTGGAACATGACAAGTACTTTAAATCTAATGTAGACTCCTATTTTACATTTTATTATTAGTGATCATTTCAATATATTAGAGAGATGCTAAGTCTTGGAACCAAGTATTTGCAAAAAAATGGAGAATTGTCTCTATGAAAGTACTGTGTTTGTGGCAGAAAGTATTATTGTAAGAAACAGTTAGACAGGAGAGTCACTTTCCTTAGCTATATAATATAGCTACTTGCTATATTATACTTGCTATATAATTAATATAGGCTGTGGAAATGAAGTTACTTAAGTGAATTTCCTGCAAACTTTTATATTCGTACATCCAGTTCTATAAAATGCCAGAGGAGAAAGAATAATCTATCTTTTTGGAGATTCACTGACTAAATACAGCATTCCTAGTACCCCTGACTACAAATATTAAATGAAACATGTATTACATTCATACATACAAAAGGAATGCTATTATGGGGGGAAGAGAGAGAGAGAGAGAATTAATGAGCTTGTCTTCAGGTAAGAACATTATTATTTTCTTGGAAATGGTTTTCCATGGCCTTTTTTGGAATTATTTTCTCCAACTGTCCTGCATTTATGGATGGTTTCTCATTTAGTCATATAGCTATTTAAAGAAAAGTTCATTCAAGAAGTAACTTGCTATAAGAGCAAGGTTTATATATTTGATTTATTTTTAAAGTACGAGGTGACAGATATGTACTTCCATAAAAAAAATGCCTCGCACACAGTTTCCTATGACATCCAGAATTAGGGAACAGTGTTTTGTGGAAACAAAGCTTGAATTATTCATATTGTTTGTATCTTTTCAACATACAGCTATTCCTTTGGCTGTCTGGAAACTGAAAATCAGAAAACTGTGCCACAAAAGTAATCCAGAAAGCTGCAGTAGTGGTGGAAAATAAGTAAGTCTGATGCAAAGTGTCAGGAGATTTACTTGGAGAAAGAAATAAGTGAACGGAAGTGCCAAGGCAGGGGTGGGATGCCACCGGTTCGGCCTGGTTCTATAGAACCAGTACCTATGATGAGCAGCAGACATTGAACCAGTTCAGTGTCTGCTGCTCTGTTTGGCCCAGCTACATATCTGGGCTCTTACCTGTCCTTTATTTCCTGCTTTTTCAACCTCAGTTGCTTTGCACAGCACAGCTGGGGTTGAAAAAGCAGGAAAGAAGAGGATTTTCGAATGCTGCGCACCCCCGCGCAGTGCTTGTTAGCTGTCCAGGAGACACAGCTCAGGTTGGTCTACACACATGCGCAAAAAACACTCTCACCAGAGGTGGGATTCTACTTGCTAGAGAACTGGCAAATTGCACCACTGGCTTGCCCCACCCCACCCACTGATCCTTACCTGGCATGCGTGCCATCAAACTTGCCTGATAAGTTGCTATTTTTCCTTTTGTTTCTCCCTGACCATCTGCTGTTCTGCTGTGCCAGGAGATTTAGATTAGCTAGAAAGCAAGAAACTGTTGAATTTCTTGCTTTCTAGCTAATTGAAAAGCTGAGCTGAATCTTCCTTAGGACTGAAGCTTCTATTTTTCAGTGCAGACTCAGGTAGCCGATTGCAGAATCATAGATCTCTGAAATGATTCTGTGAGCAACCCAATCTGCCTGCCTGCTTTGCCTGATTTTGGGTAAAAGTTGCTCTTTTTTAATAAAAAAATTCAATATTTACATACGTAGTGTGTTGTGAGTTAATTTTGTGAGTTTGCTTGCGAGCAAATTTTATGTGATAGACTAAGGTAGCCAATTGCAGAAAGATAGATCTCTGAATGAATCTGTGATTCTGTGACCAACTCAATCTGCCTGCCTGCTTTGCCTGATTTTTGGGTAAAAATTGCTGTTTTTTTCACAAAAAAATCAATATTTACATAAATATTTATAATATTTACATACAAGTCATGCCCAGCCAGTCACATGACCACCAAGCCATTCCCAGTCAGCAAGCCACTTCCAACCAGCCACATGACTACCAAGCCACACCCACAAATTAGGCCACATCCACAGAACCGATTGTTCAGAAATTTGAATCCCACCCCTGTGCTAAGGGTATGACTGTATTCATCTGCAATTGATAGAAGAGTCAGAAACAAAGGAAGAGGACAAAATGTTAATCCATTGTGGGAAAAGAACATAGGTAGAGTGGTGGGATTAAAAATGTTTTGCTACCGGTTTTCTGGGTGTGGCTTGGTGGGCATGGTGTGGCTTGGTGGGCATGACAAGAGAAGGATACTGTAAAAACCCCATTCCCTCCCCACTTCTTGGGGGAAGGTTACTGCAAAATCCTATTCCCTCCCCACTCCATTAACCTGCTTTCCAGCTCCATTCTCCTGTGAAGGGGAACAAAAGAAGACCCAGTCAATCAGCAGAGATTCAGGAGGCAGAGAATAGATGGGGGTGGGGCCAATCAGAGATTTTCTGGTTCTCCAAACTACTCAAAATTTTGCTATTGGTTCTCCAAAACTGGTCAGAACCTGCTGAATACCACCTCTGCATTGGTAGATTCAACAGAGTACACAAAGATATCCAGGAAAGATGAGAGCTGGAACTGCTGGAATGAATGGTTAGACCAAAGATGGGCTACATAACATTGTAAAAGAGGATAAGCTTTAATTGTAATGGTAATTATATATTTGCATTAAGGATTACTTAAAAATATGGCATAAAATAAGGATTGAAATGATGACCCACAAACGGTTGAGGATGAAATTGTTTTTAATCACTTTTTGATTTTTTTTACGTTTTTTTCTCTTTCTCTCTTCTCTCTTTTACTTTTCCACTCTGTTTCTTTTCTTCTTCACCATATTTGTGGATGTGTTGTTTATTTTAATTGTAAAATTAATAAAGTTTGTTTTAAAAAAAAGTAAAAAAAAAGATATCCAGGAAAGAAGAGAAGGTTGAATAAAAGAATAGAGAAGAAAGAAAGAAAATTCAGAATTTGGGAAAAATACACCAAATAGAATCTGGATCCAAGTCACTTCACATGGATAGATACACCCAGACAAATAGACAGGGGAGAAAGGAGAGACGCAGAAGTTTGCCTGAACAGAAAAGTAAGAAAAAGAGAAGGAATTAACAATTCAAAAAATTTGGATTGGTTGGCAATGTGAATAGAGTCTGAAAAGTTTTATCAATGTGCAACACCTCTTGAGATTCAGCTGTGAGATGATCATGACCAAGAGGAAAAGACTGTATTCAGTCAGGCCAGGATAGAAGAAGTTGAAGAACAAACAAGCTTAGGATAGAGTAAAGGCTAGGTCCCACTGGCTGATGGACGCAAAACGTATGCATAAAGGACACAGTGGACGAGCAAAATTTTGGGGGTGGCTCCATCCGTTGTCATCCGCTCCGAAAAGTGGTGAAAATTTGCATAAACAGAACGGAAAAGAATGGAAAACAACGGACATGGGTAGTACGTACTGGGGATGTTAAACGGATGTTCATAGGAAGCCTAGCGGATGACAGCTGATGACACCTCCGAAGGGCTTCTGGGGGAAAATTGTGAAGCAGACGCATAGCGGAAGGGGTGGATGCATAGCGGACAACGCAGATGCATCACGGACGCCTATGGGAAGCAAAGTGGATGCCACGCGTATGTATATCGGATGCAAAGCATTCACTGCACATGTGGGGAGTATGAATTGCATCAGCTCCACGGATATAAAAGGATGCAGCACACATGCAGTCAGCATTCAGGGGAAAGACGTGCTGCCACATACATCTAGCAGGAACACCAGGGTTCGTCAATCAGGGAAAAAGGGGAAGCCTGTGCCTACTCGTTCCAGCCCTGGCAAGAAGGACAGAACCACCATCCCACCCCCTGGCACTGACTCTGAAGCTGCTGCTGCTGCTGCTGCTGTGGTGGACCTCAAAGCCCTGCTGCTGAAGGCCCTGCTGCTCAAGCCCCTGAAGGCCCTGCTGAAGCCCCTGCCTGAGGGAGGAAGAGGCAAGGGAAGGAGAAGGGAGAGAGGAAACAGTACATTGTTTCCAAGGACCATGAGGATGAGGTGCTGGAATGGCTGAGGGAGAACGAGTACCTCTGGAGAAAGGGCCACAGACTCTATCGCGACACCAAGAAGAAGCAGGCAGCTTGGAAAGACAAGGCAGGGAGCCTGGGGTACACTGCAGATGTACTCCTGGGATGGTGGAAGCACATGCACACCTGGTATGGCAAACTACACCTCAAAAAATCTGGGCAGGCCGCTGTCAAGCTCACTGACGGGGAGATGTACGTCATGGCCAAGTGCAGTTTCCTGGAGGGTGAGATCCGCCACCGAGGAGCAGCCCCTCAGACACCCCTCTCCCTGAGACAGCAGGTGTCTTCAGAGGGCCCCACGGCAGAGACCCCCCCTGACAGCTGCACTCCCCATGCCGGCGGACTTGGTGGATCCTCTGTCCCAAATGGAGGAAGAAGCAGCAGCCACCAGAAGCCAACCCACTCCCACCCCCAGCTCCACAGGATGCAGGCAGAGAGGCAGACTGGAGGGCCAGAACCACAGTTTGCTGTTGGAGATCAGGGACACAATGAAGACCAGCACAGAACTTCTCTCTCAGCTGGTCCACTTGGACAGAGCATCCTCGGGCCGCCACACCTTCATCACCTACATGAGCCACACTCTCAGGGACCTGCTTTAGGCCCAGTATCAGGTGATGAAGGAGAATATAACAGCACTTCTGCACAACCCTCAAGGCCCAGCTGAAGCTGCTCCTACCCAGTCCAGGTCTGCTCCTCCACCCCAGGCGATGTCACAGCCCTCCCACGGCTTTCAACAGCCCCTCACCTACCAAGGCTACGACTACCAGGACTTCCCACATCAAAAACAGACCTTCACAGTCCAGGCCCAGGTTCATCGCACACCACAGACTCCAGTCCTCACCCAGTTGCAGACCAGAAAGCCCCACTACACTGCTCCTTCCCCCACCCCACAGCCAAGCCTGTCAACGGACAATCTGTCATCAATATTGGGCCTCACATCTGAGGTCCTTGATGAAGGGCCTCTCAACCTCACGGGACTGAGGCAGCTCTCAGACGGCTTTCTGAACACACCATCCCCTGTTGTACTCTTGGGACCAAGCACCCCAATGGTGCCTCAGACCAGCACTGAAGCCACAGCCACCTCCACAGTCCCTGTCCAGTTAACAGCTGAGACCATGGACATGACTCAGAGTGACCGAGAATAGTGCCAGAGACTGAGTTGTTTACTTGTTCACTTTATGTTTGCTTAAGACACTTTACTTGGTTCATTTTGCTATTTTAATAAAATAGTTTACCTAAGACAGTTAATAAAGGTTATCTCTGCTTAAGACATTTGGTTCATTTTTTTACCTTCGTAAAGTGTTGGTGAAAACTTTTAACAAATGGTTAAGCCTTTGCATGCTTGAGGAATAGATAAGGATAGTTGTGGGATAGATAAACCTCCAGTGCAAACATAGTGGGACTGTACGATCCACCATCCGAGCTGCCACACATATGGACCTATATTATCAAAAAACAATTTATTCATTGATCAACACATTTTAAAATAAACAAAGCTCTTTATTAATGCCCTATTCATTGTAGGACCACTGAACATACATGGCACAATCTCATCAGTGTTATGCAACAGTCTCAAGGAAGCGTCCATTAATTATCTACCATCCTGTCTTGACACTCCACTGCTCCAGCTGGGGAGTTGCACCAGTGTCTCAGGAGGTTGCGCTGCTTCTTCCCTTCACGTGAAGCTCTGTTGGAGCCTCATACATCCACAGTGTCTATCAGGTTTCACCCTTGCCTCCATTCACCAGGCTCCATGTCCCCATTCCCTTGTTGATGGTCCACAAGTCTGTTCTGCAACACTGGGTCGGGGTGCACATGAGATTATGCAGGATGCAGCAAGCTTCCACGATGCTCCTCACAGTCTGTGGCTCAAGCTGCTTGGTGGTGAGAAGTATCTGGAACCTGTTGGCCAGGATGCCAAAGGCATTCTCCACCACCCATCTTGCCCTGGACAGCCTGTAGTTGAAGATCCTCTGTTCATGGGTGAGGTATCTTGAACTGTACAGCCTCATGAGGTAGGTTCTGAGGGTGAAGGCGTCATCACCAATGATGAAGTAGGGCACATCTTGTATGTCATTGGGTAGGGGGTCTGGATCTGGAAAACCCATGATGAGGTTGCGTTCCAGCCAATCATTGAGGTCACTTGCATTGTATACCTGGCCATCTGAAGCTGACCTGTTGCCTGAAGCATCTATGTAAATGAACTTGTAGCCAGCATCAACCATGGCAAAGAGGATGATACTGAAGAAGCCCTTGTAGTTGTAATAAGTGGACCCTGAGTTGGCTGGAACTTTGCAGGCCACGTGCTTTCCATCTATGCTCCAAAGGTGTGGGGAAAGTTCCACCTCTGATACCACTGTTCTGCAAGTTTCCTCCAGCCTTGTTCAGTGGTGGGGCACTTGAGGAGCTTCTCCACATATTCTTCGATGCTGGCCTGCACCACTTCTCTGACCACTTTGCTGACGCTGTTGTGTGGCACCATCCACGCATACTGCATGTTTCTGTATGTGGTTCTAGAGGCCAGGTGGCGTAGAGTCAGTGCCACCTTCAGTCCAGGGTCCAGGTTGGGATGGAAGTTGGTGCTAGGCTTGGTCAACCTGGGTCTCAGACGCTCTACAACTTTGTCAAACATGGCTGGTGGCATCCTCATGAAGTGCTGGAATGCACAAGGGTCTTCATTCCTCAGCTCCACCATCAACTGGTCATACAGTCCAAAGTCCACTCTTCTCACGATCCATCCTCGGACCCACACAGCTCTTGGATGTCTCCTTCTTCTCCTTCTGTTTAAAAGGTGAAACAGTCTGAACAGGTTTTGGTTCTGGTGATGAATGATCGCAGCTACCATACGCACTGTGTCCTGATCCATGGTGGAGAACAATTGATGATGTGGAAGACCAAGACCAAGGGTGAAGAGGTCTGTACACCATGGCTGCTGGACTCATACTGAGATCCAGATTATTTTCTCCCCCTTTTTATAGGAAATATCGGTAGTCCACTAGGTGTCCTTCTACATAGTCTAGACATACTCCAGACATCCTAAATATCCAAGATACATCCCAGATACAAACATTTTGTCTGTTTTAATCCTTTATATAAAAGATGCATACGCTTATATCCTATTTCCGTGCTACTAACGCTGTGTAGACGTTCCGTGCACCTTTCGTTTCCTCCCTCTTTCCATTTTCAACTGCAGCGGATGTGAGTTGAGGGGATGGGCAGAGGATGCAGAGAGGATACAGCAGACATTTAATGGATGATAATGGACATAGAACGTTTGTTGCCCGTATACGTCGCGGATGTACATCGTACATGGTGGAAAGTTCATCCATTCACAAAGTTTTGTGCAGCTCAAAACCTCTTGCGCAGATGAAATTGCAGTGGACGGATGCTCGAGGGATATAGCGTATGAAAGACGTATGCAGTGAGTACACAATGGATGCATAGCGTTTTCCAACGGATGGCAAGCTTTTTTTAACGTTTTACATCCTCTTTGCATCTGTAAGTGCAGTGGGACAGGGGTTAAGGCACACTGCTGCATAAAACTTATGGAGGGCAGCCTAGTTGCAATCTTCTTTACCAAGGGAAATGGAGGAAGAAAGTGGGAAGGAGGGAGAAATCTTTGAGAGGATTAATTGAGGATTAATTTCCATGGGATTTAAAAGATACTGTTTTTTAAAGTTCTTCTTGTGTCTATGCAATACACATGGGTACATGGTGATTATTTGTTTCTTGATGCAAGCTGTAAAGTAAAATACAGCTATTCATGTCCACTCATGACTACATATCTGTAGTCATGTAGTCATTTTCTTCATGGAGAATGTGGCTGAATTAATCTATTAATTCTCCCTGACCTGGTTGGACAGTAGGCAGCAGGCTTGTTTACAGAGATTGAGAGAAAAGGTAAAAGAATCCTACTGGAAGATCCCCTGAGGAATCAGTTTCTTCACTCAAAACAGCTACTACAATAGCTACACAAATATGAAATGTGAGGAAGAGAAAGAGAGAAAAGTATGATCCCAAGATCTGCAGCAAATGTTTCATTTAGTGCAAAACAACAGTACCAAATTGTATATGATTTAGGCCAATTACCTAATAGTGAAAAGAAGGGTTTTGGTTTGGTTCTCCCAAGTAGTTAGCTGGGGAATTCTAGGACTTGAAGTCCACATGTCTTCAAACTGCCAATGTTAAAATAACACTGGATTAGAAATTTAAATCATTAAATCCTTTGAAAAGTAATTTACATCCTGTTTTTTCCTGAACTAAAGGCAAAAAAGGCAATTCCTGTCAAAACAGAGGTGGTAGTCATTAGATTCTGACCAATTCTGGAGAACTGGTACCGGAAATTTTGAGTAGTTCAGAGAACTGGCAAATACCACCTCTGACTGGAGATTTTACAATATCCTTCCCCTGCCATGCCCACCAAGCCACGCCCACGAAGCCACACCCACCAAATCAATAGTAAAACTTTTGGAATCCCACCACTAATTCAAACTAATTAAGGAGAGAATCAATTAAGGAGTTGGAATTAAGGAGAAATTCCAACAGTGGAACAGCTTGTCTTCAGATGTTGTGGGTCCTTCATCACTGGAGTATTTAAAGCCCATGTCACACTGCACCAACGGATGGAAAGAGGATGTAAAACAGAGAGAAACACTTGCCATCCGTTGGTTAATGCGATTCATCCGTTTTGTACTCACTGCCTCCATTTTTCAACCTCTCTATCCGTCCAGCATCCGTCGACTGAAGTTCCATCTGCTCAAAAAGTTTTGAGCTGCTCAAAACTTTTTGAGCGGAAAATGTACGCGTACGTTCTGCATGTGCGACGCATACGGGAACATCCATTCTCCATCCGTCGTCATCCATTACGCATCTGCTATATCCGCTAGGCATCCGCTGCGCATCCGCGCAACTCGCATCCACTCCATCGGAAAACGGACACAGGGAGGAAGCGAAACAGACACGGAACGGACGCGCAGGGTTAGTAGCATGGATGGAGAAAGGATGAAAGTGGGTGCAGCTCTCATACAAAGCATTTAAAACAGAAAAAATGTTCGCAAAGGGGACCTATCTCGGATATAAAGGATGTCTAGAGGATGCCAAGAGGATGCAAAAGGACCCCGAGTGAAAAACCTATATTGCCTATAAAAAGGGGGAGCAACTCACCTGGATCTCACTTTCAGTCCAGCAGCCCTGCTGTGCAGACCTCTGCAGCCTTCATCTGGCTCTTGCTCTTCCACAGCATCCATTGATGTCCACCATGGATCATAACACACTCCTATTGGTAGCCACCATCGTTCTGCAACAGTGCGAAGCCATCTACAGGCTCTTTCAACTGTTCTACGGGAAGAAAAGGAGGCGGCCAAGAAGTGTCTGGGTCCAAAGATGGATTGGGAGAAGAGCAGAGTACGGACTGTAAAACAAGCTGATGGTGGATCTGAGGAATGAAGACCCTCGTGCATTCCAGAACTTCATGAGGATGCCTCCAGCCATGTTTGATGAAGTTGTGGAGTGGCTGAGACCCAGGTTGACCAAGGCAAACACCAACCTCCGGCCCAGCCTGGACCCTGGGATCAAGGTGGCACTGACTCTGTGCCACCTGGCCTCAGGGACCACCTACAGCAGCATGCAGTACGGCTGGAGGGTGCCACACAACACCATCAGCATTGTGGTCAGAGAAATGGTGCAGGCCATCATCGAAGAATACCTGGAGGAGCTCCTCCAGTGTCCCACCACTGAAGAAGGCTGGAAGAAAGTTGCAGAGCAGTGGTATCAGAAGTGGAACTTCCTACACACTGTTGGAGCCATAGATGGCAAGCACGTGGCCTGCAAAGCTCCAGCCAAGTCGGGGTCCACTTATTTCAACTACAAGGGCTTCTTCAGCATCATCCTCTTCGCCATGGTCGATGCTGACTACAAGTTCATGTACATCGATGCTTCAGGCAACAGGTCAGCTTCACATGCCCAGGTATACAACACCAGTGACCTCAAGGAGGGGCTGGAATGCAACCTCATCATGGGCTTCCCAGATCCAGACCCCCTGCCCAACAACAAGCAAGATGTGCCCTACTTCATCATTGGTGATGACGCCTTCTCCCTCAGAACCTACCTCATGAAGCCCTACAATTCAAAACACCTCACCCATGAAGATAGGATCTTCAACTACAGGCTGTCCAGGGCAAAATAGGTGGTGGAGAACGCCTTTGGCATCGTGGCCAACAGGTTCCAGGTACTTCTCACTACCATGCACCATCGCCCAGAGACCGTGAGGAACATCGTGGAAGCTTGCTGCATCCTGCACAATCTCATGCGCACCCGCTACCCAGTGTTGCAGAACAGGCTCGTGGACCTCCAACAAGGCAATGGGGACATGGAGCCTGGGGAATGGAGGCAAGGTCAAAACCTGATCGACACTCAGGATGTGCAAGGCCCCAACAGAGCCTCACGTGAAGGGAAGAAGCAGCACAACCTCCTGAAACACTGGTGCAACTCCCCAGCTGGAGCAGTGGAGTGGCAAGACAGGATGATAGATGCTTAATGGATGCTTCCTTCAGTCTGTCTCATCACACTGATGAGATTGGGCCATGTATGTTGGGTGGGCCTACAATGTACAGGGCATTTAATAAAGAGTTGTGTTTATGTTGACATGTGTGGATGAATGATTACATTATTGTTGATAATAAAGGGCCATAGGTGTGGCACCTGGGAGGGTGGACCATACAGTCCCACTATGCTTGCACTGGAGGTTTATCTATCCCACAGCTATTACCCATCCCAAAGGTATCCCTGCCCATCCCACTGCTATCCTTACCCATCCCACAAGCATGCAAAGGCTTTAACCATTTCTAAAAGTTTCCACCAAGACTTTATTTAATAAAATAAATGAAGCAAGTGTTTGAAGCAAAGATAATCTTTATTAATAACAAGCTGGAAAAGAAAAATGACCCAAGTCAAATGTCCAAAGCAAAAATAAAATCAACAGGTAGCCACCCAGTCTCTGGCACTCTTCTTGGTCACTCGCAGGTGTGCCCAGTCTCAGGGGTGAAGGGTCCAAGTGCTGTGGAAGTGGCTGCTGCTGGAGTGCTGGTCTGAAGCACCACTGGGGTGCCTGGCCCTGAGAAGACAACAGGGGACGGTGTGTTGAGGAAGCTCTCAGACAGCTGGCTCAGCCCTGTGATGTTGAGAGCCCTTTCCTCCATGACATGGGGTGTCAGCCCCAATACTGATGACAGATGTACTGAGGCCAGGCTTGGCTGTGGGGTGGAGGAAGGAGCAGTGTAGTGGGGCTGTCTGGTCTGCAGCTGGATGAGGACTGGCGTCGGTGGCATCTGTGGCGTGGGTGGCATCTGTGGCGTGGGTGGCATCAGTGGCATCAGTGGCACCGGTGGCGTCCGATGTACATGTGCCTGGACTGGGAAGGGCTGCTGCCTGTGCTGCTGGACCTCCTGGTAGCCATAGCCTTGGTAGGGGAGGGCCTGTGGAAAGCCTTGGAAGGGCAGTGACATCACCTGGGGTGGAGGAGCAGACCTGGATTGGGTGGGAGCAGGTTCATCTTGGTCTGGAGGGTTGTGAAGAAGATTGGTGATCCTGTCCTTCACCACCTGGTACTGGGGTTCCGCCATGTTCATGAGGGTCTGGTTCACATAGGTGAGGAAGGGCTTGCAGTTGGAGGATGGGGCGTCGGTGTGTACCAGTTGAGAGGAGATCTACGCTGCTCCTGATGGTGTCTCTTATCTCCAGCAGGACAGTGTGGCTCTGTCCTCTGGTTTGCCTCTCTGCCTTTCTGTGGAGGTGGAGCTGGGGTTGGATGCGGGTTGGGCTGTGGTGGAAGTGCCATCTCCTTTCTCCCACTACGTCAGGGGGTCCTCCACGTGCTCCGCCACAGGTAGTACAGCTGTAGGGGGGTTCTCCGTCGTGGCACGCTGCACAGATACCTGCCTGGAGACAGGAGCTGACTCTCTGCCAGAAGAGGACTGGCTCTCAGCAGGCTGCCTGAGAGAGAGGGTTGTGACAGGGGCTGCTCCTCAGTGGCGGATCTCACCCTCCAGGAAGCTGCACTTGGCCATCACGTAGGTCTCTCGGTCCATCAGCTTGACCGCGGCCTGGCCAGATTTCTTGAGGTGCAGCTTCCCATACCAGGTGTGGATGTGCTTCCACCAGCCGAGGAGCATCTCCGAAGTGTAGCCCAGGATCTCCGCCTTCTCTCTCCAAGCAGCCTGCTTCCTTTTGGTGTCCCTATAGAGCCTGTGTCCCTTCCGCCATAGATACTCGTTCTCCCTCAGCCACTCCAGCACCTCATTCTCATGTTCCTCTTTGATGGAGTATTGCCTCCTCTCCCGTTCTCGCATCTGCCTCTTCCTCCCTTCTGGCAGGCCCATATGAGCCCTCATCAGAGGGGATTCCAGGTTGTAGGGGCTGCTCCTCCACACCACCACCACCACCAGCAGCAGCATCAGTAGTAACAAAAGCAACACCAGTAGCACCAGCAGCAGCAGGATCAGCAGCAGCAGAGTAAGCACCATGAACACCAGCAGCATCAGCAGCACCAGTAGGACCAGCAGGACCAGGATCAGCAGCAGCAGAGTAAGCACCAGCAGCGCCAGCAGCACCAGCAGGACCAGGAGCACCAGCAGGACCAGCAGGACCAGGAGCACCAGCAGGACCAGGAGCACCAGCAGGACCAGCAGGATGAGGAGCAGCACCAGCAGAGTAAGCACCAGCAGCACCAGCAGGACCAGCAGGACCAGGAGCACCAGCAGGACCAGGAGCACCAGCAGGACCAGCAGGACGAGGAGCAGCGCCAGCAGAGTAAGCACCAGCAGAAGCACCAGCACCAGGAGCAGCGCCAGCAGAGTAAGCACCAGCAGAAGCCCTAGCACCAGGAGCAGCACCAGCAGAAGCCCCAGCACCAGCCCAGTCAGCCCAAGTAGCAGAAGCCCCAGCAGAAGCAGAGTCAGGGCCAGGGGGTGGGAGATTGGCCCTGTCCCTCTTGCCAGGGATGGCAGCAGATGGCTGAGGCTTTCTTTTCTTCCCCATGGTTGTTGGGTTGCTGGCTGGCTGGCTGGCTGGCTGGCTGGATAGCTGTGTCTGGAAGCAGGTCTTTCCTCAGAATGGTGACATGCTTGGGAGCTGCTTCTCTTTATATCTGCGGGGCTGACGCAATGCATTCTCCCTGCATGCGCAGTAAACGCTAGGCATCTGCTAGGTTTCCGCTAGGCATCCGCTAGGTTTCCGCTAGGCATCCACTAGGCTTCCGTTCTGCATCCACTTCATCTGCTCGGCATCTGCTCTGCATCCGCTTCATCCGCTCAGCATCCGCTCTTTCCATTCTGCGTCTGCTTTGCTGCGGTCCCCCGGAAGCTTTGCGGATGTGACATCCGCTCTCATCCGCTTCCATCTGCTAAGCTTCCATGGAGCATCCAGTTTCCATCCGCCCTACGTCCTCCCCCTGTCCGTTCCTTTCTGTGTTGTCCGCTCTGGTTATGCAAATTTTTGCCCCTTTTGAGAGCGGATAACAACGGATGGAACATTTTTCTCATCCGCTGTGTCCTTTTTACAAACGTTTTGCATCCGTCGGCCAGTGTGACAGGGCCTTTAAGAAAAGATTGGACCTGTCTTAAATGGTATAGTGTCTCCTCCATAAATATACAAGCAGTGTGTCGGTTGGTTTGCAAATTTTTTGTGCTTCGATTTCATAATCTCAGTTACAGTTACATTATATAATAACTCATATTATCAATCAAAAATTAAATATCCTAGTATTATTATTAATCAATCATTTGACTATAATTTTGTTCATTCATACTTTGCGGGATAGCTATACTTTACTTAGTTTATTTTATAACAATTCATATAGTCCTCTCAAATCTATCCTAAAAACGTTATATATATATAATAATAAAGAAAAAGAAAAGAAATACATCTTTATTTATTCATTATTTTCTAAAATTCTTCAAATTCTATTATTATATTTTGTTATCTAGCCATTGATAGAAAAGGTTCTAAATTTTGTAAAATTGTTTATCCTCTTGTTCTCTAATTTCAAATGTCAATCTACTCATTTCAGCACATTCCAATAATTTCTTGATAGTTTCCTCCTGCGATGGTATTTTCTTCCAATTTTTAGCAAATACAATCCTAGCTGCAGTTAATACATTTATATTCAAATATTTTAAATCTTTGCTGTATGTATCAGGTAGAATTCCCAATAAAAATATCTCTGGTTTTAAATCTATATGCTTTTTAGTCATTTTTTCCAACCGCGTGTGAATTTTAGTCCAATATTTTTTTGCATCCGCACAAGTTCACCACATATGGTAATATGAGCCAGGTATCTGATGACATTTCCAACATCTTTCAGATTTATTCTTGAACATTCTTGCTATTCTTGTTGGGGGAAAATGCCACCTGTAAAACATCTTATACAAATTTTCTTTAAATGCTGTTGACATTGTCATATTATAATTTTGAAAACACAATTTTTGCCATTTCTCTAAATCAATCCCATATCCAAAATTCTTCTTTAACTTGTTCTTCTTCTAGTTTAATTTCTAATAAATATCCATACAGTTTTTTAATCATCAGTACCTTTTCATCAGTACCTGTCAAAATCTTATCTAAATCAGTCAATTTATTATAGAAACCTTCTGTTTTAAAATCTTTTTCATACCTTGAATGTATTTGCGTATAAGAAAACCAATTCATCTTTATACCTTGTTCCTCTAGTTTTTGCATAAATTTAAGTTCACCCTTTTCATTCAAAATTTTCCCATATCTAACTGTTTGTTTCTTCTTATGTTATAGGATAAGAAAATGCTTCAATAGTTGATAACCAGACTGGAATTTTCAAATAACATTGTCTTTTAATCTTCTCCCAATTTAACCATATATGATGTCTTCTAAAATAACCTTGTGTTTTAGTTCCCTTATACTATAAAAAGGCATGCCACCCCAACAAAAAATCATGTCCTTCTAATGTTCAACAATCTAGTATTTCTTAATGTTATCCATTCCTTAGCCCATGTCAAGTTTGTCGCTTGGTAGTAGAACTCCCAATTAGGCAGACCAAATCCTCCTCTAATTCTAGCATCTTGTAAAAGTTTTAAGTTTATTTTCACTTTCTTACCTTGCCATATATATTTGAACACAATTTTATTTAAATCTTCAAAGTAGTCCTTTCCAAGCCTAATTGGTATTGTTTGAAACAAATATAAAATTCTGGGTAAAATACTCATTTTGATTGCTGAAATTCTCCCTATTGGTGACAATTGTAGGTTCTCCCATTTTGTCAATACATCTGCCAATTCTTCTTTTTGTCTTAGTAGCATATTCTTTGTCAAAATCTTTGTCTTATCTTTGTTTATTTTCAAACCGGCCACCTTGCCATATGCCCCTCTCTTTTCCAATAGTTTTGGTGCTGTTTCTAGAGAGTCTTTTAAAATGAAGGCCAAGTCATCCGCAAAAGCTTGCAATTTAAATTCTTCCTTTTTAATTTTCATTCCTTTTATACTCTTTTCGTCTCTAATGTTTCTATTTAACACTTCCAAAATTAGTATAAATAGCAAAGGTGATAGTGGGAAACCTTGTCTTGTACCTTTTCTTATATTGATGGAGTCTGTTAATTCTCCCTCTATCATTACCTTTGCCGTTTGCTTTTAATTTATGGCTTGTATTGCTTTAATATATTTTCTGGCAAAGCCTATCTGTTCCAATAATAATAACATAAATCTCCAGTTCACATGATCCAAATGCCTTTTGTGCATCTAAAAATATGAAAGCCATTTGTTTTTCAGGGTGTGCCTCATAATATTCCAAAGTATCCAATCTTACTCTCATATTATCTTTAATTTGTCTCTTTGGCAGAAATCCATTTTGATCAGGATGAATAAAATTATTTAAATATTTTTTGAGTCTCTCTGCCAATGTTGATGTGAAAATTTTATAATCTGCATTTAATAAAGAAATGGGTCTATAATTCTTAATTTGTAATGGATCAGTCTCTTCTTTTGGAATAAGTGTAATGTAGGCTTCTGACAATGTTTTAGGTATCTTCTTCTTTGGCATAACTTCATTCATGACTTCTAGTAATGGAAGGTTCAGCGATTCTTGTAATGTTTTATAGAATTCTGCCGGAAGTCCATCTGGGCCTGGTGCCTTCCCATTATTTTGTTTCTTAAGTGCTTCAGTTAACTCCATCATTGTTATATTGCTTTCTAACATTTTTTCAATCTCTTTAGGTATCTTAGGTAGGTTAGCATTCTGTAAATACTGTTTAAATCTTTCCTCCTCAATATTCTCTAGTTCATATAATTTCCCATAAAAGTCTCGAATGATTTCCTTCTTCTCTTTATTGCCATGGCAAACTTGACCTTGATCATCTGTTAACTGAGGTATTTTCCTTAATTCTTGTTCCTTTCTCAATTTGTATGCTAACCATCTACCTGGTTTGTTTGCATCCTCAAAATAATTCTGTTTAGCACTTCTAATTTTCTGTGCTAATTCTTCTTTCTCTATTAAAATCATTTTATGTTCAATTGTATTCAGTTTTAGCTTAATGTCTTTTTTCTGTCATGTTTTCTGTAGTTCTTTGTCAAGTCTTTTATAGTCATCTTCTAAAGCTTCCATGGCTTGCCTTTTCCTGATGTTCCTTTTCTTGTTTTATCAAGCCTCTAGCATATGCCTTCATTGTGTCCTATACATTCTGGATTGAAGTGTCTTCTTTTTTATTTTCTCTAAAGAAAAAAGCCAATTCTTTCTCCATCTGCTGTATAAAATACTTTTCCTTTAGAATAGTATCATTTAATGTCCATCTCAATCTTCTTTTTTGTCCTTTCCATTTAATTGTCACTGGATTGTTATCTGCCCAAGTACTTGTTTCGATATTTGTTTCTTGAATATTAGATATTAGTTCTGTTGAAGTCCAAATTATATCTATTCTGGACCATGATAAATGTCTATTTGCTATAATTCACCTCTTTTTTCAATAGCATTTTAGTCAAAAATCGGTATTGTCTTCTCATCTCTCTCACTCTTCTGGATATATGCTTTAAAACCACAATCTCCTTGCCTTTGTATTTCAGTGTTTTCTCTCTTACCACTTGTAATATTTGTGTTTTAATGGCTTTCTTGGAAATCTGATATGAACTTCTCTTGGTAGGTTATTTCTCATCACATATCTTGTAAAAACTCAGAATACCTCATCTACTCCATCCATCATCTTCTCTTCTGTTATTTCCAAAGCTTCAGCCAATATTTCTATCATTATCTCAGCTAGATTTTGTCTTTTTTCTTCCTCTATGTTTTGAAATCTGAGATAGAATTCTGATCTGTCCATCTCCCATTTCAGTATCCCACTTCTTGTTCAACCACTGTTAATCTAATATCAGTATCTCGAATCTTCTTGTCTCTTTGTTTATCTTCTTCAATTTTTTAGAATCTCTCGTCATACTTCACCATCATTTGTTGAATATTCTCCACCTTTTCATCAGTTTTCCCTGTTCTTTGTTCAATATTCTCTGTTCTTTGCTCAATATTTTCTATGCTCTTTTCAATGGTGTCTGATTTTATTTTAAGATCTTGGATTCCTTGCATAATCATCTGTAGAGTCACTCTTTCTTTCTCTTGCTTTAACATTGTCTGAATTTGACGTTGTCCTCCAAATGGTGGGAAGGCAGAAGTAGAAGTTGAGGAGCCAGAAGTTATAAACTTCCTACTCATTTTAAACAATTTGAGATCTTCAGGTTCTTCTTAAACCCTAATCCAATTATGGAATAGCCAATTATAATACAAAATGAAAAATAAAAGATAGAAAATCCCAATAATAATAAAAAGAAAAGGAGAAAAAATTTCTTCAGGTTCTTCTTAACCTTAATCCAATCAATAATTTAGTAGAAAGGAAGGAGAAAAATAAAAAGGTTTAAAAAGAGCAATAAAAAAATTTGAGAAAATAAAAATAATTCTTCAGGTTCTTCAACACCTTAATCCAATTGAGAATTCTCAAATATAAAAAAAGTATAAAACTGGACCAAAAGAATAGATCAAAGAACAAAAAATCCCAAAGAAGAGAGGAAAAAAAAAGAAAAGAAAATTTTGAAGCTTTCCCTTTAAAATATTAAGCAAAGATGGAAATATAGGTTTTAAAAAGAAAAGATGAACAGTACAGCTGGTAAGGTGGTTAGCACAACTTAAGAAAATAAAAAAGACACACTGCACTTTGTTTAGTTATCCAAGGCTCTTGTCATAACTCTCTCCAAGCTTCAAAGCCAAATTTCAATTGTTGATAGAAATCCAGAAGAACACCTGCAATAACACTCTCCCATGCTCTTCCCTCTATCTTATCACATAGCAATGTCCTTGAAAAAGAATTTCAAAGCTTTCTTTCTCAACTTTCTCAGTTTCATCTAAAATATTTTCAAGCCTCTAGTTGGCAGTGTTACAAAGTTTCTTTACTCTCACTCTCCCCCTCCTTTCCCTGACAAAACGTAATAAAAATTAAAAAGAATAAAAAACAAGTATATAAAAATATCTAAAGGGAGCCACTAACCTAAAATATTACAAAGTCAAAAAAGAAAAGAAAAAATAGATATAAATAGAGAAAAAACCAGTCCAGTTAGCAAGTGCAAAATCACGATAGAAGTCCAGCCATAAGAAAAAAAAAAAAGCAAAGCCGTACTTTTAAACTTCTGTTTAAAAACCACCACTTATTCAGTTCTGTCAAAACTTTTACAGATTCTTTTCTTCCCCTTAGGGTGTCCTTTAAGGTCCTTTTAAGTCTTAGAATAATAAAAGAACAATTCTCACCAAACGGACACACTTTCTCTTTCAGCCTCTTCCATTCGGAGCTGTCCCAACTTCAGCAACTTTGATGGCTGCCTCTCTGCCACTGGCAAAAGGGCTTATCCTGGATCAACCAGGGACTTTGCAATATCCCTGGGATCTACAGGATGAGCCCTTCACTATCACCATCTCTTTGGGATGGTTTTGGTCCATTTGGACCGTCCAGGGGCAAAGATATCAGCTGCAATCTCAGACCTCTGAGATTGCATGCAGTATTGTTGCGATGCCAGCTCCTCGCCTATATATTTATGAAAGAAAGATGAATGTTTTTATGTTTTGTTTGTTTTTTGTTTGTTTTTAAAAATCAATTAAAAAAAATGGTATAGCATCTCCTGCTTGGGTAGGGGGTTGGATTAGAAGACCTCCAAAGTCCCTTCCAGATCTATTATGATTTTGATTGACCTCCTGAGAGTCAATATGGTGTAGTAGTTAAAGCACAAAGCTAGAGACCAGATAACTGTGAATTCTAATTCTACCTTAGGCATGAAAGTCAGCTGGGTGACTTCGAGCCAGTCCCTCTCTTTCATCCTCAAGAAACAATCAATGGCAAGCCATTTCTGAAAAACTTTGGCAAGAAAACTATAGGGACTTGTCTAGGCAGATCCCACATTGACTTGAAAACAGAAACAAACAAACAAGCAATTGAATTGTACAATAATAGTTACATTTAAGAAATCACATGCCATATCTGCAATATTTACTCAAAGTGGCTTTTAAAAGAATAGTGATCATTTATGAAACATATTCAGTTATTTTTTTAAAAAAATCCAAGGGTATCAGTATCTATAAACCAAAAAAATACTTCTTTGTGGAGACCAAATCCCAGAAGAAGGTTTTACAGTATTAGAAGAAAGACAAGCAATCCTAAAGTGGAACAATTTGTGTAGCCTTGGTAATATAGCTGAATGCTACTGCTGGCCTTTCATGTTGAAAATGCTTGACCTCTGAAGTTAAGCATGCTTTTATTTGACTAAGTCATTGTATAAAAATGAATTAAATCAGCATGTTGGCAATACTCCCATAGCTAGCTTAAGTTATTTTAAGTGTAGGCTATAAGTGCACTGAACTATTAGATGATATTGGAGTTACGTTTTCCTTCACATTCAGGAACACTCAACGTCAACTGATCCTACCCAAATGTTTAGCCTTCTGCAGCATACATGCAGTAGAAGTTTTGGCCTGTCCCTCTGCCCCCACATGTTACATGTGTCTGAATGCCAACAACATTACATTGAGTACATGAGTAAAAATTCTGGCATCATTTTAGTTATGTAAAATATATATTTAAAATATATTTACTTGCTTCTTCTTGCCCTCCCCCTAATTTTGTTTTCAAAAAAAAGTACATTGCCTGAAGAAAAAGACCAAGGAGTTCTTTTTTGTTATGTTTTACTTGGTCCTAATAAAGGATATGACTTAGCTATGGATTTGTATTCCTCCTCACAACCTCCAGATTGCTTTTTGATGTCTTGAAATGGCTCTCCAAGGCCTTAAGCAGAAATCTGAAACACATTTGAAAGCTTCTCTGCTTATGGAGCCATTCAGACCATCATTATATATTTTAACCATTGATGACTCTTTGAAGGTATCTGGAAGATAGCCTTTATGTGGACTTTTGTACTTATCCTGGCATTCAGTTGACTACCTAGATACCTATGTTCCATAGGGCTATGTTTTTATTTAAAAAAACAGTCTTGTATCCTTGTTTTGTATGGTATTGAGCTATCATATCTGGGCTATAAAATCCAAGCAGGCAATAGATAACTGCAAAAGGACACAGGCCATTCCAAATATCCACTGCCAATTAGCAGTCGTCTGGTTTTTACAATGCTGATACAGAGGTCTTAGCTAGCATGTGCAGATGAAGGGGAGGGAGGGCAGGAAAAACTACTTTATCAATGAACAGGTTTGCTGGAAAAGACTGGGGCAGTTTCTATTTTTATCAGGTATGTAGTTGCTATGGGAACTAGCTCAGCCAATTGTTTCTCAATAGCTGACTATATGAAAGATTTTCCTGGATAAGAGAAATTTTCATGTAAATCAATAAGATGTTTCTTTCTATTATCTGCTCACTACACATTCTGTAGACAAGGTTTCAATAAGGAAGGACCTTGTATCTGATACGAGATATAGGATTCTAAGAGTAGTATTTGTTGGATTACAGAATTTTTTTTCTTTGTTCAGCAGATAGATTTGTAAAGAAATGTATATATTACAAAATAACAATCAATTGTTCTTTCCAGTTATATGTTCAAAACTAAGGTAGATGTTTGCAACAGCATGATTCTTTTAAAGGCCAGGGATAAAGAACTTCAAACACAAATGTGCCAGTCATGAATGACAGACAAAAGCACTGTTTTGAAACAGTTCAATGTCTATTTAACTGAAACAGACACATTTACTAACTCCCTGGTTTTTCAGCAAATAGACGATAACCCTGCATGGGGAAAAAAACAACCAAGAAAATCCACCCATAACAGACATAGAGGGATAACAGCATTATATGACAAAATTAAAAAAAGAAGCACAATATTCATATATATATGTATATGTATATATGTGTATATATATATATTCATATACATATGTATGTGTGTATATATATGTGTGTGTGTATATATATATATTATGTTTTTATCATTTATGTGTGTATATGTGTATATATATATAGTTGTATAAAATCCGAATTTTTTTTTTGTTTGTATATA
>BLBF01000003.1:67559941-67608156 GCA_015471245.1 Laticauda colubrina
ATATGGCATACTGTTCTACTTTCCTTTTCCAATTGTTTTTGTATTGTAGTGAGGCTTCTGAAAAGGTTCAGACTTGTCCTATCCTAAAAGCCAAAGGCTGCTATATATTAATTATAGAGATTTGAAAGTGGTCCTTGCTATCTAGCTATCACTAGATTCATAAATGCTGGCAAAATCCACTTTTGCACAATATCATCTGACGTCACAGTGATTCCTTTTGAAACCATTTGGATTTGGTGATGGGGAGCCATACCTTATTTGCTGTTATCAAGGGATTGTTTCCATCACTATGAATCTGTCCAGTAATAAAGGTTACAACTAAGGATAACCTTATCTTACATTTAATATTTCATACTGCCACAATAGATTAAATGCTAGATATTGGATGTCCAGAATAAAATTCTAATGTTTCTTAAGTACTGGTTATCTTAAATACAGTAGGAACTGAAAAGCAAGAGAAAAGTCTTTTCAGTACTACCAATGCCTAAATTAATGCTTCACTAAACTAATAAAACCTAATATGAAGATGGAGAAAAATTATTATGACAGTCTCATCTTAAATTTATTTTCTTTGCAATATTTAAAGAATCTGTAGCCAAGGAAGAGGTTACTCACAGAGATGTACCTTATAGCTGATGAAAGATTTCATGAAGGTTTTGAATGAATATTTTTGGAAATCATGCCTCTGGGGGAAGCAATTTTATGTAAACACAGCGTATGTGCTGGCAGAATGTCATATTAACATAATTTTATGCATTTAATTTCATAGAATATTTGCAAAAGAGAACAGAAATAAAACTTCAAAGGTCATAAAATATGAGCATCAACCTCATGGAAAAGAGGATCAAGGAAAAGGACATATATCTTTTGATGGCAAGTGTCAAAGGTTTTTCGTAGCACATGATGTAATTAATTGGATAAGCACAGAATAGCCAGAGTAGGTGTAGGAATGCTGAACTTAACCACTATTTTTCCAGAATAATTTCCAGAATCTCTATCCAGAATCAGTCCTTTACAGCCCTTACAAACATACTTTTGTTAGCAGTTTTTCCTCCACTGGGAAATAAACTATTACTGGAATCAGTACCAAACATTTATCTTCTTTCTTTCTCATTTCCTTATATTGTTCTCTCTTCCTTTTTCTGACAGCTTTAGCCCTTCCCCTTCCATATTTCTCTGGGATATATTTTATGAATGCAATCATCCACCCTCTCTTTTAAAATGTAAAATTGATGGAGCAAAATGGCACCTAAAGTGAGCAATATTTGAATGGTAAAAGCAGTACATTGGCCTTATTTATTTTGGTCTCATGAATCTTTTTCATCACCTTCAAGATGACCAGATATTTACAGCTAGAAGAGACAACCTCTGAACTATTTAGTTATGCAGAGCTACAAACTATATGTTCCAAAATGCAATGCTATTTTAGTTGTTTATTAATAATTATTTATTCATTACATACTGTAACATCATAGTTGTTTAAGGTAACACAGACCTAGATTTAATAAATATATGAAAATAAAAATTAAAATTAGAATACTCATTTTGTTTCCAAAATGTGATTTGAAAGTCTTTTTTTAAAATCTGCAAATCAGTTAATTCTTTCCCTTTGATGAGAAGGAGATTCCAAAGACAGGGGATTAATATGCTATATCACGGCAAGCCAATGCATCCATTGGAAAAGTTGTATCCATAGAATATCTTCTATGATGGAAATAAATGGTGTAGAATCTATGTGGTGAGAATAATAAGACATGCCATGTGCTTGTTTACTGTACTTTATGAAAAATAAAGTTGGTTATTCTATAGTATTTGCTACCAATATGTCAAATTGATATGCAGATAGTAAGAGATGAATGCAATAAAAATAGAGCTTCTTATAATTCCAAGATATAGAAAAGTAACTTCGATAGTAACAGTCAATACAGCTTAACTTTTGGGTTATGCAACAAAACTAATATTTAGAATTTATCAGACTCCATAATGTTTGTACAGAAAAGAATTGTCTAGTGGAACATTTTGTTGGAGATGTAATATAGACAATACTGCCCTAAAACTCATGTTTCTACAATGTCCTATACTAAGTTTGGGGAGAAAGCAGTGGGGTATGTAAATGTGACTATGTGACAAAAGTTTAAATTTTCAGAATTAATTCTCTTGAATTACATGCAATTTGACAATTTTATAATATAAATGGATTCTCTGTATGCTTTTAGTTAAAAGACTGATAATGCACAATTGGAAAGATAAATTAAAGCACTGAACAACAATAATCTAGGTATGTATCCAGGTTAAGTGGAATTATGTTCACTCTCTCAGATATTATATGCCTGGCATCTTTGATACAACTTTGGTTTCCAACACAAAATTAGTATGGTATCCAAGAGCTAAAAGTGTGTAATAAAACAGAATAGAAGCCCCAAGAAGATATTGATCTGGTCAAACCCGGATGAAAGAACCTGTACAGCTCTGTTGGGTAGGGTGTAACAAATAATATGCAACTTAAAAAATAGGCTCTGAAAAGTAATCAGCTTTATCCTGTTTGTATCTTATTTTGCTTTAACTGCTGTAGAGATCACATTACATGTTATTTTAAGAATATTTCAATAGTTTAAGATAATTTTATGGCTGAGTGAGGATTTAAATCCAGATACCTATTTATCTCCACCATATTTCTCTAGAAATGCAGTCTGCTAATGTCTCTATATACCGAGGTGTGAAAATACTGCTTATTTAACAAAAGGGAAATATGCTGCTTTCAGAGTGAGTTATCAGCAGACTAAAATGAAACACAGAGATTTTTAGGAAAATAAATCTTAAAGGAATAATTCTTAAAACAGTTTGGTGAATGTGTTTCTGATATTTTGCACAACTCTGTTTTCACTTCCCCATTTCTCCATAGCAGTTTTAAAAATGATATATAATTATTTTCATACTTGCCAGCCTGCAATCATCAGGAACATGTTGAGATTGCCACATGCCAATCAGTGCCCCCTTCAATTAATCAGTTACAGAACATTCAAAATGTTCAGTTACTTCCCCATCATTGATCTTCTTTGAATTTCCATAGTCTAACCCTGAGAATCAAATCAAAAGCATCTTTAAAACTTGTGTAGTCTCCCATCCCCCATCTGCAGATACACTTTCCAATTAGAGCAGTGTTTCTCAACCTTGGCAAGTTTGAGATACATTGACTTCAACTCCCAGATCCCCACAAACCCTGTATGGTTGAAGTCTGCACATGATAAAGTTGCCAAGGTTGAGAAACACTGAATTAGACATTGCAAAATTAAATTTTCTTTGATTTTCCTCTCTTAAATCCTAGATAGGTAAAAAGAAAAGTGGAATGGGGCATTTTGGTGCAGCATAAAGCAAATAAATTGGAATGCTAAACAAGACCTTCTGGTACTCAAACTTCTTTTTTTTAGGTCTCCTATCTGATGAACTAATCAAAAGAGTACTCTTTTGTTTTTTGTTTTTCCTTTTTGGTTGGTTGGGGATATGGATTGAGTTTTCAGTTTGGCAGGTTATGAAACTGATTAATCTCATAATTACTTGGAAAACAGTGATATGAATAAAAATCACTATTTGCAGTTGTAATAGTAAGATAATTATTAACACTGATGCCAATGTATGCAGTTTCCAATATTTATAATGTTGATTAAGTATGCAGTGCTGTCACATAGTTAAATTGTATAAATTTTTGACAAACATGTTTTGTAGATATAGTGAGCAATGAAATTACTGCTCAATTTTTTTTCTGGAACCAGCAATTAATAATAACAGCAATTTTTTAATCAGTATGCACTGCAGCCACAAAACACTGTATTTGATATATGGTACTTCAAATACTGAAGCAATGCTGATAACTGAATTGATAACTGAGCTGATAACTCTCTTTCTCCATAGAATTGATTTCCACACTTTATAGAACTATCTCTATCAACTCCAATTTAGTAAATCTTACCATGAATTTGGTATATCTATTTAATTAACTCCACATTACAGATCTATATCTCAACCCTCCCTTAGGTTTATAGTTAATGTGATCACGGAATGATGAACTCTGTGTCTTAGCAGAAGATCCATAGTGGCATAGTGGTTAGAATGCAGAACTGCAAGATAATTCACTGCTCATTCCAGGAGTTCGATTCTGAGTGGCTCAAGGTTGACTCACCCTTCCATCTTTCCATGGTCAGTTAAATGAGGACGCAGATAGTTGGAGGCAATATGTTGACTGTAAATTGCTTAGAGAAGGCTGTAAAGCACTGTGAAGTAAGTCTAAGTGATACTGCTATTAGCAAGAGAACTCTTCGGGAAGCTAAGCTGGTACACATGGTACAGATGAAGAAATTCAAATACTTTACCCTTCCAACATGAATTATTTATCACCCAGGGTATTTAGTGAGAAAGTTAAATACTTTTTTGAATGGAATATAATAGATGTAGAAGAACCGGATTCATGCAGTTGTCAAGCCATAACACTAAAAAGAACTAGGTGACTATAAGTTCTAGGCTCATTTTGGCCATGAAGCAATTGGATAACTTTGGGCCGGTCACTCTCTTTCTAAGCCTTAAGAAGGTTGGAAGTCACTTCTGAAATTGTTGCCTAAAAAACACCATAGGCTTGTCCAGGCAGCTGCCAGAAGCCAACGTTGACTTGAAGGCATTGTTTGTTGTTGTTCCTAGGTGAATGGAAATGCTCTCCATAAACCCCATACTGTGCCTAAATGCCAGATCAGATTTTATTTCAGTTCAGACATGTATTGAACTACAGTTAACATGTTTGTAAACTTTAATCTGAATGCCTGGATGTATTTTATTTTAATTTATCTACATATATATATAAATATATTCTAATAAAACTTGTTTCAATGAAGTTTACATAATATAGAACTTATGCCATTACTAAAATTCCTTGTGCCTTGCTGATCTAATCTTTTATTATAGGAGGAAGGGGAAATTGTCAAATAAAATTTGGATGCCTATAAAATTATATTCATATTATTCAACTGCTGAAAATGTTTCACCGCAAATTTACAAAGCTGACAAATATAGCCACCTGTGGAAAATACAAACTGTAAAATATTGCCCCATAATATCTTTTTTCTTGTATCTGCATTTCTCTGTAAGCTAATTTATTCTAACTGGAAACTCCATTTTTATGTACAATTGATGAAATTACTATAATATCCAAATACCTGTCTCTCAAAATATACCTGCTGTAAAAGTTGCAATCATATTCTGTCTCTGACTTTTTCCGTTTATTTTGGGGGGAAAATGTATTACTGGATAACTTAAAACATTCTTCAAATCTTCTGGGACTTTCTAAGATATCAGCTACTTTACTACTTCAACAAGGTAACTATCATTTTCTTGATTTAGTTCTTTTATAAGTCCATGACACAAATCATTTCTAAAAAATATCCACCCCTACTGCCTTCCAGCTCACAAAATAAATTGGCTCAGCAAATATTTTTGAAGACAAGGAAGAAAAAAAAAACATTTTATCCTTGCCATTTTGGTTATACAGAAAGAAATAAAATCTCCTTCTGGCCAGAAATAATTCAGAGCTTCTCTGTTGGGTTGGGTTTATATGTTTTTTAACAGTTACATAAGAGAAAAAATATATATGTCTGTGCAACTCCGGCAGATTTTGAATCAAATGTAAAACCAGCTTCCCAATAAACACCTCTAACTATTGAGTAGGCAATAAACCACATTTCTATATGTTTTTCTGAGACAACCTTTTTTTGATCCAGAAAGTTTTGATTCTGCAGAATAACTTGTAATAACAGGAAGTGTGAAAATATCCTCATTTTGATTCCTTCATTTGGGAAACAAAAATATTCAGATTAAACCAGTTGTGGAGACTTCTTAGCAATAGAATGCCTTCTATTAGATCTATTACATCTTTCTATTTGTCATAAGAATTAATACTGCTATTTCTAATACAAGTGCTTAATACAACACTTTTTCAAAAATAAAAATGCATTTATCCCTTATATGGTAAGGTTTAGCAGCTTTTCTAATTAAAATAAAACAAAATTTGAAAAATTTAACTAATATGATCTGATGTTCTCGTTTAATTTCATGATAATTTGCTATATCTGCTAGAGAATATTAACCAGCGGAATATGTATCAAGGTCAATTATTTTCCCTGTGGCTGGTAATATGAAAAGTCTATACTGAGCTATGGTTTTGAATTTCTCATTGTAGAATTTCTGGAAGATCTAATACTTACTTGACAAATAAACAGATAGATAGATAGATAGATAGATAGATAGATAGATAGATAGATAGATAGAAAGATAGATAGATAGATAGATAGATAGACAGATAGATAGATAGACAGAGAGATAAAAATAAAATAAAATAAAATAAAACAAAAAAATAAAATAAAATAAAATAAAATAAAATAAAATAAAATAAAATAAAATAAAACAAAACAAAATAAAATAAAACAAAATAAAATAAAATAAAATAAAATAAAGATTTTTTTCCCTGGAAATTTTGAAAGCCACAACTTTAGCTTGTTTTTATCCCCCAGCTGTGCCTGGCTGATATTTTGGGATCATTTTAATATTATAGAACTTAATAATATAATGTAATATAATATAATTTCAAAATATTGAGGATAATGAAATTGAAAAATTCAAACTAGGCCAACCAACAACTTGCAAAGGATATGCACAGGTACTTTCAAGAAGTCTTTCCAGGGACTGAATATACATCTAAAACTGGAACAGACATTATTCCATAAAAATGTTCTGAGGTTACTTAATTAAGATTCAAATGTATTTTCCCCATGTGCCTTTCAGTTAATGTATTGTTAATAAAATCAGTAAGATATTCTTAGTGATTTGAGTTCTACTGCTAATAGGGTATAATTTAATATTTTAAAATATTTCAATCAAAACAGATTTTGATGTTATTTATTAACATCGTCCTCAGAGATCTTCTTCAAAATTATTTATCAAAATGTAAAAATTATATTAAAAAATCCATGCATAGCAGTTGAGGAATTAAAAACACTGAATGGCAAATAGTCATAATTGTTTGATTGACAGACAATACCATTAAGTCAGTATAGACTCCTAGCATCCATACCAATAGATTTTTTTCCTGATTATCTGACCCTAACTGACCCTTCCAACAGTGCAGTCATGATCACTGCAACTGAGTCCATTCACCTTCCTTCTACCTGTGAGCAGAACCGAAGTCATGTTGGATGACCCATTGAATTAAATAAGGAAGTGTGTCTCAAACTCAGTAGCTCTGCTAAATAAGAAAGTATTCCAGTTTGTGCACAAGAGAAAAAAACAAGATAAGGCTAGAACAATGGGGAATTGTAAAAAAGTGCTGCGATGTCAGAAACCGTCTAACTGCTTTTGCTAGATAGGGAGCCAGTATGAACCTTCGAAATATATGTGTCAATTTGAAAACAGAAAGAATGTGAGCCAAACCCTTGTACGAGGGTGCTGACAATGAGGGTATAAAAATGCTGCCTGAATTTTGCTCTGGGTTCCTTCAATGCCTGAGGGAACCCGTCTCTGCAGACACGTGAATAAAACCTTGTTTTCCTTGGATCAACGAATCTTTTGGTGGTTTTTTATCTGCTTCCACCTCACAATTTGGCGCTCAACGTGGGCCCCGATGGAATTTTGACTGGAGAAAAGTGACTGGGTAAGTGTGGCACCACCGCCTCCCATTGTAGAGGGGCCCCTCCCTTGTCTCAGTTGGTTCCCGGGGTAACTGTACTCAGCAGACGATCCTTGGAAACAAGAGAGAGAGAAGCCGGCCTGATGCTCTGGGAGTGTCGTTGATCACCTGAAGTGGGGATGCCTACACTCCTTTCGTCTCCGGGAGACCAGGGGTGTATCAGGTGAGTTTGTTGACTTTCGGGATAGAAGAAGGGATATACTGTCCTTAAACTCTGGGAATCCAGCGACTGCTGGAGGACAGTGTAAATCTCTGAGTTGGGAATCTCTGGGAGATTGTTGGCTGGTAGCGTGGAGAATGGGAAAGAGACAAAGCAAGTGTGAGACATTCCAAGAGGGAACAGTTATTGAGATAGAAAAGACCCCGAGAAGGCTGATTCCGGCTGACTCCCCATTGGGTCAACTACTACAACAATGGTCATTGCCCCATCTGAGGACTTACACTCGGCGTCTAGAGAAAAATAAAATGATCTACCTATGCCAATATAGGTGGCCGAAGTATCCCCTAGTATCCCCTGAGTTTCCTTACCACTGGGATCCCGAAGGGAATACCAGCACGTACTGGATAACTCAGTTGAAAGAGTGTACAGTGAAACACCGGATAAAGGAGCAAATACCCTATGTGGAGGTATGGTATCATGCTCACTTTGAAGGTCCAGTTCCACCAGAAACAGAAGTAGGACAGTTTGTCAGCATGGTGAAGGAAAGCGAAACTGAGGACTGGATGGGGAGTCCACTGGCATCGGGTCCAGCAGTCCTGGCACCACTGCCCCTGCCGGCTCCAGTTGCCCAGGCTCCACCTCCACCTGCTTATCCAGGACTCAGAAGTGAACTGGCTCAATTAAACAAGGACCTAGAGAATTTGCCTCTAGGAGGAAGGTTGGACAATCCCCTGTTGGCCTTCCCAGTCAGAGAAGTCCCAAATGGCATGAATGTGCAGGGGAATCCAGTCACCGTTTTCGTGGCTGTCCTCATAAAATCTGCTGAGTTACGGGATCTGAAAAAGACCCTTCTGAAACTGCATGAGAATGCTCATGAAGTGGCGGAACAGTTGGAATTGTTTCTGGGGCCCAATGAATACACATACCAAGAACTGATGTATATTCTTGGACACCTTTTCACCCCCGAAGAGAGGAACCTCATTAGGAGGGCAGCAATGGCTGCCTGGGATAGGAGACATGCAGGGCAACAGGGAGCAGTGGCTGCAGACACAAAGTTCCCCATAGCCGATCCAAATTGGAACATCAATCATAACGCTCATAGGGAGCACATGAGAGATATGAAACACATGATCATTGAAGGAATTAAATTGGCCATCCCTCAAGGGAAAAACTTGACCAAAGCATTTGAAATAACACAAGGAAAGGATGAGTCCCCGGGGGATTTCTGTGCTCAGCTCCGTGAAGGGTTAACCAAGTACTCTGGAGTGGAGTCAGAAACCCCTGCCTTCGAGACTCTCCTGAAGATGCAATTCGTCACCAAAGCATGGCCAGATATCCAGAAAAAGATCCAGAAGACAGAGGGATGGACTGATTTGGGCATGACAGATTTGATGAGAGCAGCCCAACAAGTTTTTGTGAACCGAGACTCAGTTAAAACCAAACAGAAGTCTCAGATGATGGTAGTTGCTGTGCAAACAGCAGCCAAGAATGAAGTTAGGAAAAACAGGGAGACCCAGATGTCAGATCTGAGGCCAAGGTGGAGAGATGAATGATCTCCCAGCAGGGAGTGGAGACCCCCGGTTAAGTGAGGAGGTCCAGGGGGCAATCGAGGCGGTCAATTCCAACGGCTGTCCCAGAGTAGAACTTGCTTCAGATGCGGGAAAGAGGGACATTTTGCACACGAATGGACCAAAACCCCGGAGGAACGAAGCTATGTCCTATACGATTCGGGAGGTTCCAGCTCCCCAAGAGGGACCCGCGGGGAGCCACTGGGAAATGTGTTAGTGAGTCCTGACCATCAGGAACAGCTGTTCCTGATCGACACTGGCGCAAGCCAGACATCTGTATGCGATCCGGTAGAGGGAGCATGCAGGTCAAAGCAGACTTTAAAGATGGTTGGGGTGAGTGGGAAATCCCAAGAGGTCAAGATTTTGGAAGAGGTGAGATTGGAATTGAATGATGTGGTTACTGAAATCGAAATATTGTATATTCCAGATTCAGGGGTGAACTTGCTAGGAAGAGACTTGTTGGATATTTTTGGAATAGAATTGTGGGATAGAAGGAAGGAAATTCGCATGTGTATGTTAACAACAGAAAATGAGGAGAAGATATCATCAGATGTGTGGGCAGGAGGTGAAGGGGTTAGTAGGAAAAAAAAAAGGTGAAATATTTGGGACATTACATTCAGCAGATGGTGAGGTCCTTGGACCCTGAAAGGGTGAAGGGGATCATGAGCTTGGCTCCTCCCAGGAACAAGACAGAGGTACAAAAAGCGTTGGGATTTTTGGGGTATTGTAGAATCTGGGTAGACCAATTCACAGTGTTGGCACAGTTTTTGCATAGAAAGTTGCCTGGAAAGGGAGAGCAGATAGAATGGGAGGAGGGAGATAGTGAAAGGTGGGAAGAGCTGAAGAAGGCTTTGTCAATTGCTCCGGTTTTAGCCTTGCCAAACCTGAAATTACCGTTTCATTTGTATGTGGCGGTGGCTCAGGGAACAGCAGTTGGAGTCCTTGCCCAAAAGAGGGGGGAGGGCAGGACCAGCCGGTAGCCTTCCTAAGCAAGGGTTTGGAGACGGTTGTGAAAGGATGGCCAGTTTGTGTTCAGGCTGTGGCAGCAACAGCAATGTTGGTGGTGGAGAGCAAAAAGTTAACCTTTGGGGGAGCTTTGGTGGTGCATTCGCCTCATCAGGTCAACTCAGTGTTGAGCCAGCTGGCTACCACTTGGATGACCGAAGGGAGGATATTGAAGTATGAAACCATTTTGAGAACCAGTCCTGACGTGGTAATAGGAACAGACAAGAATCTAAATCCAGCAGAATACTTGGAGGGGAGAAGGCAGGCGTGGGAACCGGAAGACCATGATTGTCTATTGCAAGTGGATCTCATGATGAAGGTTAGAGAGGACTTGGAAGAGACTCCATTGGAGAAGGGAGAGAGGTGGTTTATAGATGGATCTAGCAGGGTGGAAAATGGAAAGCGAAAATCTGGGTTTGTAATAGTAACCGGGGAAGGTGAGGTAATAGAGAAAGGATCACTCCAAGCTACTTGGTCAGCCCAGAAATGTGAATTGCTTGCCCTGACCAGAGCCTTGGAATTGGCTGAGGGGATGGAAGTAACAATATGGACTGATTCCAAGTATTCATGGGGGGGGGGGGGGGGGGGTTGCACACATTTGGGAAAATCTGGAGAGAGGGTATATCAAGGCAGATGGGAAGCAAATAGAACAAGTGCAGTTAGTAGAGCAAGCCTTAGAGGCATTGCGACTCCCCAGCCAAGTATCAATTGTCAATGTGACACACATCAGAAGGGGAACACACCGGAGGTTGTGGGAAATCAATGGGCGGACAAATGGGCGAAGGAAGCTGCAGGGGAGATAGAGTTGGTTATGGTATCTATACCAATACTGGAAAAGGAGGACGAGAGGGAGGAATGGGAGCCAGAGAAAAAGGAAAAGTTGGAGTTGGAGAAAGAGAGATGTGTCAAAACCCCAGAGGGATGGCAGACGTCGGAGGGAGTCAAGGTGGTGTCATCCATTGTCATGAGGGGAATATTGGAGAAAGTTCATGAAGGAGGACATTGGGGAACGGAGGCCTTGGTCATGTCCGTTAAACCTCACTATTAGAGTCTGAGGATGTGGACGGTAGCTCAGAGCATCTGCTGGAAATGTTTGATTTGTTTGAAAGTAAATAAGAAAGCGGCATGCAAGAAAGAGATGGGAGGGTGACCCCTAGTGGGTTGGCCTTTTCAGAGAGCACAAATTGATTTCACTGAGTTGCCAGAAAAGGGGGCTTGGAAAGAATCTTCCCTTAGCTCTGCTCAGGATCAGAACTTGTCCAAGGAAAGACACCCTTTGAAATGTTGATGGGGAGACCCTATTTGACCAAACTAGGCAATCCCATACTAGAGTTCAGGGACTTGCTCCTTCGGAAATATTTGCTGGCACTGTCTCGGTCTTTGCTTTCTCTTCACAAACAGGGACTGTTGGTGCAACGACCACCTTTGGCTGGTAGCCAACACCCACACGAGGTTGGAGACTGGGTCCTGATAAAGACTTGGAGAAGTGAAAAACTGCAACCTAGCTGGGAAGGTCCGTACCAGGTGCTACTGACGACTGAATCTGCAGTCCGTACTCGGGAAGGAGGCTGGACGCATTACAGCAGAGTCAAGAAAGCACCGGATCCTGCGAAACCTTGGAAGGCAATCCCAGTGGACGGTCAGCCGCTAAAGGTAACTTTGAAGAAATAGCCAACAGAAACCACCATGGAGATGTCGGCTGAACTCTGGAGAGTTGTTGCAACTATATTTACATTAATACATCAAAGAAGTTCACAATATGTTGGACCTGCGGGTGACTTGGGAACAGACTTGTGGGATGACAATGTGTTCATAAAGGATCTCAAGAAGTTCTCACATTCCTTGAACATCACCAATTGCTGGTTATGCATGCACATGTCAGGAAGAACAGGTGAACTGGAGTGGCACATGTACAATCGGGTATGTGATATAAACTTGATGGCCTTCCCCAAGGCCGGATATGTAATAAAAGAGACTCAGAATCTGGCCTTACCCAGAGACTCTGGACCCAAATCTCCTGTGGTATAATAACACCATTGGGAGTAGCCATGAACTACTGAGATATACATATTCTAAATAACTTCACGGTAACAATGTTCAATGATACAATAAAGAATATTAAAATGATCAACACCGAGCTTTCTGAAGTAAGACAGGTTGCTCTACAAAATAGGTATGGTTTAGACATTGTATTAGCTACAAAAGGGTGTGTGTGTGCTCTGATTCATTCACATTGCTGTGTATACATCCATGATATCCAACCCAATATTACAAAGACAGTAAAAGTAATGGAAGAACGTATTCGCTCTAATCCATTATCACAAAGAGGTGACTCCTCATTGCCAGACCTGTGGGGAGCACTATGGTCTTGGTTTCCCAGTTCCACTTGGTTTAGATCTACCATAATGGGAATTATATTGATTATTATATGCTGTGTATTGTTGTGTTGTTGTGTTCAGTGTCTCCCTGGTCCAATAACAACATGTGGGAAGATAGGGAAATCCTTGGGTTCAAGATTTGAAAAGAAGCAGGAAGCAGAACCTCTAATGATGTATCAGAGAGAAATCACTCTGAAAGAAGCAGAGGATCTGCTACTTGAGTTTGAGACAAGAGTGGAAAAAGAAAAAGGGGGGATTGTGAGCAGAACCGAAGTCATGTTGGATGGCCCATTGAATTAAATAAGGAAGTGCGTCTCAAACTCAGTAGCTCTGCTAAATAAGAAAGTGTTCCAGTTTTTGCACAAGAGAAAAAAACAAGATAAGGCTAGAACAATGGGGAATTGTAATAAAGTGCTGCGATGTCAGAAACCATGTAACTGCTTTTGCTAGATAGGGAGCAAGTATGAACCTTCGAAATATATGTGTCAATTTGAAAACAGAAAGAATGTGAGCCAAGCCCTTGTACGAGGGGGCGGACAGTTAGGGTATAAAAATGCTGCCTGAATTTTGCTCTGGGTTCCTTCAATTCCTGAGGGAACCCGTCTCTGCAGACATGTGAATAAAACCTTGTTTTCCTTGGATCAACGAATCTTTTGGTGGGTTTTTATATGCTTCCACCTCACATACCTTTCCAGTATTGTTATAGACATTTCCAGAGAGTTAAGCCTTTGCACAATTTGTCTAAATTAACATAGATTGTGACCTGGGTGAGAACTCTGGGTTGATTTGTTTGAATATCCATGTTTATTTTCTTGGCTGTTTACAGAACTCTCAGGATTGTTGCCAACATCAAAGTTCAAAGGTGTCAATCCTATTTTATTCCACTATTTCAAGCCCAATTTTCACTTCTATAGAGTGTTACAGGGAATATCATGGTTTATGTGATTTTCCCCTCTTTGTATTATGCATTTGAATATCTTTTCCAAGGACTTCATGGCTGTTCTACCAAGTGCTCAGCCTATAATATATTTCTTGACTCTTTGTTCCTTTACTATTGATGTTTGATCATAAAAGACAGAAATTATCCACCACTTTGATATCTCCATTGTCATTTCTAAAGCTGGCTGCCTATTGCAATAATAACATTATCTTAAAAGTGTTAGAAAGTTTGGTGAGTTAATTAATTAATTAGTATAGAAAGTGCTTTTCACTCTATCTTTGAAATAATATTAAACAGATTGTGGTTTCTCTTTAGCAGTTAAGTTTTTCTTGTAACAGAAAATCATTTAACCATTTTCTAGAAACAAGTTCTATATTAAGTAAAAGCTGTGATGGTAATGATTATTATTATTACTAACAATTTCACCATTATCTTCTCTTTAAAATTATTTATGAAGTGCTGTACATATTAAAACATTCTATCAAATGCCAAAACTGAGTTGTGGAATTGAATGAATTACATTTTCTCATTAAGAATTGTTGCTAAAATGTTATTTAAAAATACTCCTTAATGTAACTATTTTGTGCTTGTAAATTAATAGTATTCTTTATCTTGCTGTTAAGATATGACAGCTCTTATGAGTCATAGTGCAGCTTTTGCAACTAAATTTTACATAGTTTGGAACAGGAAAATAATCACAGAACTCTACATTTTTTTAGGCTTGAACTGCATTATTGTACAGTTATTTTATTAAGGATTATGAAATGGTTCTTAAATCTATTAGTATATAAACTTTAGAAATGTTGAAATCTCTCCACTAAGGCAGGAAATTTAACAAGAAACACTTATTAGTAATTGTATTGTTTTCTACAGAGCCATGATTTTAGCACAAAGTTACCACAATTAAATTTTCAACAAGTTGAGGACCACTTCCCATTATAAAAACCCATTAATTTCTTCAAAGGTCCTGGATAATGGAGGTAAACCTCAATAGGCTGAGCCAGGACTCTGTACAATTTCATATATATGGACAGATAAGAAAGAAGAATTTCTATTACTTGCCAATTGGTCATATGCAAATGCACATACCGTATATACTTGCATATAAGCCGACTTTAGAATGCTTTTTTTTTTCCAAATTTGGGGGTTGGCTTTTACACGCATAAATCTGATTTATAGATGGCCGTGCCTCGATTTGCACCGGAGCAGTGACTTAGTGTGGCGGCTTCGCGCGATGAAGAGTCTTGGCTCTCGCACTCCCTGTTAGCTGGCCCTTTGCAGCCCTCGCCTCAAGGGAAATGCACGCGAAGTCGGGCAGCGACTTCGCACGATGAGAGTCTTGGCTCTCGCACTCCCTGTCAGCTGGCCCTTTGCAGCCCTTGCCTCAAGGGAAACGCACGCGAAGTCGGGCAGCGGCTTCGCACGATGAGAGTCTTGGCTCTCGCACTCCCTGTCAGCTGGCCCTTTGCAGCTCTCGCCTCAAGGGAAATGCGCGCGAAGTCAGGCAGCGACTTCACGCGACGAGAGTCTTGGCTCTCGCACTCCCTGTCAGCTGGCCCTTAGCAGCCCTCGCCTCAAGGGAAACGCGCGTGAAAATCGGCCATTTTTCTCCCTGGATGGATGATGAGCCGCAACTTTTGCCCTGCCGACTTTTCCCTCTGGGCTCACTTCTGCTGTTCAGGGAAGTCACGCCCAAAGCCCTGTCCTCCCAGAATCTTTCTGACAGTGAGCCTTGACGGTGAGATCAGGGGTTGAACACCATGGTATTTGGGGGTTGGCTTATATGCGAGTTTTTGCAAAATTCCTCATTTTGGGGCAGTTTTTTAAGGGTCAGCTTATATGCGAGATCGGCTTATGTGCGAGTATATACGGTACTCAAATTCATTAGTTTCTAGTTCCCTTACAAGATGGATTGTTAATGAATATTTTTTTCAGACATCAACAGGAATTTTTAAAGACTAATTGTGAACAATTCTGGGTAGGTTTTTTTTTTTTTTTTGTGCCCCACATTCTTAACCTTCACCCAGTAAATGAGCAGTTTTCCTTTTCCTCCAGAAAATATATTTACTAAGATCCGATTTTGATAGAAAATCTCCCAGCTCAGTTGCTCCTTTTTTTGTAACTTAATATTTAATTTTCTGTCCTTGTGATTATGGTATAAAATCAGGAGAAACACATGTTTACATCAGGTAGCTGCAGCTGTCTAGGAAGTGCTTCAAAAGAAAACAAGAGAAATAATCAAACATTTATCTTTCTGAAAAATATCAAATGGAGCGTATTGCCTTCCTTGCCCCGAATAGAACATTTCCCATAATTTCTGACTATCCCAATTCTTAAATCATTCTGAAAACTGAAATATTTGTGATGAAATAGTTAAGCATTTCTCATTTTACACATTTTTACTTAGAGATCAAGAACATCTTCTGAAGTGGTCTTACAATTTCTTCTTTAAAACACCCTTTGTCAAAGGACATGTCAAAATCTCTTGAACTTTAAGAACATAGGAAACTAGTTTATACTAAGTCCATCAGCCCATATTCCACACAATTTTCAGTACTTGGTCACAGTAGCAATTAGGTTTTTATATAGGGGCTTTTACCTGGAAAAATCAAAGTTTTAACTTTACATCTTCTGCATGTAAATAGTATCCAACCATATACATTCAGACTTCCCAAAGATCAATCTCTGGGTTTTACTTTTACTGAACTTATTTTAATTATTCTATTCTATATCTGGGATTCCAAGGTAAGTCTCCTCTCCAGCCATTATCCAAGGCCAGATACTTTTCCTGCATCTCACTCTACAATAATTGCCAAATCTCAGAATTATAAGCATTAACAGTCAAATCTGGCAGGGAGTGTAGTTTGGTTTTCAGGTAGAATTGAAACTAATCAAATATTGACAAGACCAAGTCCGAATCATTCTTTTCATCTGATTTATTTTTTATTACAAATAGGATAAATAATTGATTACATCTCTCTCAAACATCTATAATATCTAACAAATGGTGAACAACAAACATCTGTTTAGGAATGGCTTGTAGTACAGCTACAATGCTAAGCTTAAGAGCAATCACATTTGAAAGAGAGGATGTGATGTGCCACCTCTTACCAAAATCTTTATTGACTACAAAGTTCAGAATACTATTGAGTAAAATAATATTGTTTTTTTCTGAAAGAGGAGCAAGAAGAACACAAAACATAGAATATTCTCTCTGTTGCTTTGATTACAATTTTTCATTTTTTTTAAAGGAAGGAAAAGAACAGTTTTCAAAATCTGGGTTTTAATTACTTCACTTGATTACCATTTCTTGCAAAGAGAGCAATGAACAAATTTTTACCTTTGTATGGACAGTGCCATAACTACTTTGATACATCTGTATCATTCATCCTTGCCTTGTGGACCTTTGTACTGTGATTAATACAATATGTAAGCAATGTTAATGGAGAATAAGAAGAACAATCATTTACTGAGTTTTCTAGAAGTCCCTGTTGCTTGTCAATTTATCAATTGAGTTTCTCTCTAGAGGTAAGAGATCATAATTCTGAAGGTCCATCTGTCAATGGAAATCAGAGCATGCATAAACACCTAACCTTTCATAAAAACACAATGCACACACAATGAGCATCTCTATTCAACAACATAATTCTCACAAGCAATTGAAAAGTGATTTATTTTTCTTTCTGCTGCAATTAGAAGCAAAAGCAGAGTAGTTCTGTACTCTGCCCAGTAAGAAACCTCATGAAGCTTTCATTCCTCTCCCTTGGGTAAGAAAGTGAATCAAATTGAATTTTTGCTGCCTAAAATAAAGAGTTCTACTTTTCCAGAGAGGAAACTGAAAGCTACAATAATATTTGGATGCTGAAGAAGGTGCTTGTGATTAGGGTTTCCTTCTAATAAAGGATTTCTGTTGTTCAATTTTTCTTAGTTACAGCAATTTTACTTTTACCCTTATCCTCTCCTTTTCTTCATCTCTGCCTTCCACACACCTTTATTTCTTTTAACTCTGTAAAACACCTTAGCATTGTGCTTCTATCTAAAGACACTCAAAATTAGTTTTTCTTTCTGTTCAATTTTTGTCTTATAATGGGATCAATCACTTTTTCAAAATTTTGAAGGCTTTTTTTTTACAGTTTAAACAACCAGGCTAGTAAAAAAGAATACCCAATACATATTCATCTTATATCAGACAAGCTAATATTTCAGTACAAGGTAACTATACATAATATATACATTACACTGAGAATCACATTCAGACTGAGAACAAATCTTGAAAAACCATGATGTTCACATTGATTACAAGAACTCTAAAATTAATTGTAACAGTGAAATGGCACTTTAGTTTACAAAAACTCACACTCACACACAAACACACGTGTGTGTGTGTGTGTGTGTGTGTGTGTGTGTGAGAGAGAGAGAGAGAGAGAGAGTTGTCCACAGTATTCTCAGGAATTTTCAAAGTTTAAAAATATCAATACTCTTTCTATTTTGCTTCTTCAAAGCTTCAAATGCATGGCACAATATAGGCACAACATACCTTCTTGCTCCTTTTTCAGAAAAAATAGGAGAACAAACTCATCAAGACAAGATTCAGTAGTCCATATGCATTTAAAAGATAAAGGCCACTGTTTTGAAGACAACAAAGTCCACATTTTGAATAGAGACCACTACTGATTTGAAAGATGTGTCAGAGACCATTTATGTCAAAATTGAACAGCCCTCTCTCAACAGAGTGGCAGACAGATGACATCATCTATCCCAGTCCACAACACAGTCCTTTCAGCAGTTCCAAGAAGGTTCCACACTATTCATGTGACCCTGAGGACAGAGATAAACATCCAAATGGCTTCAACGACTCTGTAAAAAAATGCAAATGACTAGCTGTCTGCAAGAAATATAAATCCTTCCATTCTCCATCATCTAGTCAGAGCTGAAGGAGTTTCTTGGATGAGAAGCAAAGTGTTTTCAAAGAAAAACAAGAAAGTCCAGTTGAAAAAAGCACTTTTGGGACTTCAAAGTGTAACTTCACTTCCACAGAGTGTTCTGCAGACCCTGGGGGGGGGGGGAGCACCTTCACCAGTGTTCTGCAGACCCTGGGGGGAGCACAATGTGGGGGTCCACAAAGACTTGAAGAAGTATTATGATTTAAATCTTGAGTTAAGTCTTGGTATATGTGCCCATGGCACAAAAGATATTTAAAGGGGATCCGTGGTGAACCACTGGCTTACACACTTCTAATCTTTGCAGGTATAGACATAACAGACTGTACAAATATATTTTCTGAGGCCTTCATATTCCTCTACCAAGTGCTACTCTGCAGATATTTCTTGACAGCTTGACCCTTTAAAGTTGATTCTAAAAGGCAGGACCTATCCACTACTTCAGTATCTTCATTGTCAGTTCTAGTGTTAGTTTTTCTATCTGTTTTCATTAGATTGGTCTTCCTTACACTTGATTTTTGTCCTATTTTTTCACTGACTTCCCCAAATTTTATTACTAGAGCTTATGGATCATTTGGATTTTTTACCGCCAGCATTGTGCAGGTTATTGATCTTTCTCCCTTTGATTTTAAAACCATGTTCCTCTTATTTCATTCCATCTTTCCTTAATGTATATTCAGCATGTATACTGAATATGTAGGAGTGGTGCAGAGGTGGAGCTTTCACCCCCCAATCAGGAGGTTGTGAGTTCAATCCTAGTTAGTGACAAATATTTCTCTTTCTGGGCATAATGTAATTATTTGCTGTGAACTCTGCACTGGCAACTGGAAGGGCATCCAGCCAGTAAACACTCAGCTCCATTCAATTGCCCGAACTCCACCCCTATGTGTGTCTGTGCATGTGTGCACGCGTGTGTGTTAACTATTAACTAAGTATTAGCTATTAAGTATTAACTATTTCTAACAATCTCCTTTCTAGGGACAATTAATGTGGGGTGGGAGAGGGGAAATAACATTACACTTGTCACAAATTACCATACACAGAACACAAACTGTGTAACTTTGTAACTGCATGAATATTTAATTAAATAATTCATGCCATTTGCATTATGACATCATGATGTATGCAATGTCATTGTGAATGTTTCCAGACACAGATGCTTCTTTCAAATATATATTTCTTTTAAAAAGCTCTCTTCAGGAATCCCAGGTTGTCTGCTACAGAGGAATGGGAGACAATATTCACTTTACATTTTAATGGTATTGTAATGAGAACTCATCCTATTTACATTTCCCCTAACTATTCATGATCTGGATTGCATGAAAAAATACTGTAACATGAAGACTTCATCAGCTAAAATATTTATTAAATTTTGCCATGAAATTTGCAGCGCAAAATACTTACATATAGCAATATAGACTTAAAACTGAATATTTAAGCATTGCAGTTTGTAAAATACTTCTATAAACCTTCCAGCTTCTGGTCTTGTCCTACCCTCAAGTGCTGTGGAGAATAAAATTACACATGCTTTTCTGTGACAGTCTTTTGTTGTTTTGTCTCTGTTTAGCCTTCTGGGATGGCCAAAACGTCAAGAAATGATTATTCAAGGACTCCTTCAGTGCCACTATAACTTTGAATATTTACTGAATAAGTGCTGGTTAACCAAGGACTCCCTCTGCAATAATAGCCCTTGATAATTATGCAGAACATATGTTTCATTTTTGCTGTTATTTAAGCAGCCTTCCACAATATAAATATAATATTTGAATATGTTGACTTTTATATGTTGAAATTGTATTATTCCTGTTAGTGTTGTTATTGGATGATAGAATATGTACTCCAATGCATTTGGAGAGCAAAGATTACCTAATTTGGGATTATTGTATTCAAGGTTGTTTTGCAGTGCTAGGGAAAGAATCAGAGCTAAATATATATGAAACACAAGGAAACTGTTCTATTTTGCAGGGAGCAAACTGAAGTATTAGGAAAACCTTTGGCAAGTAGTTATGTGTTCAGATTTCTGGCTGTTCTTCTTGCTCCAAACCTGGGGTGTGTTTGTCTCAATAATTAAAGGGTTAGCATCCATTTATTTAGTTGTTATTTGATAGTTATCCACCTTTTTTACAGAAGCATATCTGGTTCTCTTTTTTGGCTATTTGCCAAATCTGTGGCAAATAGCCAAAGCAAGAGATCAGTTGAAATAGGAAGCAGCAATTGGTCTTTAAGTAAAGTATATTTGACATTATATTGATTGTTAGGAAAAGTACCTTGGTTTTCTATATTACTCACTTTACTATTTTAAATGTTTCACATCTTCTATTTTGTATCAAATATCAGTCCTAGATATGTTACATCTTGAATAGAAAATATTTAGATGCTAGACCATGATGTTTATAGGAAGTAAATGTAGAAAGCTACTCAGTTCAAGGCCTGATTGACTAATCTACTTAGTTAAGTACGCTCTATTGACCATAATTTCTTCTTCTATTCCAGTCCTATCTGCAGAAATCAGGGACTGAAAGTGAAGCTTTTGTACACATTCTATACCTGTGCTCTACCTAGATAACTTATCTTCTCATCAAGTTGACATTTTGGGCTCCATCAAACATTTTTTAAAGCACTCCTTACAGTGAATTGTTTCAATTTATACACATCCTTTTTTTTCCTCCTCAACACACAGACCAAAAGTTAGCAGGTGTCTTCGCTTGTTTCTGCTCAGGCACTGCATAATACTGAGATCACTGCAGTGTCATAAGACTATGTATTTTCCTTTGTTCAGTTTGCTATTTCAAAGGATGCTCAGAGCTGGTTTCATATTGCTCAGCAGGTATCCAGAAGAAAGCAAGAGTATCTTGACTTTCTGCACAACATTAAAGTAACTGGAATATGGGATTAACATCCAATTAACCCTTACTTTCTATGAGGCACCTGCCAAGGTTCACAAGGGACTGCACAGACTCTTTTAACATGATTTAAAGAATTAAAGATTTAAAAATGTTTGCTTTTATACAATGACAATTAGTTGAATTAATTACAATGTTTCATCTTTCTGTTCCTTTCAATCCAAACCATGCTGACAATGTTACCATTTTCACAATGAAATACTCTTGCAGACAATAAATTCAATACTTTTCCAATCATATACAGTAAGTTATTGTCTACACAGTTGCTCGCTTAGTTTATTAAAAAAAACTGTTCATATATATTCTTTTATTGACATTTTACCACGTGTGGTGGTTATTCCCCGAGACCAGGACATACTGGATCCAAATTAAAAACTGGTTACAAGAGATTACTGGGTATCAGATTGAGCTCAAACCGGAAACCTTCCTCCTAGGAATCATAAAAGATAGATTACAAAAAGAAGTAAAATATTTATTGTTACATATTACAACAGCCGCCAGAAGAGGTTTTGCGCAGGTATGGAAAACCCAAATATCCCTAACAAAGAATTAATAATACCTAAAGTAACAGAAAGCGCTGAGATGAATATGTTAACACTGAAACTGAAAGAAAGAGATGACTCTGAATTTTTTTTAAAATTGGAATAATTGGTATAAATGGTTAACAAACAGAACAAAGAGATAAGACAAGAAATTTAACTGGAATAATCCTTAAGAGAGTAAAATAGTATAAATGTGTAAATTATACAGAGATATAAGAAGTAATTATAATTAAAGTTATTATTTAATATTAGATAAATGGGATATAATGTATTATGATACTTAAACCTAAAACCTGTATCGATGCCAAGAACACTGTTGGAACTATGATGTTTTATGATGTAATAAAAGAAACTTAATAAAAATATATTAAAAAAGAGTTAAAAATTTAAAAATCTTTGCTTTCATACAATTACAATTAGTTGAATTAATTAGAATGTTTCATCTTTCTGTTCCTTTAATATCTTTAATATCTATCATTTTATTGACACTGAGAAAAAGGGGATCTGAATATTTACTTCAAATAGAATTAATTCAACATACAAAGATCCTTACTGCATTATTGTACTTCCAAATGTATATGGCATAGGGTTTGGAAAAATTATCATAATAATCAATATCAAGAGTCACCTCATTAATTGCTGCTTGAGATAATGTATGCTGTAAGGTAGATTTTCATTTAGTTAGTGTTAGACAAGTGAGATATTTCCTTATTTAAACAAAAAGGAAACAAAAAAAGGACATGGGCAGGCAAAAAAATCAATGAAAGAAGAAACAACTCTAACTTTCTTCCAAATTATTCCAGTATCCTTGTGGGAAGCTGGCAAGAACATCAGCAACTTACTTAAGGCCCTGTCCCACTGCACTTACGGATGCAAAGAGGATGTAAAACATTAAAAAAAGCTTGCCATCCATTGGAAAACGCTATGCATCCATTGTGTACTCATTGCATATGTGTTTCATATGCTCTATCTGTCAAGCATCCGTCCACTGCGATTTCATCCACACAAGAAGTTTTGAGCTGCACAAAACTTTGTAAACGGATGAACTTTCCGCCATGTACGATGTAAATCTGTGACATACGAGCAACAAATGTTCTATGTCCGTTTATCATCTGTTAAACGTCCGCTGTATCCTCTCTGCATCCTCTGGGCATCCTTGCAACTCACATCCGCTGCAGCTGAAAACGGAAAGAGGGAGGAAACAAAAGGTACACGGAACGTCTACACAGCATTAGTAGCACGGAAATAGAAAGGATGCACAGTGGATGGTTTGCATCCAATATACATCCGCGCGGCATTCCCTTTCTTTCCTTTAGGCGTACGTGATGCATCCGCTTCATCCGCTATGCGTCCGCTTCTAAATTCTCCCCCAGAACCCCTTTGGAGGTATCATCCACTTCCATCCGCTAGGCTTCCTATGAACATCTGTTTAACATCCCCGCTACATACTACCCACGTCCATTCTTTTCCGTTCTTTTCCATTCTGTTTATGCAAATTTTCACCACTTTTTGGAGCGGATGACAATGGATGGAGCCAACCCCAAAATTTTGCTCATCCGCTGTGTCCTTTATGCATACGTTTTGCGTCCGTTGGCCAGTGGGACCAGGCCTTTACTTATTTACTTCATCGTCCCTTCCCACCTTCCCTCCCTCCCTCTTTTTCTTCTTTCTTCCATCCTTCCCCCCTTCTTCCCTCCTGCTTTCCCTTCCTTTCTCTCTCCCTATTCCTCTTTTTTTTAAACATTTTTCTGTAAATGTAAACCATCTGTAAACCATCCAGAGATGTTGGAAATCAGACTACATATCAATTTAATAAATTATTACCAATAAAACACCTGTAAACCAATCTGACTTACTGGGACATTGTATAGATCACAAATAATTTTGTCTTCAATACCTCACTATTGCTTCTTCTCTGAAACTTCCTCTCCCTGTCTAAATATAGTACTAGTCACCAAAGTAAAAAGCTAATGTAGGGAGAAGTTGAAGTTAGAAACATATCAATGAGGCAAATATATATAGTTACTTATTAAATATAACTATATCCATGTGCACACATGTAAAGGATAAAAATACTATTAATTATTTGATTCAATTCCCGCTTTTCTGCTCTGGCAAACACAATTATAAACACATAAGTGATAATTACATCAAACAGAAAACTAACAGATTATTAATATATATGGAAAAAAGACTGATTTGCCAGTAATATAAATAGTTTTCTTTTATTTTTCATAATGTACCAACAGCATTGCACTTTGTTTCTGCATGTGAATATAACTGCCTTTCACTTATTCAGGTTGAGATCTGAGGCTAAAATGAATGACTGAGATGGAAAAAAAGAATAAGGTAATGAAGGATGAACATGCATTGATATCATTTCAAGGGCATTGAAAACAGGGCCTCTTGGACAGGTTCGGAGTTAACTATGTCTGCAATGCCAAGAGGTTATAAATTACCATGGACTAAAACAATAACATTGTAATTTTTATTCACTGGAAGCACCGATATTACACTGCAAGTTTTTCAAGTTAGTTTATACCAACATGCTGTTTCACACCAGCCTTTTCACATCTCATTTTTAAAAAGTCTCTATGAAATTTAGGAGAGCCACTTTTCCTTTCTGAAAACAATGGACCAATGACATTCAGAGTAGTTTCCTACATTGAGCTTGATGACTGGATTATATTTAAAGCATATCAAACTTCATGATATATAACAGTACCAGGTTCTCTGAACATCTCTATCAATAATATTCTTGACACTTGGAGGAGAAAACAACTCATCTTTCCTTTGTAGTGGGAGTGCATAATGCATAAGGATGAAAGAACCAAATCAAGTTTTTAATGATAGCATTCAAGTATTTCTATCTGATGAATTATTACTATTAAGACAAAATAATGTCAAATGCAGCCATTGTTCCCCAAAAGATGCCTACTCCAAATTAATTATTTCATGTCTATAATTTTCCTGCTATTTGGCACCTTTTCTGGGGAACCAATTGAAGAAAGCACACATTAGCTGAATTGGTTAATGATATAACATACATAACAGATAATATAGCAGATTCTCAAGAAGTAGTTCTTTATCTCTGAAGAAAACATTAAAAATCCAAAAAGTAATATTTCTGTGACTTACAAATCCTGAAATATATATCCACAGTCAAATGTTTTCCGAACAAATCATAAAGTAGGAAGGTCTCTTTCTAGCAGTCTTAAATCAGCCTGACAGTTGCTATAAGTGTAAGCATGGAAGACAAAAATCTTAAAAGGAATGATGAAGAATTAGTTGTCTTCAGACAGAAATACCATAGGATCTGCTTCTTTAATATATGGATTCAATTTTAAGATTCAGATATAATCATGAAAAGATGTGACTGTTCTGTAAAAATAGATTATAGAGGTCCTAACTGGAGATCAACGATCGTTGATTATACTATTATGTGGAGAAGAACAATATTTTGAGTCCAAGAGCTTAGTTTGAAAAACATAGTTCCATAATCTCAAAAACATCCTTCCCAGTTTCATTTCCTCCTATGCTCACATTGGCTGAGATTCTGGGAAAGAATCCAATATCTGAACAGCAACAGATTACTAAATGCTACTTGCAAGAATAAATTCTCACATTTCTTTATGGTTTGTAGGCTCATTTGCAACCTTCCACCTTCCTAAACTCCTATGCAATTTAATGTCATTATCAATATATTTGGGAACACCCTCTTGTGACTTTAAAAGACATTGCAAAAAACAGTCCCTGCAAGAATCTGGAGTTGTGTACAGATTTAAGTGAAGTCAATATAACACAAATTTTGCATGTTGGAAGATGACATACAAGCTAATCTTGAATTATTCTGATATTTCTAGCATTATAAACCTACCTGGAAAAGGATCTTATTCATAAACCAACTGTAATTGATTTTATCTAATTCTAACCGTCTAAAGACCTTCTGACAAATTGAGAATAAAAGACTTACCCAAAAGGTGCTTTCTTTGAAAAGGAAACTGAAGAGCATAGATAAACGCTAATAATCACATGACTGCAAGGAATATTAATCCTTCCATTCCCCACCATTCAGTCTCAAAAGTGATGAAGCTTCTTGGATGAGAAGCAAAGTGTCTTCCATGGAAAGAAATATTAGTCTATAGTAGCAAAAAGGAGTCTGGTAGACCCTTCTCCAACTCATACATTTTATGGATGAGCTGTACTACCCTGTAAGTCAGTGGCCAATGATCAGAAGTACCTGCTTGACCAAATGACAGGACAACTCATGAATCACTGCAAATATTAAGCAGAAACTACCAATTCTTCCTTTTGAAGATGTGGGGTTGAAAGGAGGACATTAAAAAGCCTGCAATACCTGATTGTGCTCGAAACTATCTGCTGCCTTTTCTGCCTTTGCTTTGCTCCATGTGACAAATTCTCTAGAATTCCTAGAGCAGCCCCATCATAGCCATTAATGCCAGTAGTAGAAACCCAACTTTAATGTATTTTCTAATTAAATAAAGCAGCTGATTAAGATCAGTTTGCCTAAAACACCATCAATACACTTTGAGTTTAAAACCAACCCGTTCTGTAGCCTGGAATGATTAGCTCTAGGGTCTACATGACTTATTCACCCTACCAAAGGCTGCATGCAGCCACTGTGTGGTTTTTTTTTTTAAATCCACATAACCAGCCTGTGTTTTGTTTGGAAAATGGGGATATCTCTTCTGCCAATGATAAGTTTAACAAGGTAATTTCTGAGTCTGCATTGGTATTCTGTTTTTTTTTTTCAAAGTAACTCTTTTTATCTTAAAACATTAGACTTCTTCATTTAATTCTAACCATTACTTTTTGCTTATTCCCTTGCTGTAGAAGGCAAACATTTCCGATAAACACAGGACTTTTTTTGTTTCTAGGACTACAGAAGGATGCTTACTTTTATAAAGGCTTGAAGCAAGAGCAGTCAATGGATTGAGGGTGATGTTTTATTCGAAGTGTGTATTCCACTAACACATTCTACACAACTCCCCTTTCTCTCAAAGTTATATAGGCCCATTAACATAGTATCTGATGTCAGAAATACTTTAATGCATCCTTGCAGCGTTCCTTGAAGTAATGAAGTGCTTACAGAAAGGGAGAGAAAACTAAATGACTTGTCCAAAATAATCAGTGAGGCTGTGAAACAGCTCTGTGGAAATTAAAAATGCTGCTGAGACCATTACTTGTGTGCAAGGTAATGTTGTTCTGAAAAGTTTCAGTTTTAACTCATGTTGCTTTTTCAGCCTACCCATTTTTCTAAATGTACCTATTCTATAATGCTCTTTTCCACTTCAGCCTAAAAATACAGGCTGGCAATGTACATTACGTTGTGGATAATATTACATTCTCTTTCAGTTTTGTCTATGATGACACAGTATATCATTTTCAGTGTATGCATCAGCTTGACAGAAAGCAAACACAGGAAGTATATAAAAACTTCCTTGGGGAAACCTGAAACATAAACCATAAAGGGTACAGTTGCTGATACTCTAGAATGAATATTATACACAACTCTTACACGTAGGACTCTGAGGATCCTCAGAAGTTGCCACTCAATAATTTTAATAAGCAGAAGTAGGAAATCGTTCAATAATTGGGGAACAATACTTTAGCTGTATTTCATTAATTAAATATTAGTGTAATTAAATGTAAAAATAAATGAAATCAAATCACATCTTTTATTGCGTTAGCTTTGTTCACATCTTTGATCGGCCTACTTTTCAGAGTATGATTCTTGGCGTGGATCACAAAAGCGAAATGCGGTCCACTCTCACTCTACTCTCTGGTGATGCACATATGATTGTTTCACATCTAATCGGCCCATATATTCAATCTCTAGGGCTTCTAGGCTGATATGAAGACATGAAGGAAGTTTTAATTATGTTTACATAATGGCTCAATTAGGTAAGACATGAAGCAAGGTACAGCATCAGAGTAACCTCTGTATCTTTGCTGTATTATAAAGATTTGTATCTGTAGTCAAGACTAAATTTCATAGTTAAATCATAAACTAAATCCTGGCAAGATCAAAGGGCTCTGGGTTTTGGATTCTTTGGTCCATGGAGAATTGTCACTTTTGTTCTTGGATGGGGTGGCACTGCCCCAAAGAGACCCAGTACATAATCTAGGTGTTCTTCTGGACTTGCAATTCCTGATTGAAGAGCAGGTGGCAATCGTGGCCACAAGGACCTTTCTGCAACTGCAAGTTATACACCAGTTATGCCCTTTCCTGGACTAACAATCCCTACTCATGATCACTCATGCCCTAGTCACCTCCCATCTTGACTATTGCAACATGCTCTACATGGGGCTGCCTTTGCATCTGGAAGCTCCAATTGATTCAAAATGCAGTGGCCCATACAGTTTTGTACAGACCTTGGTGTGCACATGGGTCACCTCTTCAGTGTGAGCTGTATTGGTTGCCAATTTGCTTCTGGAAGCAATTCAAGGAGCTGGTTGTCACTTTTAAAACCCTTCATAGTTTAGGACTAGATTATCTGAGGGATTGTCTCTTGCCAATCACCCACCCACCCAACCCACTAGAGTGGGGAGGCAAGGAATGTTGTGGGTCCTATCCTCTAAGGAGATAGATCTGACAGGACTCAGAAGAAGGATCTTCTCTGTGGTGGCTCCTTCTGGAACATCATCCCTCTGGAAATTAGACTGTCCTCCATTCTGACAATCTTTCAAAAGACCCTGAAGATGTGTTTTTGCCAGCAGGCCAGAGTAGGATGGAGCACATTAAATGGTTGGTATGAGTGTGTGTTGTCACCAGGGAAGGGGTCGTTATTATTTTATTATTCTTGTATTATTATTATTATTATTTTATTATTTTTATTTCTTCTACATTGTGTTTCTATTTTCTGTAAGCTGTCTAAAGTTGCCGTGAGCAACTTTATATAAATTTTCCGAAATAAATTTAAAAAGTGATACATAGCATTAGAATTCTACTTTTGTCTATTTCTAATTTCTAATTAGAATTATATTATATTAATTAGAAAATAGAAATCTAATTTCTATTTTCTAATTTCTAATTCTACTAAAAGATATGGGGCCATCATCTTGGAGAACTTCTTCCTCCCTCTTGCCATTTATTCTCCAAAATACTTCCCCATAAGAATAAATAAATAAAAGAGGAGAGTGAAAGCTGAAAAATAATGAACAAGCCATCTGAATGCTATATATGACAGTTCTGAACATCATAAAACTCCACACTGCCAAACCCCCATTCAGTCACATGACTTTTGGACACTTGCATTTAAGACTGGCTGCAGCATCCTGCTATCACATGACCATCATTGGCAATATTTATTTTTTTTGCTGTTTTCCAGAAGATAATAGCAAAAAACACTCATTGGATATGTTGGTTTTGCTTATTGAATACATGTTTTGTTTAATAACATCAGGAACTTGTTTTATGACTATCATAAAAATGGTAATAAAACTGAAGAAGGTCATATGGTAGCCCTGCTTAATAACTCCCCTTACTGACAAAATTCTGCACCAAATTGTCATAAATCCAGGACTACCTGTATCATGGCAATAGAGTACTTTAAAATTGTAGCAGAAAAATATACCCAGAAATCGCATACCCAAAGGGAGAAACATGAGTACTGAGTGGCATTTTCTGTCTTGCCCTCCCAAAAATGATTGGTGGCACATTCTGGAGATGGGCAAATGGGCAATGCACATAAAATGTAAGTCTCTCTTGTTTTTCAGTGAGTCTTCTGACTATGTTTAGAATACTCTGTAGAGTCTGTTGCCATGGCAATGCAAATTTCCTAACTGTGGAGAAGATGGTTTATTAGCTCAGCTGAATGGGAAAAGGATCCTCTTTCAGAAGTTAAAGGGTGGAAGGAATATGTGTGAAGACGCATATGCAGCCTGGTGTATTGTAGAGTTGCTTGTACTGATGGATGGATAGAGAAAGGCAGTGAATTCTGATAGAATAAAGCATCTATAGACTTCTCAATAGCAGTGGGAAATTACTTATAGTAAGTCTGTCATCTCTGTCAATATGATGATGAATGTTTTTATGTTAAAGCTCCAGTTGATGAGTCATCTCTGGTTGGCAAGTCTTTGTTGAATAGTCTTCCTCCCCAGTGATAATGAAGGAAAGTAAAAAATAGTGCAATGTCATTCTCACTGTCAGCCATTTGAGTTAGGCTAAGTCAAGAAGGATATATGACAGGGATTTCAATAATTATTTTCAATGTTGTAAATAATAGAATCTTGAAAGCCGGCCCAAGTTTCTCTCTGCCTCATCATATATTAAGCAAAGCAAGGTGGTAGAATTTTGAATTCTTTTGTCACCTGTCCCTAGAACACACATTACATGGAGTTACCCTTGAAGAGAGCATTTGGAGTTACATTTGGTGAAGAGTGCAGAGGTGCAGGCAGTTTTGAGGGGCTCAAAAGCAGCCCCTGTAATACCACTGCTCCACACTAGCTACTGATCTGTTTCCAGGAACAATTCATGGTATTGGTAATTACCTTTAAAGCCTTCATCACATGGTCTAGGCTATTTGAAGACTGTCTCATTCCACTAGGACTGGCCTGTGCTGGCAGAGGAGGCATGTTGTAGGTCCCATCACCAGGGAATTCTGTCTGGTGGGGTCCAGGAGAAAAGCTTTCTCTGCTGTTGTATCTGCCCTTTGGAACATCTTGCCTTCAAGAGTGACGTCGGCTCCAACCCTCCTTACCTTCCATAAGAGCTTAAAGACCTGGCTCTGCCAGCTGACATGGGATTCCAATGGAAGGGATTCACACGGGGTGGCTGATAGAATAACAACAGATTCTACCTTCTCCCTTTTTCATCCTAAGCCCTCTCCTCCATCTTTTTAGCAAGGTTGATTTTTATAGTATTGTATTTATATTGTTATAAATTATACAGTTTTATCTTTTAATACTGTAAGCTGCCCAGAGTTACCATAAGGCAAGATGGGCAAATAATACATTTTACAAATAAATAAATAAATAATCTTTGTTGCAGGCTTGCTTAACAGTATTCCCTATCCCCTACATTCTTTCCCATTCACAAACTTTGCTTTCTTTTTAAAGGGAGCATATAGAGTAGTCTTCCAAAATGCCTCCCTCCCAATAAAATTACTAAAAGGTCATAAAATCTCATGAAGGAATGTCAGATTCTCAAGCTATTCTGCTGCAATGATATACAATTCTTTGCTGTCTCATATACAATCTCATGATATTTCACTGAGTTCTAATGGCTATGGTTGACACAAGAGGCATTGTGCAAAAGCAAACATTGTCTGCAACAAAAACACATGGATGTTACTCTCCCTGTGTCACAAGCTAATCAAAGGGATGACACGATAGTCCTTCTAGTCTGAAGAAGCCTCATTGTTGTGCAGTTCATCTGTGGATATGGAGGTGGTCCTGTGGTCCATTCTGGAAGAGCAGAGTCTAGCACAATGGGACCATAATATATGGTACATAACTGTGGGCATAGGAAAACATGAATCTCCTAAATAGCAGCATAGCAGAAGAACAAATTACAAAAGATGCAACTGAGGTCAAAAGGAGTGGGCACATGGGAGGGACTAACTGTAGGGATATATCAGTGTCTAACAACATACAAGCCCAAATTGTTTACAGGGAGGGAGAAAATCAACCCAGGAGTCCTGCAATGAATTGTGATAAAGTTGGAATGAAGAGAGAACTTTTAACTTTGGAAAAACAGATAGCTGAGTTCATGGAGATGTTTATGGAGTAGATGTTCATTGAGTAAATAAATTTCAAAAGTATTTAATGAAGATTCACCTTCATATGTAGATTAGGTAAATAATATTATTAGCACACATCATTTTTGTGTAATCTTCATAGAGAAACTCATGAGAGATTTGTAGATCTTACCTTGTATAACATATTTATAAACTCTTTCAAATCTTCTTAATGCTGTTTTTGAGGAATAGAAGGAACTGTTTTGTTATGCCAGGAAGAGACCAAATGGTGAGTCCATGGTCAGTAAAAGGAGAAAACCACTCTGCTTATGCTCAGAGACATTTTGTATATTTCCATTGGCTAATAAAACTATATATTGTTAGCTATAAGGCCCAGACACAATTTGTAGACCTCTAATCACACATTAATGAATTCTCATATGAAGCCATTGTGTTTATTATTTAGTAGGCTAACAGATTTTTAAACAGTCCAAGAATGAGTAGCTGCTTTATCCTCTATTATATATTAGCCTGTAATATATCAACAACTTTTAGTCTGTAGCTTTTTTTAAAAGAAAAAGTAGCAAGTTTTAAAAACAAACATCCCCTCATCCTGCCAGTCACAAAGATGCCCATTTAGAGGAGAAATCATCCTTTCAACCTGCAACATTGTTTTTGTGTATGTTTTCAAATTTAGACTGCACTTGCAGTCTCTTTGAAGTCTCCTTTCAAATGGAGTCTCGAAGCAAAGAACCATCTACAGTCAGCAAAACAAAACTGAAAATAGAGGCAGATTATGGCTGATGATTTTATAGGAGAGTTTTATCAATCTAGATAAGAATTTGGAAAATGGGCACTTGTCTGCCAGGCCTGTTGCTCTGGGCTGCTTAGAAGTCTGTCCCCCTGTGGCCTCATTAACTGAACTCTCACAAGCTAAGTAGCAACACACTGCCCCAGATTTCCACAATTTGACACTGACATTTCTAACACACTTTTCATTCTCACTGGATCAAAAACAGCATTTTTAAAAATTTCACAAGAGCCCACAACTACCCCTAGTTCAGAAAGTGTAGAGAGAAGAAAAGAGAAAAATATAACCATGTTCTTGTTAGACGAGTTTGGGTTCTGATAGAAGAAAGTATCTGGAGCTGTGAAGTTTGTGGTACTTTCTTGAACTTACTGGTTACCAACAACCACCAAATTCAGAGGCCACAAGAACTCCAAAGTTTGGATAGCCAAATTGGGGGCCATTGGATCAATTGAGTTTTCATCATGCTACAACTATGAGAAATTTGGAGAAGAGCTACATGGGGAACAGCCAGGACCAACAAGAGAAAATCCAATGTGAAGCAAGAAAACCTGGTTTAGGAGCTGAATGAGGCAGGTTAAATACTAGCTGGTTGAGTTTCCTTCCACCTATTTTTCAGTCAGGGTAATCAGATCTGGGCTGCAAAATACCAGATCATTATTAGGTGGCAGTACTCTCTAATAAATATTATATTATTAGATGCATGCTCTCAGCCACAATGGCTATCAAAGGAAATATTTCCCAATATAAATTGTGTGAGGAGAGGAGGAAGGCTGGTGACTCTGCTTGCATAGAAACTCTCAACTGAGAAAAAGTATTTCAGTGTCATCTTTATTGGAATTTCAGAATTTACGTAGCATCAGTCAGCCAAAATGCGAAGGTAACACTAAGAAGATGGCAAGTCTAAAACCATACATTCCAAATTTGTGCAGATTTGTATATTTGTCCTATAGGCTAATTTTGGTTCTGTAGTTTAGAATAAAATCAAAGATAATGTATTATTTTTCTATTTCCTTTTCAGACAGATACCATAAGCGAAAATGTTACAATATACAGAATTATGAAGGCTCTGAATTTGGAATAGGTGATTTTGGTCATTATTAAGAATAAGTGCACCTGAAATAAACTTTAACATTCTATCCATGCCTCAAATTTGGCTTGTCATGGAAGCTGGTGAATAGGATTTGAAACACTTAAAATATTTTTTGCAATAGCTTGAATAAATGCTGAATAGAACAGGTACAAGGAGCAATGTTGGTTAAAATATTCAGCTTCTGTTGTCAAGTTTTTCTGTTAATCTTACAAAATAGAGACAAAAGAGAAAGACCAGGAACCTTCTTTCTGTGTGGAATTTCAATAACCAGAAGAGTGTTCTCCCGAAAAGGGTTATTCACACTGTCTAATTTCTGGATCACCAAAATGAACAATAATAAATATGTTTTTTTACAGACAGAAATGGATGACATTGCACTTTATTTGCTTCTCAAATGCAACACAAAAATATTTTCCTGATGCTTTTTAAATGTGCAGTTTATGTTGCTCTAAGGATTCATTGGATTCCTTTTCTTTATTGCCTAATCCCAGCAATTCATTGCCGAGTTTACAGTGGGAGGAATGCACCTCATTTTATTTATTTATGACAGTTTTGATACTTCTATTAAAATGAAACCTCATCCTCCCATATAACAGTTTGGTGCAGTTAGAAACTGTGAGACTATGAATTCTAGTCTCACCTTGGGCACTAGCTGGTGTCCTTGGGTCAGTAATATTCTCTTGTACTTCCAAAAACTCTTGCTAAGAAAACTGCAAGGATATGGTTCTGGAACTTGCGATGAGTCAAGACTCATTGGAAGGCACAAACTAAAGCCCCTGTCACACAGCACCAACGGATGCAGAGAGGATGTAAAATGGAGAGAAACACTTGCCATCCGTTGGTAAACACGATTCATCCATTCTGTACTCACTGCGTCGGTTTTTCATCCTCTCTATCCGTCCAGCATCCGTCTACTGTGATTTCATCTGCTCAAAAACTTTTGAGCTGCACAAAACTTTTTGAGCGGAAAATGTATCCAACGCGTCCGTTAAACATCCGCTACGCATACGGGGAACATCCGTTATATGTCCATCATTACGTGTCTGCTATATCCGCTAGGCATCCAGCGGAAAACAGAAAAAGGGAGGAAGCGAAACGGACACGGAACGGACACGCAGCATTAGTAGCACGGACGGAAAAAGGATGAAAGCAGATGCAGCTCGCATACAAAGCATTAAAATGGAAAAAACATTCACATAGGGGACTTATCTCAGATATTTAGGATGTCTGCAGGATGTCTAGAGGATGCAAAAGGACACCTAGTGGAAAAGCTATATTTCCTATAAAAAGGGGGAGGAACTCACCTGGATCTCATTTTCAGTCCAGCAGCCCTGCTGTGCAGACCTCTTCAGCCTTCATCTGGCTCTTGCTCTTCCACAGCATCCAGTCATCTCCACCATGTATCATCACACACTCCTTTTGGTAGCCACCATCGTTCTACAACAGTGCAAAGCCATCTACAGGCTCTTTCACCTTTTCTACGTGAAGAAAAGGAGGCATCCAAGAAGTGTCTGGGTCCGAAGATGGATTGCCAGAAGAGCAGAGTATGGACTGTATAACAAGCTGATGGTGCAGCTGAGGAATGAAGACACTCGTGCATTCCAGAAGTTCATGAGGATGCCACCAGCCATGTTTGACAAAGTTGTGGAGTGGCTGAGACCCAGGTTGACCAAACAGAACACCAACTTCCGGTCCAGCCTGGACCCTGGGCTCACGGTGGCACTGACTCTGCACCATCTGGCCTCCGGGACCACCTACAGGAGCATGCAGGGTGGAGGGTGCCACACAACACCATCAGCATTGTGGTCAGAGAAGTGGTGCAGGCCATCATCAAAGAATACCTGGAGGAGCTCCTCCAGTGCCCCTCCACTGAAGAAGGCTAGAAGAAAGTTGCAGAGCAGTGGTATCAGAAGTGGAACTTCCCCCACACCGATGGAGGCATAGATGGCAAGCACGTGGCCTGCAAAGCTCCAGCCAAGTCAGGGTCCACTTATCACAACTACAAGGGCTTCTTCAGCATCATCCTCTTCGCCATGGTCGATGCTGACTACAAGTTCATGTACATCGATGCTTCAGGCAACGGGTCAGCTTCACATGCCCAGGTATACAACACCAGTGACCTCAAGGAGGGGCTGAAATGCAACCTCATCATGGGTTTCCCAGATCCAGATCCCCTGCCCAATGACACACAAGATGTGCCCTATTTCATCGTGGGAGATGACGCCTTCTCCTTCAGAACCTACCTCATGAAGCCCTACACTTCCAGATGCCTCACCCGTGAAGAGAGGATCTTCAACTACAGGCTGTCCAGGGCAAGGCGGGTGGTGGGGAACGCCTTTGGCATCCTGGCCAACAGGTTCCAGGTACTTCTCACCACCATGCAGCATCGCCCACAGATCGTGAGGAGGATCGTGGAAGCTTGCTGCATCCTGCACAATCTCATGCACACCCGCTACCCAGTCTTGCAGAAAAGGCTCGTGGACCTCCAACAAGGCAATGGGGACATGGAGCCTGGTGAATGGAGGCAAGGGTGAAACCTGATAAACACTGTGGATGTGCAAGGCCTCAACAGAGCTTCACGTGAAGGGAAGAAGCAGCGCAACCTCCTGAAACACTGGTGCAACTCCCCAGCTGGACCAGTGGAATGGCAAGACAGGATGACAGATGCTTAATGGATGCTTCCTTCAGCCTTTCTCATCACACGGATGAGATTGTGCCATGTATGTTGAGTGGCCCTACAACGAACAGGGCATTTAATAAAGAGTTGTGTTAATGTTGAAATGTGTGGATGAATGATTACATTGTTATTGATAATGAAGGGCCAAAGGTGTGGCACCTGGGATGGTGGACCATACAGTCCCACTATGCTTGCACTGGAGGTTTATCTATCCCACAGTTATTACCCATCCCACAGGTATCCTAACCCATCCCACAGGTATTACCCATCCAACAGGTATCCCTGCCCATCCCACAGCTATTACCCATCCCAAAGGTATCCCTGCCCATTCCACAGTTATTACTCATCCCAAAGGTATCCCTGCCCATCCCACTGCTATCTTAACCCATCCCACAAGCATGCAAAGGCTTAAACCATTTCTAAAAGTTTCCACCAAGACTTTATTGACTAAAAGAACTGAAGCAAGTGTGTGAAGCAAATATAATCTTTATTAATAACAAACTGTAAAAGAAAATGACCTGAGTGACCCAAGCAAAGGTAAAGTCATCAGGTAGCAACCCAGTCTCTGGCACTCTTCTCAGTCACTCTGAGGCATGCCCATAGTCTCAGGGGTGAAGGGTCCAGGTGCTGTGGAGGTGGCTGCTGCTCGAGTGCTGGTCTGAGGTGCCATTGGGGTGCCTGGCCCTGAGAGGACAACAGGGGATGGTGTGTGGAGGAAGCTCTCAGAGAGCTGGCTCAGTCTTGTGATGTTGAGCGCCCCTTCCTCCAGGACATGGGGTGTCAGTCCCAAGACCGATGACAGATGTTCTGAGGCCGGGTTTGTGGAATGGAGGAAGCAGGATTGTAGTGGGGATGTCTGGTCTGCAGGTGAGCGAGGTGAGGCGTGGGTGGCATCTGTGGCATTGGTGGCATCTGTGGTGTGGGTGGCATCTGTGGCGTGGGTGGCATCGGGGGCGTGGGTGGCATCGGTGGCGTGGGTGGCATCGGTGGTGTGGGTGGCATCATTGGCACCGGTGGCGTACGATGTACCTGTGCCTGGACTGGGAAGGGCTGCCTGTGCCACTGGATCTCTTGGTAGCCGTAGCCTTGGTAGGTGAGGACCTGTGGAAAGCCTTGGAAGGGCAGTGACATCACCTGGGGTGGAGGAGCAGGCCTGGACTGGGTGGGAGCAGGTTCAGCTGAGTCTAGAGGGTTGTGCAGAAGACCGGTGATCCTCTCCTTTATCACCTGGTACTGTGATTCGGACACATCCATGAGGGTCTGGTTGACGTAGGTGAGGAAGGGCTTGTGGTTTGAAGATGGTATGTCTGTGTGTACCAGCTGAGAGAGGAGATCTATGCTGCTTTTGATGATGTCCCTGATCTCCAGCAGGACAGTGTGGCTCTGTCCCTCCGGTCTGGCTCTCTGCCTGCTTTCTGTGGAGGTGGAGCTGGGTATGGGTGTGGGTTGGTCTCTGGTGGCAGTGTCCTCTCCTTGCTCCCACTGCGTCAGGGGGACCTCCACGCGCTCTGCCATGGGGAGTGCAGCTGTTGGGGGGGTCTCCATCATGGGACGCTCCACAGATACCTGCCTGGACACAGGAGCTGACTCTTGGCCAGAAGAGGACTGGCTCTCTGCGGTCTGCCTGAGAGAGAGGGTTGTCAGAGGGGCTGCTCCTCGGTGGCGGATCTCACCCTCCAAGAAGCTGCACTTGGCCATCACGTAGGTCTCCCGGTCCGTCAGCTTGACCGTGGCCTGGCCAGATTTCTTGAGGTGCAGCTTCCCGTATCAGGTGTGCATGTGCTTCCACCAGCCGAGGAGGACCTCTGAAGTGTAGCCCAGGCTCTCTGCCTTCTCTCTCCAAGCAGCCTACTTCCTTTTGGTGTCTCGATAGAGCCTGTGTCCCTTCCGCCATAGATACTCATTCTCCCTCAGCCATTCCAGCACCTCATCCTCATGTTCCTCTTCGATGGAGTATTGCCTCCTCTCCCGTTCATGCGTGTGCCTCTTCTTCCCTCTGGTAGGGCCATCTGGGCCCTCATCAGAGGGGCTTCGAGGTTCTAGGGGCTGCTCCACCACACCATCACCAGAAGCAGCAGCAACAAGAACAGTAGCAGCAAAAGCAGGACCAACAGCACCAGCAGCACCAGCAGGACCAGGATCAGCAGCAGCAGAGTAAGTACCAGTAGCACCAGCAGGACCAGGATCAGCAGCAGCAGAGTAAGCACCAGCAGGACCAGCAGGACCAGGAGCACCAGCAGGACCAGCAGGACCAGGAGCACCCGGAGCACCAGCAGGACCAGGAGCAGCATCAGTAGAGTAAGCCCTAGCAGAGTAAGCCCCAGCACCAAGAGCAGCACCAGCAGAGTAAGCACCAGCAGAAGCACCAGCACCAGGAGCAGCGCCAGCAGATAAGCCCCAGCAGAAGCCCCAGCACCAGGAGCAGTGCCAGCAGAGTAAGCACCAGCAAAAGCTCCAGCACCAGAAGAGTCAGCCCGAGCAGCAGAAGCCCCAGTAGAAGCAGAGTCAGGGCCAGGGGTTGGGATGGTGGCCCTGTCCCTCTGGCCAGGGCTGGCAGCAGATGGCACAGGCTTCCTCTTCTCCCCCATGGTTGTTGGCTGGAGCTGTGTCTGGCAGCAGGTCTTTTCTTCTGAATGGTGACCTGCTTGTGAGCTCTATCCTTTTATATCTGTGGGGCTGACGCAATGCATTCTCCCCGCATGCATAATGAATGCTTTGCATCCGTTAGGCATCCACTAGGCATCCGCTAGGCGTCCTTGATGCATCCGCTTCATTCGCTTGGCATCTGATCTGTATCTATTCCTTCCGTTGAGCATCCGCTTCGCTGTGCTCCCCCGGAAGCCCCACGGATGTGCCATCCGCTTCCATCTGCTTCTATCCACTAGGCTTCCGTGGAGCATCTGCTTTACATCCTGGCTACATCCTCCCCCCGTCCGTTCCTTTCCATTGTTGTCCACTCTGCTTATGCAATTTTGGGGCACTTTTGAGAGTGGATAACAACGGATGGAACATTTTCTCGTCCGCTGTGTCCTTTTTACATACATTTTGCATCCGTCGGCCTATGTGACAGTCCCTTAACAACTCCCTTCTCCACCACTGTAAGTTTGACAGTACATTGTTGCAATAATTCCATGTTCCTTGACTCTTTAGTCATTTGAGATGAAAGATTCATATGTGTGTAGTTTGAGTTGTCCATAGAAACATGGCAATTGACCGTTGTTTTCATAGACCAGAAAACTGTGAGGACACAGCAACTGGCAAATTGTCCAGATGGGGGAGCCTGAATCCCTCTCAGTATGTTGCCAAAGTTGACAGGTTTTTCTTCAAGCCAGTTTGAGTTGAACTACCAGGATTATAAAAAAGGAACAACTTAAAAGTGTAGCACAAATATGCCCTAAAACCCTCACGTTCCATCAATATGATAATTAATTGGGTACCCTCAAGTCAGACAGTTTCTAGTTCTGTGTGAACACGATATCCATCAGTTTGACCTATCTTTTGTAGCCCTTTCAGTGAAACTCTTCATCTCATCCATCTACATTATCTACTGTCATCCATATTATCTGCTGTCTTCCCAGTCTATGAATTACTCTGAACCCTGCTAAGCACAGTAGATTTTTTCCCCCCACCTCATATTCTGACTTACATACCCAAAGTACATGAGGTCCTGCTTGCTTATCACTGCTTCAAGATAGCAGACAGTTTATTTGTTGGAGGACTGGTTGGGTTTTATAGGAGACCATGGTAACTACAGGTAGCTTTTAGTATATGACTCCAAATCTATGGCAATATATGCATGCTTGAATAAATGTGGAGGTCGCCAAAGAAGGAAGAGATTAATGCCAAATAATCTACTGAGTAATCAGAGAAAAGGGGTAATTTATTACCATAACAGATATCTAGCAGGCAACTGCTAGTATGTCATGATCAATGTTGCCTGCTCATTTTTCAGAAGTAGATAATGTAATGAAGGTAGTGGGTTTATGACTTCACTTTTCATTGCACATTAAGCTAAGATTCAAAAGGGAGAACTACAATAAAAATGTTTCTGCTGATGATAGTATGTATAACAAGGTAATTTTATATTAAAAATAATGTATAGAAATGACATGTTTAAGTTTTTTATACATATTTGATCAGTTGTCAATATTTTCTCACATAGGGGGTTCACAAAGACCCATTAAAGGAAAAAAACAGAGCGAAACATTATCTACATTCATTATTTTAATTTCCAGTTGTTCTGCATAATGGTACATGCGCCTTCAAATATATGTATAGCTGGGTGCTTTTTAAGTTGTTCAGTAATTTATACAATTCTTTGAGAAAGCAAAATGTAAGTTTACCCTATTCAGGTCATCAACTAAGCATCTTTTAAAATAAAAGTGAACAGGATCTTTAGCTAATGCATGGACAATATGTCACAATGTTCACAAAATGACAAAGGGTGTAAACTGGCTAACAGCATTGCCAGCACGAACCACAGGGACAAGATGGAGGCTGTAGTTTTACAGCATAAATTCAATGGTTCAAGTTCTAATAAGAAATGTGTTTCTATATTTGTCCTGGTAATTTAGCCCGTCAGAACAAAATGTATTTAGACCAGATAGCAAAAAGAGTAAATATTTATCTCTTGACACTAAAAGAAAGGACAAAGCTGACAGGTTTTTGAGGCACTATGGCATAAACCATACCAAATCTATCATAACAAAGAGTTAATTAGATGGGAAAAGTGAAAATGGAACATTAAGAAAGTATGCAAATAGAAAGATTTCATGTTAAGAGAAGCATCAAAATGAAGAACATTTTCTGAGCACAATCAGCTAAAAGCTGTTCTAATTTCAATAAAAGCACCCCTTTTCTACAGCCCATGCTGAGTATCTGTCATCTCTAAATGCACTCAAAGACTTATGTGAGAAAAATTGTTTATGGAAAGACAATGTGGAAGTTAAGATCCCACCCCCCAAAAAAAGAATGGATAGATTGGAAAAGTGTCAAAAATCATGTGCAATTTTCAGCTTCAAGATCTTGCCCATCTTGAATGGTCCCATAATAAATCCTGGAGATTTACTTTCTTAACAAATGTATGCAATCTGTATATATCTAACAGAAGTCACATTAGAAAAAAATGGCAAGGAAAAAATATAGAGTGCTGATTAAAATAAATGGCTGATAAAAATATATATTTCAATTGTAAATTAATTGATCTCCCATTTGAATATATCAGTCAATTTGAGACATTTTATCTGCCAAGTGTCAAGAATAGTTTTCCTACTCTTAATGGCAGAAACCCCTAGTCCTCTTTTGACCTCACCCTGAACTGGGATACTAGATCATATTCAGGGAATGGAATAAATGTGGAAAACATTTGCCACTCCGTTTACCATAAGAGCCTAATAAAGGGTCCAAGCGTCTTTTTTGATTTACTTCCATATTTCTGCTAGTGATGTTCCAGCATTTTTTTTTTCTGTTGTTTCATTCTCCAGAGGTCCTTTGCAAACCAAGCTATGCACACCATTAGGTCAGTGTACAGAGACAGTTCACCTGGATTTGATCTGGCTTAAAGCTACTACCTCATTCCAAATGGTGTCCAAGATCTCAGTGGAACTGTGTATTAAAACCTCAGAAACAACCTCAACTATATTTTGAAATCTAATTGGCTCCAATTGGCTCCTGGGGCATCCTGATTGAACAGATCCAACATCCCTGGGAAGGGTCAGATGCTGAATAAACTCAGGGAAGTCAACAGGGAAGAATCTGTCCATGACAAATGTAGAGAGTAAAGTGAATGACCTTGACGAAAGAGGAAAATCTCTTACCAAAACCACAGAGAGAGAAACATTATTTGAATCCCAATAACAGAGATAGATTACAAAAACAATTTAGGCAGATACCCCCTAATTCACAGGAATATAAAAGGAGGCATGGAAGCACAATCAGATGTATATTATTATCTTACCAGAACTAATTTAAATAAAAGCAATTTATTTATTTCGGCTTCTGTGGAGTTTATTTCTTGGTCTGGTTCAATCTGCCAAAAAGAGCTGATAACAAGGAACTGAGGGTTCCCAAGAGCAAGTCTAAGATATGACAAGTCTTTTCCCCAATCCCATAAGCTGGATGAGGTTCACAATGGCCATGAACTCCAAGACCGCTTCCAACTCCATCCCTAAGGAAAGCAGTTTAAAGAAACATAAGCCTAAGGAGCTCCACCATCAAGCCAGACACAGCACCAAATAGCATGATGGAAGAATATTTGGTGGCATGTAACAGAATAGGCTGAACAGGAAGAAACTACATCACAAACATTATTGCACTGTTTTCTGCAAGTAATTAATGAAATAAACTCCTAGGCAACCAAAGTTTTGTAAATCTCAGGGAAGCTAGAATCTGCCATCCCTTTCCTTATATCAATAATTATAAACTACAGAAAACAAGAACACATTAAAATATGACTCATCTGGCTTGAGGCACATCTGCCAGCTTCTATTTTTAATTCATTCCTGGGGTTCACCTCTATCTGGTCAATTGTGGTGGCGGTAAGGCAGGTGTTCCATGACACTGATGAAATAGATACATTTTAAAACATTCCTATACTCCTAATCTGAACAATGGCCTTGGTTATAAGTGACACTCAATCAGTGGAACTTTAAGTCAGGAAGGACCATAATGTGCGAAAGTTCCACAAAATGGCAATAAATAAATAAATAATAATATTAAAGCACACAAAACTAATTCATATTTAGGGAATTCTTTTTTTATCTATATAAATCTATCTCAGGAAAATAGAGATTGATGAAGATGTCTGATAAAGGGCCTGTCACATTGGCCAACGTATGCAAAACGTTTGTAAAAAGGACACAGTGGACAAGAAAATGTTCCATCCGTTGTTATCCGCTCTCAAAAGTGCCCCGAATTTGCATAAGCAGAGTGGACAACAACGGAAAGGAACGGACGGGTGGAGGACGTAGCCAGGATGGAAAGCTGATGCTCCACAGAAGCCTAGGGGATGGAAGCGGATGGGAGCGGATGGCACATCCGCAGTGCTTCCGGGAGAGCACAGCAAAGCGGACGCGTAGCGGAAGGAACGGATGCAGAGCGGATGCCAAGCGGATGAAGCGGATGCAGAGTGGAAGCCTAGTGGATGTCTAGCAGATGCAAAGCATTCACTGTGCATGCGGGGAGGATGCATTGCGTCAGCCCCGCGGATATAAAGGGAAGCAGCTCACAAGCAAGTCACCATTCAGAGGAAAGACCTGCTACCAGACACAGCTCCAGCCAACAACCATGGGGAAGAAGAGGAAGCCTGTGGCATCTGCTGCCAGCCCTGGCCAGAGGGACAGGGCCACCATCCCACCCCCTGGCCCTGACTCTGCTTCTGCTGGGGCTTCTGCTGCTGGTGCTGACTCTTCTGGTGCTGGAGCTTCTGCTGGCACTGCTCCTGGTGCTGGGGCTTCTGCTGGTGCTTATCCTGCTGGTGCTGCTCCTGGTGCTGGGGCTTCTGCTGATGCTTACTCTGCTGGCGCTGCTCCTGGTGCTGGTGGTCCTGCTGGTGCTTACTCTGCTGGCGCTGCTCCTGGTCCTGCTGGTCCTGCTGGTGCTGCTGGTGCTCCTGGTCTGGCTGGTGCTGCTGGTGCTCCTGATCCTGCTGGTGCTCCTGGTTCTGCTGGTCCTGCTGGTGCTTACTCTGCTGCTGCTGATCCTGGTGCTGCTGGTGCTGCTGGCGCTGCTGGTGCTGCTGGTGCTGGTGGTGCTGCTGGTCCTGCTTTTGCTGCTACTGTTGTTTTTGCTGTTGCTGCTGGTGGTGGTGGTGTGGAGGAACAGCCCCTACAACCTCGAAGCCCCTCTGATGAGGGCCCAGATGGCCCAGCCAGAGGGAGGAAGAGGCATACGCATGAACGGCAGAGGAGGCAATACTCCATTGAAGAGGAACATGAGGATGAGGTGCTGGAATGGCTGAGGGAGAATGAGTATCTTTAGCGGAAGGGACACAGGCTCTATCGAGACACCAAAAGGAAGCAGGCTGCTTGGAGAGAGAAGATGGAGAGCCTGGGCTACACTTCGGAGGTGCTCCTCAGCTGGTGGAAGCACATGCACACCTGGTACGGGAATCTGCACCTCAAGAAATCTGGCCAAGCCACGGTCAAGCTGATGGACCGAGAGACCTATGTGATGGCCAAGTGCAGCTTCTAGGAGGGTGAGATACGCCACCGAGGAGCAGCCCCTCTGACAACCCTCTCTCTCAGGCAGCCCACAGAGAACCAGTCCTCTTCTGGCCAAGAGTCAGCTCCTTTGTCCAGGCAGGTATCTCTGGAGCGTCCCACGATGGAAACACCCCCGACAGCTGCACTCCCCATGGCAGAGCATGTGGAGGACCCCATGACGCAGTGGGAGCAAGGAGAGGGCACTTCCACCAGAGAACAAGCCACATCCACCCCCAGCTCCACCTCCACATAAAGCAGGCAGAGAGGCAGACCGGAAGGGCAGAGCCACACTGTCCTGCTAGAGATCAGGGACACCATCAGAAGCAGCGTAGATCTCCTCTCTCAGCTGGTACACACAGACATACCATCCTCCAACCTCAAGCCCTTCCTCACCTACATCAACCAGATCCTCATGAACATGTCAGAATCACAGTACCAGGTGATAAAGGACAGGATCACCGGTTTTCTTCACAACCCTCCAGACCCAGCTGAACCTGCTCCTACCCAGTTCAGTCCTGCTCCTCCACCCCAGGTGATGTCACTGCCCTTCCAAGGCTTTCCACAGGCCCTCACCTACCAAGGCTACGGCTACCAGGAGATCCAGTGGCACAGGCAGCCCTTCCCAGTCCAGGCACAGGTACATCGTTTGCCACTGATGCCATCGATGCCACTGATGCCACCCATGCCACAGATGCCACCCACGCCACAGATACCACCCATGCCACAGATGCCACCCACGCCTCACCTCGCTCACCTGCAGACCAGACATCCCCACTACACTCCTCCTTGCTCCACCCCACAGCCAAGCCCGGCCTCAGAACATCTGTCATCGGTATTGGGGCTAACACCCCATGTCCTGGAGGAAGGGGCTCTCAACATCACAGGACTGAGCCAGCTCTCTGAGAGCTTCCTCCACACACTGTCCCCTGTTGTCCTCTCGGGGCCAGGCACCCCAATGACGCCTCAGACCAGCACTCAAGCAGCAGCCACCTCCACAGCACCTGGACCCTTCACCCCTAAGACTGGGCACACCTCAGAGTGACCAAGAAGACTGCCAGAGACTGGGTGGCTACCTGTTGACTTTATGTTTGCTTAAGACACTTGGGTCATTTTTCTTTTACAGTTTGTTATCAATAAAGATTATCTTTGCTTCACACACTTGTTTGATTTATTTTAGTAAATAAAGTCTTGGTGGAAACTTTTAGAAATGGTTTAAGCCTTTGCATGCTTGTGGGATGGGTTAAGATAGCAGTGGGATGGGCAGGAAAACCTTTGGGATGGGTAATAGTTGTGGGATGGGCAGGGATACCTATTGGATAGGTAATAGCTGTGGGATGGGCAGGGATACCTTTGTGATGGGTAAATGCTGTGGGATGTGCAGGGATACCAGTGGGATGTGCAAAGATACCTTTGGGATGGGTAATAGCTGTGGGATGGGTTAGGATACCTGTGGGATGAGAAATAGCTGTGGAATGGGCAAGGATACCTGTGGGATGGGCAGGGATACCTTTGGGATGGGTAATAGCTGTGGGATAGATAAACCTCCAGTGCAAGCATAGTGGGACTGTATGGTCCACCATCCTAGGTGCCACACCTTTGGCCCTTCATTATCAATAACAATGTAATAATTCATCCACACATTTCAACATAAACACAACTCTTCATTAAATGCCCTGTTAATTGTAGGGCCACTCAACATACATGGCACAATCTCATCCGTGTGATGAGAAAGGCTGAAGGAAGCATCCATTAAGCATCTATCATCCTGTCTTGCCATTCCACTGGTCCAGCTGGGGAGTTGCAAAAGTGTTTCAGGAGGTTGCGCTGCTTTTTCCCTTCATGTGAAGCTCTGTTGGGGCCTTGCACATCCACAGTGTCTATCAGGTTTCGCCCTTGCCTCCATTCACCAGGCTCCATATCCCCATTCCCTTGTTGGAGGTCCACGAGCCTTTTCTGCAAGACTGGGTAGCGGGTGCGCATGAGATTGTGCAGGATGTAGCAAGCTTCCACGATCCTCCTCATGGTCTGTGGGTGATGCTCCATAGTGGTGAGAAGTACCTGGAACCTGTTGACCAGGATGCCAAAGGCATTCTCCATCACCCGCCTTGCCTGGACAACCTGTAGTTGAAGATCCTGTCTTCATGGTGAGGCATCTGGAGGTGTAGTGCTTCATGAGGTAGGCTCTGAGGGAGAAGGCGTCATCCCCCATGATGAAGTAGGGCACATCTTGTGTGTTGTTGGGCAGGGGGTCTGGATCTGAGAAGCCCATGATGAGGTTGCATTCCAGCCCCTCCTTGAGGTCACTGGCATTGTATACCTGGGCATCTGAAGCTGACCTGTTGCCTGAAGCATTGATGTACATGAACTTGTAGTCAGCATCAACCATGGCAAACAGGATGATGCTGAAGAAGCCCTTGTAGTTGAAATAAGTGGACCCTGACTTGGCTGGAGCTTTGCAGGCCACGTGCTTGCCATCTATGGCTCCAACAGTGTGGGGGAAGTTCCACTTCTGATACCACTGCTCTGCAACTTTCTTCCAGCCTTCTTCAGTGGTGGGACACAGGAGGAGCTCCTCCAGGTATTCTTCGATGATGGCCTGCACCACTTCTCTGACCACAATGCTGATGGTGTTGTGTGGCACCTCCAGCCATACTGCATGCTCCTGTACGTGGTCCCTGAGGCCAGGTAGCACAGAGTCAGTGCCACCTTGAGCCCAGGGTCCAGGCTGGGCCGGAAGTTGGTGTTCTGCTTGGTCAACCTGGGTCTCAGTTGCTCCACAACTTCGTGAAACATGGCTTGAGGCATCCTCATGAAGTGCTGGAATGCACGAGGGTCTTCATTCCTCAGCTCCACCATCAGCTTGTTGTACAGTCCGTACTCTGCTCTTCTCCTGATCCATTTTCAGACCCAGATACTTCTTGGCTGCCTCCTTTTCTTCACGTAGAACAGGTGAAAGAGCCTGTAGATGGCTTTGCATTGTTGTAGAACGATGGTGCCTAGCAAAAGGAGTGTGTGATGATCCATGGTGGAGATGACTGGATGCTGTGGAATAGCAAGAGCAAGAGCCAGATGAAGGCTGAAGAGGTCTGCACCGCAGGGCTGCTGGACTGAAAGTGAGATCCGGGTGAGTTCCTCCCCCTTTTTATAGGCAATATAGGTTTTCCACTCGGTGGCCTTTTGCATCCTCTAGGCATCCTGCAGACATCCTAAATATCCGAGATACGTCCCCTCTGTGAACGTTTTTTCCGTTTTAATGCTTTGTATGCGAGCTATATCCACTTTCATCCTTTCTCCATCCATGCTACTAACGCTGCGTGTCTGTTCCGCTTCCTCCCTGTGTCTGTTTTCCACTGGAGCAGATTCGAGTTGCGCGGATGCGCAGCAGATGCCTAGCGGATATAGCGGATGCGTAGCAGATGATGAGGGATGTAGAACGGATGTTCCCCGTTGTTAGGGATACCATTGTTTACCCTAACTGGTTTAGGTGAAATAATAACTATGAATCATAGTTAGTATATGTTAGAGTGTTTACAGCTTTAACTGTGAAATAGCAATTAAAGGAGTGGTTAAGAAAAC
>BLBF01000003.1:67608166-67646213 GCA_015471245.1 Laticauda colubrina
ATATTCATTTACCATGTAGTCAGTCCATTCAGGGATATTCAGTTAGCAAAGTCCATGTAGAATATCCTAGTTGTCAGTTCACATAAATCAGTCCGTTGTTGTCTCTCCCGTTCGAGCAATGCAGTCTTGCTTCCAAGCAGTAATCAGGGATCATCAAAGCCAGAGAGAGAGCGAGCAAGCTGTAGCCTTGCTACTTTTATATGGTTTTCATAACCACACCCACAATTGCTATTTTACAGTTAAAGCTGCATACATTAACTATGATTCATAGTTAGTATTTCACCTAAAACAGTTAGGGTGAACAATGTTATCCCTAACAGGGAATATTATAGAGAGGAGGAAGATTATACTCAATAACATTCTCTCAAAAGTCAAGGACAAGTTACCCTATACCTGGAGAGGAGTATCTGGAGGAATATCTCCTGTTTGAATGATGGTTGATTGGACCATATGGTGGACTGGTAGGTGGAGGGGATGGGCTTTGATTTTCAATTGGGAAGGGAAAACCTGGGATTTTCAGATTTGGATTTTCCCAGATGTGCCAATATGACTTCTACAATAAATTCTTACTTGGATGAACTTTGTTTCTGAGTGCTGAATGAAATGGGGAGTTTCACTGGAATGCTGACAATGTGCTTTTAATTAATTTTTTTCTTAAAGGATAACTGAAAGGCAAAATAAATGCACCCCCCCTAAAAAAGAGAAATATTTTTAAATAAATGCATCTGGTAACTACTAACTAATGTAAGAAATAAAACAGAAATCCAGAAAAGACATTTTTAAACACAGGCTTCCATTCACAATTTCAACATTGTGAATACCAGATCTTTAAAATTTGACAAGCATCACTGAATCAAATTGATCCCCTCACCTCTGCTCAGTCAAGTTTTGATCTTGTATAATGTATCAGTTTGTTCAACAAGGATCAGATACAAAACCTTTTCTCAACTATAAACTCATGATTAACAGCAACACTTTTTGGAGCTCTTTATTAGTTTTGAAAAGTATAAAGTTATAAATTTATACATCTCCAGAAACAATTAAAAATAAGCTAAAATTCAATAATAATTTAGATGCAATTGTTCTACAAGAATTATTTCTGTAAGTGACACCTAAATAGATGAAAAGTCCTTGTATGTACAATCTTATTCATTCTTCAACACAGTGACTAAATTAGTAGACCAGCAAAATATTGTGGACATAATATATTTAGATTTCAGGAAGGCATTCGACAAAGTAGACCACAACTCACTTCTTAGTAAGCTTGGAAAAAGTGGAATAGATAGCACCACCACGAGATGGATTCGCAACTGGCTGGCAAACCATACTCAAGGAGTAGTCCTTAATGGGTCTAAGTCCACATGGAGGGAAGTAAGCAGTGAGGTGCCACAACGTTCTGTCTTAGGTCCAGTACTCTTCAATATCTTCATTAATGACTTAGATGAGGGAATAGAAGGGGAACTTACCAAATTTTCAGATGATACTAAGCTGGCAGGAGTAGCTAACACCCAAGAAGATAGGCTCAAGATCCAGATGGATCTTGATAGACTAGAATACTGGGCCATATCTAATAAAATGAAATTCAATACAGAGAAAAGTAAAGTCCTAGGCAAGAAAAACCAAAAGTACACATGTAGATTGGGTGAAACCAGGCTCAACTGCGATAACTGTGAGAGGGATCTTGGAGTCTTAGTGGAAAATCAGCTAAATATGAGCCAGCAGTGTGCAGCAGCAGCCAAACAAACTAATGCAATCAATCCTAAATTGCGTTAACAGAGGAATGCAATCGAGATCAAGTGAGATACTAATACCACTCTATAAAGCCTTAGTAAGACCACACCTAGAGTACTGCATCCAGTTTCATTCACTACATCATAAAAAAGATATTGAGATTCTAGAAAAGGTACAGAGAAGAGCAACCAGGATGATTAGGGGACTGGAGGCTAAAACATACAATGAACGGTTGTAGAAACTGGACTTGGCTAGTCTAGTAAAGAGAAGGACCAGGGGAGACATGATAGTGGTCTTCCAATATTTGAGGGGCTGCCACAGAGAGGAAGGGGTCAAGTTATTTTCTAAAGCACCTGTAGGCCACACAAGGAATAATGGATGGAAACTGAACAAGGAGAGATTTAACCTGGAAATAAGGAGAAACTTTTTGACAGTGAGAACAATCAACCAATGGAACAGCTTGCCTTCTGAAGTTGTGGGAGCACTATCACTTGAGACTTTCAATACAAGATTGGACTGCCATTTGTCAGAAATGGTGTAGGGTCTCCCGCTTGGGTGGGGGGTTGGACTAGATCACCTACAAGGTCTTCCAACTCTGATTATTTGTTAAATCTGTTAAATCTAGTTCAAACAACAAAAAGACCTTAAATTTTGATAAATTTGTTTATAGTGTGGGCTTCTTCACTTCTTAATGAACTGGGTCAATTTTTTCTTCTCAGGCCAGAGATGGTATGCAGCAGGTTCTGACCAGTTCTGGAGAACCGGTAGCAGAAATTTTGAATAGTTCAGAGAACCAGCAAACCCGACCTCTGACTGGAGATTTGACAGTATCCTTCCCATGCCACGCACACCAAGCCATGCTCACAGAACCAGTAGTAAAATTTTTTGAATCCCACCACTGTCTCAGGCCAATATTTAAACTTTTTCCAAATATCTTCTGAACCATTTCCTGACAAATTAAATGCTGTCACCTCCAGACTAGCTGTGGATGAAGGAAACATAGACAAAGTTTGATTTAACAAATTAATTATCTCCAATGAAAAAATAAAGAAGTCAAAATAATTCCCACAATGACTTATTTTAAAGACTGCTATGTTAATATTTAGGGGATCTCCTTCACATGGATGAAGTGAACAGAGGTTAAGTTGGACTTAGTAATTTATAGAAAATATGTTCTGAGACACTTGAAGTACATCCATGGATTTGTATAGTACCAGGCTAGAAAATGAGAGACCGTGAGCTGAAGTCCCATTTTAGTTATAAAAACCAGCTGGATGACTTTGGACTAGTCACTCTTTCAGAGCCTAACCTCACATGGTCATTGTTATGGGGAAAATAGGATAGAGGTGCATTAGATATGTTCAATGCCTTGAGTTATTTTTTAAAAATAATAAAGGCTGGGTACAAATAAATAAGTAAAATAAATAAGAGTGCATTCCCCTATATCTATGATGGTGAACCTATGGCACGCATGCCAAAAGTGGCATGCACAGCCATCTCTCTGGGCATGCCAGCCATTGCCCTTGCTCTTCTGGGTTCTGGTGTGCACATGCACATCGGCCAGCTAGTCTTCGTGCATGCAGGAGCATTGAAAACCAAAGAGTAGATCCCTGGCGTGCATGCGTGTGCTGGGAAGCTGAGCTTCCAGTTTCCAGCACATGCATGAGTGCCGGGGGCATGCTCTTCCAGTTTCTGGCACTCCCCCTCATACACACGTGTGCTCCTGTTTCAGCACTGTGCTGAAAAGTTCACCAGCGCTGCCCTATATATTCTCCAATGTATGGGGGAAGCCTAAGCTACTTAATTTATTTGTACAGTATTTGCATACTATATTCTCATGTAACTTATAGAATAACAACGACATGTCATAACATAGTACAATACAAAAACTAGTTCATCTAGCCCAATAAAACCATAAGAATATAATTTACAAATAAATAAATCATATTACCAAGGCTCCTTAATATCACCACCAAAAGCCTGATAGAACAAGACTATTTTAATTACAGTACCCAATACAATGGAGTAGTGTCTCAGTAAAGGAATTAGGAAATCACCACAAAAAAGAAATGCTTCTGGCCCCCTATCCCTTTCACTTCAGGTAATATAGGACTCCCAGCATCCCCTGGGATTCCCAGAATGAACCATTTTTGTATGGGACAAATGGGCCTGAAGTTTGATAGGGGTCAATTTTGACATTATATCCATTAAACCTTTATAGATTAAGAGAAGAAGTCTATTAAACATGATTATTAATACATGAAATAGATATGAATAAAAGGGAACATTAAAGCAGGGAGAGTAGGAATGTTGATCTGCTTAAGGCTAGGTCCCATTGGACAACGGATGCAAAACGTATGCATAAAGGACACAGTGGATGAGCAAAATTTTGGGGGTGGCTCCATCCGTTGTCATCTGCTCCAAAAAGTGGTGAAAATTTGCATAAACAGAACGGAAAAGAATGGAAAAGAATGGACGTGGGTAGTACATATCGGGGATGTTAAACAGATGTTCATAGGAAGCCCAGCGGATGACAATGGATGGAAGCAGATGACACCTCCGAAGGGGTTCTGGGGGAGAATTGTGAAGCAGATGCATAGCGGAAGTGGCGGATGCATAGCAGATGATGCGGATGCATCACGGACGCCTATAGGAAGCAAAGCGGATACTGCACGGATGTATATCAGATGCAAAACATTCACTGCGCATGCAGGGAGTATGAATTGCATCAGCTCTGCAGATATAAAAGGATGCAGCACGCATGCAGTCAGCATTCAGGGGAAAGACGTGCTGCCACATATATCTAGGAGGAACACCATGGTTTATCAGTCAGGAAAAAGAGGAAGCCTGTGCCTACTCATTCCAGCGCTGGCAAGATGGACAGAACCAGTATCCCACCCCCTGGCACTGACTCTGAACCTTCTGCTGCTGCTACTGCTGCTGCTGCTGTGGTGGACCAGCCCCAAGGCCCTCAAAGCCCTGCTGCTGAAGGACCTGCTGCTCAAGCCCCTGAGAGCCCTGCTGCTCAAGCCCCTGAAGGCCCTGCTGAAGCCCCTACCAGAGGGAGGAAGAGGCAAGGGAAGGAGAAGGGAGAGAGGAAACAGTACACCATTTCCGAGGAACATGAGGATGAAGTGCTGGAATGCCTGAGGGAGAACGAGTACCTCTGGAGAAAGGGCCACAGACTGTATCACGACACCAAGAAGAAACAAGCAGCTTGGAGAGACAAGGCAGAGAGCCTGGGGTACACTGCAGATGTATCCCTGGGATGGTGAAAGCACATGCACCCCTGGTATGGCAAGCTACACCTCAAAAAATCCAGGCAGGCCGCTGTCAAGCTCACTGACCGGGAGTTGTACGTCATGGCCAAGTGCAGTTTCCTGGAGGGTGAGATCCGCCACCGAGGAGCAGCCCCTCTGACACCCCTCTCCCTGAGACAGCCCACAGACAGCCAGTCCTCTTCCAGCCAGGAGCCAGCGAGCCTGTCCAGGCAGGTGTCTTCAGAGACCCCCCCCCCCCGACAGCTGCACTCCCCATGTTGGTGGACTTAGAGGATCCCCTGTCACAAATGGAGGCAGAAGCAGCAACCACCAGAGGCCAACCCACCCCCACCCCCACCCCCAGCTCCACAGGACGCAGGCAGAGAGGCAGACTGGAGGGCCAGAACCACAGTGTCCTGTTGGAGATCAGGGACACAATGAAGACCAGCACAGAACTTCTCTCTTAGCTGGTCCACTTGGACAGAGGATCCTCGGGCCACCATACCTTCATCACCTATGTGAGCCACACCTAGGGACCTGCCCGAGGACCAGTACCAGGTGATGAAGGAGAAGATAACAACACTTCTACACAACCCTCAAGGCCCAGCTGAAGCTGCTCCTACCCAGTCCAGGTCTGCTCCTCCAACCCAAGTGATGTCACAGCCCTTCCACGGCTTTCAACAGCCCCTCACCTACCAAGGTTATGACTACCAGGACTTTCCACAGCAAAAACAGACCTTCCCAGTCCAGGCCCAGGTTCATTGCACGCCACAGACTCCAGTCCTCTCCCAGCTGCAGACCAGAAGCCCCACTACACTCCTCCTTCCTTCACCTCACAGCCAAGCCCGTCAACGGACAATCTGTCATCAGTCTTGGGCCTCACATCTCAAGTCCCTGATGAGGGGCCTCTCAACCTCATGGGACTGAGTCAGCTCTCAGACAGCTTCCTGAAAACACCATCCCCTGTTGTACTCTCGGGGCCAAGCACCCCAATGACGCCTCAGACCAGCACTCAAGCCACAGCCACCTCCGCAGTCCCTGCCCACTTAACAGCTGAGACCATGGACATGACTCAGAGTGACTGAGAATAGTGTCAGAGACTGAGTTGTTTACTTGTTCACTTTATCTTTGCTTAAGACACTTTACTTGGTTCATTTTGCTTTTTTAATAAAGTCATAAAGTTTACCTAAGACAGTTAATAAAGGTTATCTTTGCTCAACACACTTAATTCAGTTTACTTGGTCCATTTTGCTTTTTTTAATAAAGTCATAAAGTTTACCTAAGAAAGTTAATAAAGGTGATCTTTGCTTAAGACACTTGGTTCATTTTTTTACCTTAGTAGTGTTGGTGAAAACTTTTAACAAATGGTTAAGCCTTTGCATGCTTGTGGGATAGATAAGGATAGTTGTGGGATAGATAAACCTCCAGTGCAAGCATAGTGGGACTGTATGGTCCACCATCCCAGCTGCCACACATATGGATCTTTATTATCAATAACAATTTATTCATTGATCAATACATTTTAAAATAAATACATTTAAAATAAACAAAGCTCTTTATTAATGCCCTACTCATTGTAGGACCACTCAACATACATGGCACAATTTCATCAGTGTTATGCGACAGGCTCAAGGAAGCATCCATTAATCATCTATCATCCTATCATCCAGCTGGGGAGTTGCACCAGTGTCTCAGGAGGTTGAGCTGCTTCTTCCCTTCATGTGAAGCTCTGTTGGGGCCTTGTACATCCACAGTGTCCATCGGGTTACGTCCTTGCCTCCATTCACCAGGCTCCATGTCCCCATTCCCTTGTTGACAGTCCAAAAGTCTGTTCTGCATCACTGGGTAGGGGTGCGCATGAGATTGTGCAGGATCTCATTCCTCCAGCCTTGTTCAGTGGTGGGGCACTTGAGGAGCTCCTCCACGTATTCTTCGATGATGGCCTGCACCTCTTCTCTGACCACTTTGCTGATGCTGTTGTGTGGCATCCTCCACACATACTGCATGTCTCTGTAAGTGGTTCCAGAGGCCAGGTGGCACAGGTCAGTACCACCTTCAGTCTAGGGTCCAGGTTGGGACGGAAGTTGGTGCTAGGCTTGGACAACCTGGGTATCAGACACTCTACAACTTTGTCAAACATGGCTGGTGGCATGCTCATGAAGTGATGGAATGCACGAGGGTCTTCATTCCTCAGCTCCACCATCAACTGGTCATACAGTCCAAACTCCATTCTTCTCACGATCCATCCTCGGACCCACACAGCTCTTGGACATCTTCTGTGTATAAAAGGTGAAACAGTCTGAACAGGTTTTGGTTCTGGTAATGAATGATCGCAGCTACCATACGGACTGTGTCATGATCCATGGTGGAGAACAATTGATGATGTGGAAGACCAAGACCAAGGGTGAAGAGGTCTGTACACCATGGCTGCTGGACTCATACTGAGATCCAGATGATTTTCTCCCCTTTTTTATGGGAAATATCAGTAGTCCGCTAGGTGTCCTTCTGCATACTCTAGACATACTGCAGACATCCTAAATATCCGAGATAAATCCCAGATACAAACGTTTTGTTTGTTTTAATTCTTTATATATGAGATGCATACGCTTACATCCTTTCTATTTCCGTGGTACTAACGCTGTGTAGACATTCCATGAATCTTTTGTCTCCTACCTTTTTCTGTTTTCAGCTGCAGCGGATGTGAGTTGAGGGGATGGGCAGAGGATGCAGAGAGGATACAGCAGACGTTTAACAGATGATAACGAACATAGAACATTTGTTGCCCGTATATGTCACAGATGTACATCGTATGTGGCGGAAAGTTCATCCATTCACAAAGTTTTGTGCAGCTCAAAACTTCTTGTGCGGATGAAATGTCAGTGGACAGATGCTTCAGTGATAGAGCGTATGAAACACGTATGCAGTGAGTACACAATGGATGCATAGTGTTTTCCAACGGATGGCAAGCTTTTTTTAATGTTTTACATTCTCTTTGCATCCGTAAATGCAGTGGGACAGGGGCTTTATGCACACCTCTTATGGATCTCTTAGGAATGGGGTGAGGTTACCAGCAGACAGTCTGAGGTTAAAGTTTGGGATTAGTGAAAGAAACCATTGAATCAGGTAGAGTATTCCAGGCACTGACCACTCTGTTGCTGAAGTAGTATTTCCTGCAATCAGGTTTTGTGCAATTTACCCTGAGTTTGTATCTATTGTGTGCTTGTGTATTGTTTTTAAGATCCTTTTGTTTTTAAGATCCTATTGCCTTTAAGATCCTCATAAACCTATGATCCCTGTTAACAGCTGAATGTTGCATTTTAAACTAGTTGCAGTTTGAATTGTCTTCAAAGATAGCCCCATGTAAAGCATATTGCAGTAGTTTATGCTAAGGGTGATGAGGGCATGTTCTACTATCAAAAGGGCTTTGTAATTTAAATGTAAAACCTAAACTGATATTATTTGGAAAAATTCTCTAGGGCATCTAACTTTCATTGTCTCTCTAATGAAAAAGAAAGGTCAAATTTCCAGAAAAAAATAAGAAAATTTCAAACATATTTATTTCAGTTAAAATAAACTATTCTGCTTTCTTTTCATGTCCAGAATTGCCATTTCACATCTACCGGCATTGAGCAAAATAAGTGCCCCCGTGCCTTTGAAGAGAACAAAAAGAAAAACATTCAATTGACATAACTGAGATACTGATTAGACTTTGTCTATTTAGTTCCTGTTATGACTTACTAAAATGAAACTATTCATTTACTCTCATCAGAGGAACCATATCAAAAACATAATACATGATCTTGTTTACATAAGCTAAATCCTGATTAATGTATACCATATGAGAGCATGTGCTATTACTAATGAATAGTTCCCTCTATGGCAACAAAGTTGGCACTTACCAGAATAATAGCCAACTGGCTAGCATCTTCAAAATAGCAACATTAGCAATTAGAATGAATACAGCTTTCAAACAAAGGTTCAAATGGGGCAGCACTATTTGGATGGCTTTCTGAACAGATGCCTGGGACAGCAATATTTATGTCTGCTTCTTTCTTGGCCTACAATATGAAGCTAAAGCTGCGCTTCAACAAATAACTTTGTCAACAGCTTGAAAAAAGCCATTAAAAGAACGAATGCTTGTCTTTCTGAAATTACTTATAAATCTAACCAGGCAAGAAATTTAGAGGGAAATTAGGCCAGATCAAAGAACTTCTATAACCCAATCAAGAAAAAGGGATCCAAGGACAAAAGCCACTGCTTTCCATCCATATACCCTGAATATGTATACAAGTGTTAAGACCCATTTATTTAATAACACTTAACTGATTAATCCCTTTTGATATGTCTTTTAAAATTGAAATCAGTAGTAAATCTACTCTGGATTATGCATGACATAGTTGTGAAATTCTTCATATATTAAAACTGAATTTCCATTGGCTGAGTTTGTCTATTATTTTTAGTATCCCTGCTAAAGCCCATGTCACACTGCACCAACAGATGGAAAGACGATGTGAAATGGAGAAAAACGCTTGCCATCCGTTGGTTAACGCGATGCATCCATTGTGTACTCACTGCATACGTTTTTCATATAATCGATCTGTCCAGCATCCGTCTACTGTGATTTCATCCGCTCAAAAAGTTTTGAGCTGCACAAAACTTTTTGAGCGGATGAAGTATCCAACGCATCCGTTCTACATCCGCGACGCATACGGGAAACATCCGTTATACGTCCATTGTCATCCATTACGCATCCGCTATATCTGCTAGGCATCCGCTGAGCATCCGCGCAACTCAAATCTGCTCCAGCAGAAAACGGACACAGGGGGGAAGCGAAAAAGACACGGAACAGAAACACAGCCTTAGTAGCACGGACAGAGAAAGGATGAAAGTGGATGCAGCTCGCATACAAAGCATTAAAACGGAAAAAAGTTCGTGTAGGGGACGTATCTCAGATATTTAGGATGTCTGCAGGATGTCTAGAGGATGCAGAAGGACACCTAGTGGAAAACCTATATTTCCTATAAAAAGGGGGAGGAACTCACCTGGATCTCACTTTCAGTCCAGCAGCCCTGGTGTGCAGACCTCTTCAGCCTTGCTCTGGCTCTTCCACATCATCCAGTCTCTCCACCATGGATCGTCACACACTCCTTTTGGTAGCCGCCATCATTCTACAACAGTGCGAAGCCCTCTACAGGCTCTTTCACCTGTTCTACGCAAGGAAAAGGAGGCGTCCAAGAAGTGTGTGGGTCCGAAGATGGATCGCGAGAAGAGCTGAGTACAGATTGTATGACAAGCTGATGGTGGAGCTGAGGAATGAAGACCCTCGAGCATTCCAGCACTTCATGAGGATGCCACCAGCCATGTTTGACGAAGTTGTGGAGCGACTGAGACCTAGGTTGACCAAGGCAAATACCAACTTTCATCCCAGCCTGGACCCTGGACTGAAGGTGGCACTGACTCTGCGCCACCTGGCCTCCGGGACCACATACAGGAACATGCAGTATGCCTGGAGGGTGCCACACAACACCATCAGCATTGTGGTCAGAGAAGTGGTGCAGGCCATCATCGAAAAATACCTGGAGGAGCTCCTCCAATGCCCCTCCACTGAAGAAGGCTGGAAGAAAGTTGCAGAGCAGTGGTTTCAGAAGTGGAACTTTCTCCACACCGTTGGAGCCATAGATGGCAAGCACGTGGCCTGCAAAGCTCCAGCCAAGTCAGGGTCCACTTATTTCAACTACAAGGGCTTCTTCAGCATCATCCTCTTTGCCATGGTCGATGCTGACTACAAGTTCATGTACATCGATGCTTCAGGCAACAGGTCAGCTTCAGATGCCCAGATATACAACGCCAGTGACCTCAAGGAGGGGCTGGAACGCAACCTCATCATGGTCTTCCCAGATCCAGACCCCCTGCCCAACGACACACAAGATGTGCCCTACTTCATCATGGGGGATGACACCTTCTCCCTCAGAACCTACCTCATGAAGCCCTACACTTCCAGATGCCTCACCCGTGAAGGGGGGATCTTCAACTACAGGCTGTGCAGGGTAAGACGGGTGGTGGAGAACACCTTTGGCATCCTGGGCAACAGCTTCCAGGTACTTCTCACCACCATGCAGCATCGCCCAGAGACCGTGAGGAACTTCGTGGAAGCTTGCTGCATCCAGCACAATCTCATGCGCACCCGCTACCCAGTGTTGCAGAACAGGCTCGTGGAGTGTAGTGGGGCTGTCTGGTCTGCAGGTGAGCGAGGTGAGACGCTGGTGGCATCTGTGGCTTCGGTGGCATCTGTGGCATAGATGGCATCGGTGGTGTTGGTGGTATAGGTGGCATTGGTGGCACCTGTGGCATTGGTGGAATCGGTGCCACCGGTGGCACCTGCAGACCTGGAGTAGATCAGAGCAGGTTCAGCTGGGCCTGGAGGGTGGTATTCTTGATGGTGTCCCTGATCTCCAAGAGGACAGTGTGGCTCTGTCCCTCCGGTCTGGCTCTCTGCCTGCTTTCTGTGGAGGTGGAGCTGGGGGTGGGTGTGGGTTGGTCTCTGGTGGCAGCGGCTTCTTCTTGCTCCAACTGTGTCAGGGGTCCTCCATGTGCTCCGCCACGGGGAGTGCAGCTATCGGGGGAGTCTCCGTCGTGGGGCACTCCAAAGATACCTGCCTGGACACAGGAGCTGACTCTTGGCCAGAAGAGGACTGGCTCTCTGTGGGCTGCCTGAGAGAGAGGGTTGACACAGGGGCTGCTCCTTGGTGGTGGATCTCACCCTCCAAGAAGCTACACTTGGCCATCACGTAGGTCTCCCTGTCGGTAAGCTTGACCGCGGTCTGGCCAGATTTCTTCAGGTGCAGCTTCCTGTACCAGGTGTGCATGTGCTTCCGCCCCCCCAGGAGGACATCCGAAGTGTAGCCCAGGCTCTCCGCCTTCTCTCTCCAAGCCGCCTGTTTCCGCTTGGTGTCTCGATAGAGCCTGTGTCCCTTCCTCCAGAGGTACTCCTTCTCCCTCAGCCATTCGAGCACCTCCTCCTCATGTTCCTCTGCAATGGAGTACTGTCTCCTCTCACCCTTTTCTCACGAATGCCTCTTCCTCCCCCTGGCAGGACCTACTGGGCCCTCATCAGTAGGGCTTTGAGGTTCTTGGGGCTGGTGCACCACACCACCACCACCAGCAGCAGCAGCAGGACCAGGAGCACTAGGAGCACCAGCAGGACCAGCAGCACCAGCAGGACCAGGAGCAGCACCAGCATAGTCAGCACCAGCAGAGTCAGCACCAGCAGCAGAAGCCCCAGCAGAAGTAGAGTCAGCGCCAGAGGGTGGGGTGGTGGTCTTGTCCTTCTTGCCAGAGCTGGCAGGAGTAGGCACAGGCTTCCTCTTCTTCCCCATGGTTGTTGGCTGAAGATGTGTCTGGAAGCAGGTCTTTCCTCTGAATGGTGACCTGCTTGCGAACTGCATCCTTTTCTATCCACGAGGCTGACGCAATGCATCCTCCTCGCATGCGCAGTGAACGCTTTGCATCCACTAGGTATCCGCTAGGCATCTGCTAGGCATCCGTGATGCATCCGCGTTATCCGCTAGGCATCCGCTCTATATCTGCTCCTTCCGCTGCGCGTCCGCTTCGGTGTCCTCCCCGGGAAGACCTGCGGATGTGTCATCTGCTTCTATCTGCTTCCATCCGCAAGGCTTCCATTGAGCATCCACTTAACATCCTCGCTACATCCTCCCCCCGTCCGTTCCTTTCCGTTGTTGTCCGCTCTGTTTATGCAAATTTGGGGTACTTTTGAGAGCGGATAACAATGGATGGAAAATTTGCTCGTCCGCTGTGTCCTTTTTACATACGTTTTGCACCCGTCGGCTGATGTGACCTAGTCTTAACAATAATGCAACATACATAAAAGGCACACAACTTTGTCCAGGCAGAGGACTTTTGCTGTTTTTTAAGTGGTATGCTAGGGTTGATTTCCGAAAAGTTATGGATGTGGTAAAAGTGTGATAAACAAAAACAAAAAACAGTTTTATTTGTGTTAGGAATATAAGTCACCTGACAGGTATTTGGGTTAGAAATATATAAACCAGGTAATACATTTTAATACTGTCTCTTTAAGGGATTGCAAGAGCATGCATTTGGGTGTGGTTTTTCAAACGGCCATAAAATGGAGCCAGAAACCTGGATTGTCTTAGTCTCAGAAGAGAGTGTGCCTGAGTGAGTCGCTGTTTTTCATTCTGTTGGAAAGTATTGCCATTCCTCCATTTTTCCTAATTGACTGATATTTTCTGGATTTAATGTAAGTCTGTTACTGACCTGTTTTTGACACATTAGTTTTATTCTAAGGGTGAAAAAGCAAGATATGACTCATTTGACATGAAGTGATATTGTTACAAGATCCATCCCTGTCTGGCTGAAGCATGAGTGAGATTTGAAACTCACCCATTTTAGTCTTTTGATATGATAAATGCTTCAGTTTGCAGTGAGGAAATTTGCTGATCCAACAGATCTCTTGGTTAAAACTTTGCTGATTGGCTGTAATGCCCAGTTGACCCAGGCCATCAACGGATCGGCTCCTAAGTGTCTTCTGTTAGCTTATTTAGCCTGAACCTTTGGTTTACTGAGCCTACAGGTCCATGCAGTTTTCTTGGGAGATTTCACATAACTTTAGCATTTTATCCACCTATCGAGCCTTGAGTGAGATTTGAAACTCACCCATTTTAGTCTTTTGATATGATAAATCACCATTTGTCAATTGCAAAAGGCAACTTTACTTGGAACAACTTACATCCTACAAACATTCCTTAAACATAGACATTATTGAATCTCCATAGACATTATTGAGCATCTGCCTATCCCAGGTATCTGGGAAGGCTCGATAGGTGGATAAAATGCTAAAGTTAGTCTAAATATCCAACCAAGCATAATAGCACTGGTAGCTGGGAAAGCAAGACAGGATATGTAATTTGTGTACCATATGCCACACTATTCCACTATCTCCTTACCTGAATTAGATGGCTTGTTCTCAGGATGATCTAATCATCTAATAATCCTACTATTATGTCATTGCTATAACTTCATTGGTCAGACAATATCTACCCAGGCGGTTCATGTATTTCATTAGTTTTATTCTAAGGGTGAAAAAGCAAGATATGACTCATTTGACATGAAGTGATATTGTTACAAGATCCATCCCTGTCTGGCTGAAGCATGAGTAATGTTTAAGGAATGTTTGTAGGATGTAAGTTGTTCCAAGTAAAGTTGCCTTTTGCAATTGACAAATGGTGATTTTTGTCAATGCTGATGGTATTCAAGTGGTGCCTCAGATGTTTTGGGACTGCATCCTAAACACCTATTATTTGTTGGTATTATGTTTCCTTTCCTGTAATTTTACTTCTATTTTCAGGTGACTTTCTCCAGTTCTTGCTCTTATTATGTTGTTTCCAGATACTGCCAAGTCCACTAGCCTGACTTTTTCATCTTTCTTATAACTGTTTTTAAGTCAGAAGCAAGTGCTTGTCTGTTTGAATTCTATAAGTCTCCCAAAGAATTTTAGCAACTTCTTTTCCGAGTTATCTGATTTGTGATCTCTTCTTGTAGGCAAGTGGTATTTCTTGTAGATATTCCAATGTACCATGGTTGCTACTTTGCTGCTGAAAAATTAGCCACAAAAGCCTCACCTATCAGAAAAATTGTTTGAACTCACTGAAACAATAACACAGTTATAGAGGCAACCCTGAAGAAATCCCCAAGAGAAATAAATCCCATACTTTTGGCAATGGCAAGAAAGCAGAAGCAGTATCCATTAGCAGAAGAAATCAACAGGCCAAATCATTGAGAGCAGCAAGAGATGTTACAACTGTGGCAAAACCATTGTAGCAGCAGCAACTGAAACCAAGAGGACAGCAGGGCAGCATCATTTGTAGGTTGATTTAATAGTGGTGAAGAATAATGTGACAGAACAGCTGATAGGAGCTGTGTTACCCTGCACAGTCATGCAGAGCTCATCCTGCATGTACAATTTTTTGGAAAAGGTATGTGTGAGGCAGATAAGGCATTAAAAGATTAATTCTAGGGAAGTTAGCATTGTGTGTAGAGAATAGCACATTGCTGACATATAGAAATGAGGTACTGTGACTGAGGATTTGGTATTAATTGTAGATAGAAGAGACTGAAGACACTGAGATAGACACCAGTTCAAAAAGTCTAAAAAGACATCAGTTCAGCAACAAGTGGTGACCAAAGTAGTCAGCCAATGTAGGAAGCTCTGTGACTGAGAGTTATTGGCTGATTTTTTCTGGCAGTAATCTCTAAGAAAGGCCAAAATGCTAAGAAAACTAACTGTGGAAGGTTGCAGCATTTAACCAGCTAGCCAACCAGTCTACCAAGCTGGCAACCAGCCAACCAGGATACCAAGTTTTCCACCAACCAACCAACACCAGACAAGGAGGGTGGCAGGAAAAGCAAAAGAAAAGCCCTGTATGTCTCTTTAATTCAATTCTTAGACACAAGCACCTGGTTGTGAAAGTAATTGGCAAAGTAGCTTGAACAAGGAAGGAAGAAAGGAGCTGTATTTATTACATCCAAGGGCAAGGAATCCCAGCAGTAGCAAACCAGCACTCGCTGTCACTATAGGAGAAAAGGAAAAGACAGGAAAGAAACATCTTTGGAGTTCTGGGTAGAGAAATAAAGAGGTAGAGACAATTTAGTTCTTTACAGAAAAACTTTTGGAAGCCTCACCTGTTTAGGGATACGGCAGATTGCCATGTACCAACTTAAGAACAAACTTTGAAAGTGAAAGTCAAAGAAATATATAATCAGACAGTGGACAGGTGAGAAAAAAACTTTTTATGTATTGCATTTATTAAACAATATAAATTAAATTCATCAGGGAAAAAAAAAACCTCTATGTGATTACCATACCAAACCTCATAATCAACCAGAAAATTAAAGGGGATGGCATTAAGAAGAAAATATGGCTACCGTTCTTTGTAATATAATCCAACTACATTAGAAAAATTAATTTCAGCCTCATATTCGAATAAGACAACATCAGGGAGAATACAGCAAATGTTTCTTTGGTGAAACAGGGAAAACAGACTGCCATATTGGAGAGAAAAAAACACACCCAAATCAGAAAATCAGACTGAATTGTCAAATCGAATCAGATGGCTCTGAAATGACTGGGATACTTTTGCATACATGCAAAAATACCTTTTCTGAATTGATCTTAAAATCTATATGGAATCAATATAATTTTATAACAAGTGTCCACATCAAATTTCCCCAAACTATAGGAATTGTCTAATTGAGTAAAATCAAATTGCTGAATCAAATCCATTATTCAAATACAATTTTATCTAATTACAGAAGTCAACTACTGATGTCTTCATTTTTCTTTTTCTTGATCCACCCCCATTTGCATTACTACAGAGATTTCACTTAATTTCAGATATTCTTCTTGGATGGCAGTTCAGATATTGGGAATATATTAGGAAAATTGGGGATCACTTAATAACTGAATAAGGACAACAACATCTGTTCTTCTTTCTTCTTAAGTTGGCTTTATGCATTGTGAGACTTATTTCTCATGTTCTCAGAACAAAACATGTCAGAGGACATGAAAACTCTTTAACTTCACAACATATGGACAGACTTAACCATAGTTTCAATTAGGAAACCATGATAATGCAATTCAAGGAGCTGGTTGTCACCTTTAAAGCCCTTCATGGCTTGGAACTACATTATCTGAGGGACCGTCTCTTGCCAGTCACATTTACCCAACCCATTAGAGGGGGAGGCAGGGAATGTTGCAGGTCCATCCCGGAGGGAGATACACCTGATGGGACCCAGAAGAGGGGCCTTCTCCATGGTGGCTCCCTCTCTCTGGAACATCATTTCTCCAGAGATTAGAATGGCCCCAATTCTAATACTCTTCTGGAAGGCACTGAAGACCTGATTCTGCCAGTGGGCCTGGGAAACCCAGAGCAGAATGGAGCCCATTAAATGGCTCATGTGATTTGCTGTTGTCGGGGTGGGGTGGGTGGGAGTTGGGTGATTTTGATTTTGTTATATTGTACTATATTAATTTATTTGATTATTTTTTGTTAGTTTTTATTGTTTTCAATGTGGCTTTATTTTGTAAGCCGCCTTGAATCATCATGGGCGAATAGGAGGCAATATAAATTCAATAAATAAATAATCCTGTACTAAGCCGAGCCCAAAAATATTAGATCTTGGAAGCCAGACAAATCAGCTATCAATAGATACCTACAGATAAATCACATTTCCACATCAGTCAAAAGAGATAATACAAAAGTAAAAAAGGGAGCAAAAAGACCACAAGAAAGATACTAGCAAAGTGCTACCTATGAATATAAGACTCCATAAAAACAAATTACACATGTGCTGAGGAAGAGAAAGAGAAAGAGAGATGGGGGGAGAGAGGGAGGGAGAGGAGGAAAGGAAAGGGAGGGAGAAAGAGAGAGAGACTGATACTATATTGGGGGAGGGAGGGGACAGAAGGAACAGCAACCTAAATAAGACAGGCATGATCATGAGGAGACTGCTGTCATATCAAAGATTAAACATGAAATCCAACAACAAAAAATTAAGAAAGTAGAGGAAAAGATTTAAAAATCTGTGAAGTTATTCACACAAAGACAGAAAGCTAACAAAATGGAGGTAGTAGAGTAGAATATATGCAGGATATATTGGAGAAAGCAAAGAGCCAGTTCATATCTCCGACTGTAAGTTACCATGTCTGCTATATATCTGATTTAATGCATATCTTAGGCAATATTAAAAAGTTTCCATCATTAACAATTACACTGATTTGTATCTTCCCTGCTATGAATTAAATGAAGTACTTTGTGTCAGTCTTCAAGATCTTCTGCTATTGCTTTGCATCTTTTCGACTGCCATAAGTAACGGGGGGTGGAAAAGGGAGGTAGGAATAGTTGGGGAAGTGAGCTGGAGGAGTTACATTTGTCTGATGTATAAATGGAAGGGGGGAGCATAAAATAGAGTTAGGTTTCTATTTCTCGCTTAGCTTTCTTCTCTCTGCGCAACTGCAACCCGTTATCAAACTATGCCAAGGTCAATGGACAGAGGCCTCATCATCACCTGAAGATGCCCACATGATCATATCCACAACTTCTAATTGGAAGTGTCATTTGAACTATTGGGGGTGGGAACATTTCCATCACTTTCTATATGTGAATTGCGCGCCTAAATTCTCAGATTCAGAATTCTTTGGTTGCTACCACTTCACTTTCAGTAAAAGATATCTTTTCTCTAAACTAAAGAGTCTAAGTATTTCTTTCCTGGATTTTGAATGGAGCTCCACCTGACATTATTCTGAATCTCACCCCACCTGCCCACCCAGTGAGAATACCCAATTTTCTTCTGAGGGGGCCTGGACATCATGTCATCTTCAAATAGTGACCAGGAGGATCTGGGAGCCATTGGAGGCCAAGATTCTTTGCTGGTGCAGGAAGCCCAATCGCTAGCAGAGCTCAGTCTGGAAGAGGATCCAGCTGTGAAGCCTAGATGGTCGGTGGGAGTTGGTTGGAAAGATCTGGAGAAGGACCCCCCCCGGGGTCACAACTACCCGCCGGCGTGGAAAAGAGGAGCCTTGGCAAGAGAAGGAAAAGAGGGAACTCTTGCTGGATCAAGCCAGGAAACTCCTGAATGAAGCCTTTGAACAACCTCAAGCTCCACAAAGGTATGAAGAGGGAGGGGAAGCAGCCCCATCCAGAAGAAGCAGAGCAATTCCCTCTCCCATAAATCAACCCGATCCAGCAGCAGCCCCGGGGCCTTCGGCGGGAGGTGTGATTCCTAGAAGGTGTAGAGCTCCTAGGCTGCCTCCGTTAGAAGTAAAATACGGAGGGGATCCCAAAGCCTTGGGATTTTTCTTAGCTCAAGTATGGAGCCATATGGAGGAGTATGGGGAGGATTTTCCCTCAGAAGCAGCCAAAGTGAGGTGTGTTACCAGGGCTCTGGAGGGAATAGCGGCAGAGTGGATGGTGACTTTGCATAATGATAATGCTCCTCAGTTGAAGAATTATAACCTATTTATGGCTGCACTGCGGGCTAGGTTTGAGGACCTACTGGCGGAGCGCAAGGCCCAAATTAGGATGAAAACAATAAAACAGGGGCGGAGGTCTGTGGCTGATTACACTCAAGAATTTAGGCAGTTAGCAGGCCATTTCCGAGGCTGGCCCCAAGAAGCCCTGATAGAACTGTTTAAAGATGGTTTAAATGAAGATGTGTACCAGAGATGCACTGCTAGAAGAGACCCCAATGACTTGCAGATGTGGTACCTGTTGGCAGAAGAAGTGGAAATTGATTTAGTCCGAAGTAAACGGCGGGGAGGTTATGGGTGGAGCAAGTTTTCCCCCTCACGCTCTCAAGAGGCTCCTAAACCTCAAAAGGGAGGAGTGGTGGCAAGACCAATCCCTCGGCCTGCTTTCAATGCGGGAAAGAAGGTCATCGGGCTGTGAACTGCAGAGTCAAGTTGGAGCCAAAGGGGGCGCCAAAGGAAGGAAAGAAACCTGAAAAATCCCCAGCGAAGCCTCGCAAAACAGCACTAAAGTCGAAAGAGACAACAGAGGTCGCCCGTCCCACAGGAGAGGAATCAGAAGCCCCAGTGACCCCTGAGGAGGAGGATTCTGACTCGGAAGACGACTTCCTGGTAAGTCCAAGTGTGGGCCCTATGACCATTCCGGTGAAGTTGAGGGTACCCAATTCAGGGGTCGAAGGGGAAATGCTAGCCCTGTTAGATTCTGGGTGCACCAGGTGTATAATAAACACGGAAGTAGTGAAGAAAATGGGCCTAAAGTTAAAACCTTTGAAAATGCCCATTTCCTTTTGCCAACTAGATGGATCAGTGGCTGGAGGTTGCCCTGCACGTTTTGTCACAGAACCTATAGAAATGGTCATGGGAGAGCATGATGAAACCCTGCGTTTTATCGTGGTCCCTGGGATGGAGCAACCATTAATACTGGGATTGCCCTGGCTCCGGAAATGGAACCCCCAGGTTAACTGGAGAAAAGGGTTGTTGCGCATACGCACAAAGCAGCGTCCGGGAGGAGGAGCCAGATCTCAGCCGAAGCCTGGAGGCCTAATTGAAATAGCTTCCACAAGTACTGAGCCCGTAAAAGATGAGGAGAAAATTCCTAAAGAGTATTGGGATTTAAAAGAAGTGTTCAGTGAGAAGGCCTCGGATGAGCTTCCGCCTCACCGACCAACAGACTGTGCTATTGAGATTTTACCTGGGGTGAAGCTCCCGAAACCAAAGTTGTACTCAATGACCCCACGGGAATTGGAAGAGCTAAGATTGTTTATTGATAAAAATTTGGAACGTGGTTTCATTCAACCTGCTAGACCCCAGGTAGCGGCCCCAGTGTTGTTCCGTGAAAAGAAAGATGGTTCCAAACGCTTGGTGGTGGATTACAGAAATTTGAACGTGTACCCCCTTCCTTTGATGAAGGACATGTTGGCCCATTTAACGAAGGGAAAGATCTTCACGAAGTTGGATTTGAGAGAAGCATACTATCGGATTCGAATTAAGGAAGGGGATGAGTGGAAGACCGCTTTTAACTGCCCGATAGGATATTTCAAATTCAACGTTCTTCCTTTTGGTTTACAAGGGGCCCCAGCTGTATTCATGCAAATGATCAATCAAGTGTTACATGAACATTTATACAGGGTTTTTTTGGTTTATCTTGATGATATCCTTATCTACACAGATACCCTAGATGAACATGTGAAGTTAGTGCAGTCGGTTTTACAGAAACTGTGTGCCGCCAAGTTGTATGCTAAATTGTCAAAGTGTGAATTCCACCAAGACAAAATTGACTATTTGGGATATCGCATTGCATCGATATCCCATAGAGGATAGAGATGGATCCAGAGAAGGTGCGTGCCGTTCTAGAGTGGGCTCCACCACGCACCAGAAAACAACCTTTTTGGGATTTGCAAATTTTTATCGGCAATTCATCCCGACGTTTGCTAAGATAGCAATGCCCATCACAAATCTCTTGAAAACAAAAGGGGAGGTGAAGCCGAGGCCAGGAAAGCCGCTGGAGTGGTCCATGGAGTGCCAAGCCGCTTTTGAAAAGCTAAAACGACTGTTTGCTACAGAACCAGTGCTGAAACACCCGGATATGGACACTCCTTTCATAATTCAAGCTGATGCAAGTGAGGTAGCTATTGGAGCGGTATTACTTCAAATCAACGAGAAAGGGACCTTACAGCCTTGTGCGTATACCTCCCTCAAACTGTCTGAAACAGAGAGAAGATGGGCCATCTGGGAGAAAGAAGCTTTTGCAGTTCGTTGGGCCTTGCTGACCTGGAGACATTTCCTGCAAGGAGCAAAACACCCGTTTGAGGTATGGACTGATCATAAGAATCTGGAAGCCTTAAAAACACCCCGGAAGCTATCCCCTAAACAAGTTCGCTGGGCCCAGTACTTCAAGCGGTTCAATTTCTCATTGAAGTACATTCCAGGCGGGAAGAACTTCATGGCGGATGCTCTCTCTAGACTACCTCAATATAATAGTATGCATCAGGAGGTGATAAGCCCAATTGTCTCAGCCAAACACCTAGCTGCCCCAGTGGTCACCAGAGCCCAAAGGAAGAACCAAGAAGTGGTTTTATCGAATGACCTTACCGAACAATTAAAAGAAGCTTTAAAACTGGACGAATGGTTCCTGGCTCATTCAAGTGACTATACAATTAGAGATGGTTTGGCTTGGGTGGGGGCCAAGTTGTTTGTGCCACAGGTACTGAGAAGTCAAATACTACAACAGGCTCATGATTCTAAAGCAGCTGGCCATTTCGGATTTGTGAAGACCTTACATCTGGTTAAGCGGCAATTCTGGTGGCCTACTTTAAAGAAGGACATTGAAGCTTATGTAGCTAGCTGTCCGATTTGTGCTTCGGCAAAGAGACCTCCTGGTAAGCCAGTAGGATTGTTACAAAATGTAGCTAGACCAACGACTCCTTGGAAGGAAATCTCTATGGACTTTATAGTAGAATTACCCGAAAGTGGTGGAAACACGGTCATCTGGGTAGTGACTGATTTGTTTTCCAAACAAATACATTGCATACCTTGTTCCAAGATTCCCTCTGCTAAGACGCTGGCTGAACTATTTATATCACATATCTATAGGTTACATGGCGTCCCGGAACGCATAATCTCTGACAGAGGGGTCCAATTTACCTCAAATTTTTGGAAAGAGTTCCTGAAGTTAATAGGCTCCTCCCAGGGGCTAAGCTCTGCCCACCACCCCCAAACCAATGGGGCCTGTGAGAGGACTAACGCAGTGTTAGAACAATATCTCAGATGTTACATAAATTATCAACAAGATAACTGGACCGAATTACTACTATTTGCCAAAGTGGCATACAACAATTCCGTACACAGCAGTACTGGATTTACTCCATTTAAAGTGGCTTCGGGACAAGATTTCGTTCCCATACCTGAACTTCCTCGTGAAAAGCCCAACATCCATTCGTTGGATGAATGGATAACTCAACTCCAACTTAACTGGCCAGTAACACGCAAAGCATTAGATGAGGCCCATCAAGCTCATAAGAAATTTGCAGACAAGAAAGATCCCCACAGAAAGAATATAAAGTGGGCGACAAGATTTTCCTGTCCACCAGATACCTGCAGACCACTCAAAAGTCAAAGAAGCTTGGTCCTAAATACATTGGTCCATTCACAATTGAACGGATTATAAATCCTGTAATGGTCCAGCTGAACTTACCCAAAACTCTTCGACGAATTCATCCGGTTTTCCATGTTAATTTGCTAAAACCTGAGTGTACTTCTGACCTAAGGCCCATCCAGACTGACTCTCCCATACCAATATTGATTGAAGGCGAACAACATTTTGAAGTTAAAGAAATTCTGGATTCTCGCAAATGGAGGGGTCGACTCCAGTATCTTGTAGCCTGGAAACATTTCCCTTCTTCACAAGCCGAATGGGTTAATGAAACCGATGTTAAAGCCCCTAAGTTGATCAAAGCATTTCATTCCAAGTATCCTGATAAGCCTTAGGAGTGTACTTTTTTGAAATTGTTTAATGATTAATAATTGTCTTTATATTCTCTCCTCTCTTTCTCTCTTCTAGGACTTCTAGGACTGATGATTTCCCTTTTTCTAGGAGGGTCGAATGTCAGTCTTCAAGATCTTCTGCTATTGCTTTGCATCTTTTCGACTGCCATAAGTAACGGGGGGTGGAAAAGGGAGGTAGGAATAGTTGGGGAAGTGAGCTGGAGGAGTTACATTCGTCTGATGTATAAATGGAAGGGGGGAGCATAAAATAGAGTTAGGTTTCTATTTCTCGCTTAGCTTTTTTCTCTCTGCGCAACTGCAACCTGTTATCAAACTATGCCAAGGTCAACGGACAGAGGCCTCATCATCACCTGAAGATGCCCACATGATCATATCCACAACTTCTAATTGGAAGTGTCATTTGAACTATTGTGGGTGGGAACATTTCCATCACTTTCTGGATGTGAATTGCGTGCCTAAATTCTCAGATTCAGAATTCTTTGGTTGCTACCACTTCACTTTCAGTGAAAGATATCTTTTCTCTAAACTAAAGAGTCTAAGTATTTCTTTCCTGGATTTTGAATGGAGCTCCGCCTGACACTTTGGATCACTCATTTTCATCAATCCCAAAGAGTATAGAATTAGTGGTACAGATGCTTAATACAAAATGTTCAAGACTAACTTACGAAAATGTGCTTCAGTATTTGGATAAAGTGTTCCCTTTAGAGTTATCTTATCAGTGAGAAGGATAGCATATAAATTTAATACATAAATAAAAGTGTTACATGCTATATATTAAAATATTAAAAGTTTTAAGATGTAATAATTGTTGGACACTATATTTAATATAACAATAAGTACCATCTAGATAATATCTAAAGGCCATGTCACACTGGCCAACGGATGCAAAAAGGACACAACGGACGAGAAAAATGTTCCATCCATTGTTATCCGCTCTCAAAAGGGGCAAAAAATTGCATAACCGGAGCGGATATCAGGGCGGATGCAAAACGGATGCGGAATGGAAGCCCAGCGGATGGAAGCGGATGGGAGCAGATGGCATAACTGCTAGGCTTCCGGGGGGCCTCAGCAAAGTGGATGCGGAACGGATACAGCGGATGCAGAGTGGACGCCGAGCAGATGAAGCGGATGCACAGCGTATGAAACGGATGCAGAGCGGAAGCCTAGCGGATGCACAGTGGAAGCGGAACAGATGCCAAGCATTAATTGCGCATGCGGGGGGGAAGCATTGCGTAAGCCCCCCGGATATAAAGGGAAGCAGCTCGCACGTGGCCAACATTCCGAGGAAAGATCTGCTGCTGGACACTTCGAGTTCCTTGCCTGCCCTGCCTGCCTGCCTGCCTTCCTGCCAGGCTTCCCGCCAGCCTACCTGCCTTGGTGCCTGCCAGCCTACCTGCCAGGCTTCCTGCCAGCCTACCTGCCAGCCTTCATGCCTGCCTGCCAGCCTTCATGCCTGGCATCCTGCCAGCCTTCCTGCCAGCCTTGGTGCCTGCCAGCCTCCCTGCCAGCCAGCAACCCCACAACCATGGAGAGGAAGCGAAAGCCTCAGCAGCCTACAGCCATCCCTGTCAAGAGGGACAGGGCCAACCTCCCGGCCCCTGCCCCTGACTCTGCTTCTGCTGGGGCTTCTGCTGAAGCTGCTCCTGGTGGTGGTGCTTCTGCTGGTGGTTACTCTGTTGAAGCTGCTTCTGGTCCTGCTCGTCCTGCTCGTGCTCATGGACTTGCTCGTCCTGCTCGTGCTCATGGTCTTGCTCGTCCTGCTCGTCCTGCTTGTGTTCCAGGTCCTGCTCGTGCTCCTGGACTTGCTGTCCCTGCTGGTGCTTACTCTACTGCTGCTGATCCTGGTCCTCCTGGTCCTGCTGCTGCTGATCTTGCTGTTGCTGCCGCTGCTGCTGCTACTGCTGATGATTATGATCCTGCTGGTGAGGATGATGATTATGATCCTGCTTGGGGGAACTGGAGGAGCTCCTCCTTGTATTCTTCGATGATGGCCTGCACCACTTCTCTGACCACAATGCTGATGGTGTTGTGTGGCACCCTCCAGGCGTACTGCATGCATTTGTAGGTGGTCCCTGAGGCCAGGTGGCGCAGAGTGAGTGCCACCTTGAGCCCAGGGTCCAGGCTGGGCCGGAAGTTGGTGTTTGCCTTGGTCAACGTGGGTGTCAGCTGCTGCACAACTTCATCAAACATGGATGGAGACATCCTCATGAAGTTCTGGAAGGCACGAGTGTCTTCGTTCCTGAGCTCCACCATCAGCTTGTTGTACAGTCCGTACTCTGCTCTTCTGGCGATTCATCTTCATACCCAGACGCTTCTTGGCCGCCTCTTTTTCTTCCTGTAGTAGAGTTCACAGAGCCTGTAGATGGCTTTGTACTGTTGCAGAAGGATGGTGGCTGCCAAAAGGACTGTGGTACGATCCACTGGATGCTGTGAAAAAGGAAGAGTCAGATGAAGGCAGCAGAGATCTGCTCAGGTGGGCTGCTGGTCTGAAATTGAGTTGCAGACGAGTTGCTGCCCCTTTATATAGGCAGTGAAGGTGTCCCTTTGCATCCTCTAGGCATCCTCTAGGCATCCTTAATATCCAAGATAGATCCCCTCTGTGAACATTTTTTCCATTTTAAATGCTTTGTTTCCGTGCTGCATCCGTTCTGCATCCGTTCCACGTCCGTTCCGCTTCCTCCCTGCGTCCGGGCGGATGCGAGTTGCGTGGATGCGGAACGGATGCCTAACGGATATAGCAGATGCGTAGCGGATGCGTAGCGGATGCGGAACGGACGAACTGGATACATTTTCCGCGCAAAAGTTTTGGGCAGCCAAAACTTTTGGAGCGAATGAAACGTCAATAAACGGATGCTGGACGGATAGAGAGGAAGCAAAACGGAGGCAGTGAGTACATTGCGTTTTCGAACGGATGGCAAGGTTTTTTGTCCGTTTTACATCCTCTTTACATCCGTTGGTTCAGTATGACATGGGCTTATAATAGTATAGAATATATAGATGGAGAGATATGTGGACTAAAAAGAAAAAAGATTAAGGTAAAGATCATATAGAATATTATTTTTTATGTTGAGCCTTTTGGCCTTAGACCTCTTATCTATAGCATTAAAATTATATCTACTTCTCAAGACACAATTTTTATACACTATGTAAAGTTTAAATATTTACATTTATAGAGGTTTATTATGTGTCTACAATTGTACTCATGCAGACCAAAAACTTTATGATGACTTAACTGCAATCCTAAATTGTATTAACTCCCTCTCCAGAGTAACAATGTTCAGATGTGGTAAAATAGTATATTGTCTTTTGAATTGTGTACTAGAAATCAGCCAGGGTTATTGAAGAAAGTTTTCTGAAAAACACTCTGCTTTAGCATTTACTCAGAATAGGTGTATTCTATTGCTCAGTTGGTACAAGCCAAAGATAAGGACTTTGAAAAGGATATGAGATACTATACATGCAGCCGTTTTGTCTAGCTGCAGATTCACAAAGTGCAGTGCTCACAGGAAATATGACAGTCAGCAGCCATTCGGTCAATATGTAATTAAAAATTGGCAACAAATATTAAGAGCACACTGTGTGTGTTTACAAAGATCAGCATGCTTAGTGGAACTACTCTATATTAAATATGTATAACCCCATTAGGGGAATCTATGCCTACCTTCTAAGCACACTGGATGTAGTGTTCAGATAAAATGTGTTCTGTGGACTAATATTTACGATGAGATTTCAGCAGATGATATTTTAGAAGGATGAGGCAAAGCAGCGATTAGTTCTTTTTCACACAAAAGCATTATTATAAACAATTTGCTGAGTTTCAAAGATTCACGGCAGAGCAGATAAAAAGTCGGGATAAAGAAATCATTACAACTAATGGTGCTATTAATCATGTTTATTATTGATGAGAGAAAGAGATAGAGGGCACACATCAACATCTATTATTCCCTTCCATGTCAACTGAGCACATTCTACACCCTCTAGAGATAACACATATATCTAGAAGTCTCTTTAATAAGTACTATCCAGCCTTTACATTATATAGAGAACTCGATTGGTGAGGAGTCTGTTTTGTCCGGGCCCCACCAATTTTGCTCAGTGATATCAGCCTAAAAGAGACATCATTATGCAATGCCAATTTTTGGAAGACATTCTTGCTGGAAATGTCATGGCATTGCAGCAATGGGGATACATCTGAGCAGCATTCTGGATAACATAATAAGTGAACAGCCTTGGAGAATTATATTACTATGGGATCTGACTTGATGCCACATTAAGTCACATAGGATAAAGGAAGCTATAGAGCAATGGCCCTCATTTTTTTGGGCACCAGGGACCAGTTCCATTAAGCGAGGTTTTTCCACTGACCGGAGGGGTATGTGGTTTTTCATACTGACTGCATCCCATGGAGGAAGCTTCGCTTGTTTGGCAGCCTAGTTTCTGGCATGTTGCAACCTAGTGCTGGTCCACAGACCAGGGGTTCAGAGCCCCTGCTCTAGCAGTTGGACCATGATCTCTCCAATGAGGTAGAAGTACTCCTACATGGAAGAAACAATTTATAAACGGCATCCAAATGAATATCTCTTCTTAAATGTAATAACCCAGGAAGCTCAAAGGTCAAGCAAATAACTTGTCCAAAAGAATCTGAACCATAGACACTGCTGTATTCTGACCTGCCAAACCTATGACCTTATAACTAAAGTGATCAATTTTTATCCTCACAATAACTAGTCAACATTCAGCAATAAACTACAAGAGCTTTGTGTAATTGCACCTATTTATTGGTAATATAGTGGAATCCACTGAATATCTTTGCTCAGCAGAAATGGAAGGGGTTTTCCATCTCTATTACAGCCAGTCATGGCAGACTTGTGAGGTAATCCAGGCAAGAAACACAGCCAAGAATACAAGCTCTATCTTTATTTTAAGGTAACATTATCTTGCAGATTTCTCTTTCCCTTGTCTTTACAATCCAAGAAATGTTGTTTCAGAGAGGTTTGCCATATCCTCATTCCTTCTGTATAGTCTAGACTGCAGTTCCTCCTTTTATCTCCAAAGCTCATTCCCACAAACCATTACATCTGTGATATTCCAAAATTTGTCTCAAGATAGGAGAAAGCCTCCAAAGCAACATGTAAAGCTCCTGTCACACTGAACCAATGGATGCAAAGAGGATGTAAAATGGACAAAAAAGCTTGCCATCCTTTGGAAAAGGCGATGCATCCATTGTGTGCTCACTGCGTACATGTTTCATATGCTCTATCCATCAAACATCCGTCTAGTGCTATTTCATCCCCTCAAAAAGTTTTGAGCTGCACAAAACTTTTGGAGCAGATGAACTTTCCGCCACGTATGATCTACACCCGTGACACATACGGGAAACAAATGATCAACGTCCGTTGTCATCCGTTACACGTCCGCTGTATCCTCTCAGCATCCTCTGGACATCTGCGCAACTCACGTCCACTCCAGCGGAAAGCGGAAAGAGGGAGGAAGCGAAAGGTAAGTGGAACATCCACACAGCATTAGTAGCATGGACATAGAAAGGATGTAAGTGGATGCATCTCGTATAGAAAGCATTAAAACGGACAAAACGTTCGTATATGGGACGTATCTCTGATATTTAGGATGTCTGGAGGATGCCTAGAGTATGTGGAAGGACACCGAGTGGAAAACCAACATTTCCTATAAAAAGGGGGAGGAAATCACCTGGATCTCACTTTCAGTCCAGCACCCCTGGTGTGCAGACCTCTTCAGCCTTGCTCTTGCTCTTCCACATCATCCATTGATCTCCACCATGGATCATCGCACACTCCTTTTGGTAGCCACCATCATTCAACACCAGAACCAAGCCCTCTTCAAACTGTTTTACCTTTTCTATGCAAAGAGAAGAAGGAGACGTCCAAGAACTGTCTGGATCCGATGATGGATCGGGAGAAGAGCAGAGTTTGGACTCTATGAGAAGCTGATAGTGGAGCTGAGGAATGAAGACACTCATGCATTCCGGCACTTCATGAGGACGCCACCAGCCATGTTTGACAAAGTTGTGGAGCATCTGAAACCCAGGTTGACCAAGACAAACACCAACTTCCGTCCCAGCCTGGACCCTGGACTGAAGGTGGCACTGACTCTGTGCCACCAGGCCTCTGGGACCACGTACAGAAACATGCAGTACGCCTGGAGGGTGCCACACAACACCATCAGCATTGTGGTCAGAGAAGTGGAGCAGGCCATCATCGAAGAATACGTGGAGGAGCTATTCCAGTGCCCCACCACTGAAGAAGGCTGGAGGAAAGTTGCAGAGCAGTGGTATCAGAGGTGGAACTTTCCCCGCACCGTTGGAGCCATACATGGGAAGCACATGGCCTGCAAAGCTCCACCCAACTCGGGGTCCAATTATTTCAACTACAAGGGCTTCTTCAGCATCATCCTCTTTGCCATGGTTGATGCTGACTACAAGTTCATGTACATCGATGCTTCAGGCAATGGGTCAGCTTCAGATGCCCAGATATACAACGACAGTGTGACCTCAAGGGTGGGCTGGAACGCAACCTCATCATGGGTTTTCCAGATCCAGACCCCCTACCCAATGACACACAAGATGTGCCCTACTTCATCATGGGTGATGACGCCTTCTCCCTCAGAACCTACTACATGAAGCCCTACACTTCAAGATACCTCACCCGTGAATAGAGGATTTTCAACTACAGGCTGTCCAGGGCAAGACGGGTGGTGGAGAACGCCTTTGGCATCCTGGCCAACAGGTTACAGGTACCTCTCACCACCACGCAGCATCGCCCACAGACCGTGAGGAGCACCGTGGAAGCTTGCTGCATCCTGCACAATCTCATGCACATCCGATACCCAGTGTTGCAGAACAGGCTCGTGGACTGTCAACAAGGCAATGGGGACATGGAGCTTGGGGAATGGAGGCAAGGGCGAAACCTGATAGATACTGTGGATGTGCAAGGCCCCAACAGAGCTTCATGTGGAGGGAAGAAGCAGCGCAACCTCCTGAAACACTGGTGCAACTCCCCAGCTGGAGCACTGGAGTGGCAAGACAGGATGGTAGATGCTTAATGGATGCTTCCTTCAGCCTGTCTTATCACACTGATGAGATTGGGCCATGTATGTTGAGTGGCCTTACAATGAATAGAGCATTAATAAAGAGTTTTGTTTATTTTGAAATGTGTGGATCAATGATTAAATTGTTATTGATAATAAAGGTCCATATGTGTGGCAGCTGGGAGGGTGGACCATACAGTCTCACTATGCTTGCACTGGAGGTTTATCTATCCCACAGCTATCCTTACTCATCCCACAGCTATCATTACTCATCCCACAGCTATCCATCCCACACCTATCTTTACCAAACCCACAACTATAATTACCCATCCCACAGCTATCCATCCCACAGCTATCATTACCCATCCCACAGCTATCCACCCCACAGCTATCATTACCCATCCCATAGCAATCCATCCCACAGCTATCCTTACCAATCCCACAAGCATGCAAAGGCTTAACCTTTTTTTCAAAGTTTTCCCCAACACTTTAAGTAAAAAAAATGAACCAAGTGAGTGAAGCAAAGATAACCTTTATTAATAACAAACTGTATGACTTTATTAAAAAGCAAAATAACTCAAGTAAAGTGTCTTAAGCAAAGATAAAGTGAACAGGTAACAACTCAGTCTTTGGCTCTCTTCTCAGTCACTCTGAGGTGTGCCCATGGACTCAGATGTAAAGGGGCCAGGGACTGTGGAGGTGGCTGTTGCTGGAGTGCTGGTCTGAGGCGCCATTGGGGTACCTGGTCCCAAGAGTACAACAGGGGATGGTGTGTGCAGGAAGCTCTCAGAGAGCTGACTCAGTCCCGTGAGGTTGAGAGGCACTTCCTCAAGGACCTGGGATGTGAGGCCCAACACTGATGACAGATGTTCTGAGGAAAGGCTTGGCTATGGGTGTCTGGTCTGCAGCTGGGTCAGCTGAGGCATCTGTGGCATCTGTGGCATCTGAGGAACCTGGTTCTGGACTGGGAAGGGCTGCCTCTGCTGTGGGAAGTCCTGGTAGTGGTAGGCTTGGTAGGCGAGGGGCTGCTGAAATCCATGGAAGGGCTGTGACATCAGCTGGGGTGGAGGAGCAGACCTGGACCTACAGACCTGTAGCAGCAGGTTCAGATGGGCCTAGAGGGTGGTGCAGAAGAGCTATGATCCTCTCCTTCATTGCCTGGTACTGGGCCTCGGGCATGTCCATGAGGGTCTGGCCCATGTTCGTGATTAAGGGCTTGCGGTTTGAGGATGGTATGTCAAAATAGACCAGCTGGGAGAGAAGATCTGTGCTGGCTTTGATTGTGTCCCTGATCTCCAAGAGGACAGTGTGGCTCTGTCCCTCTGGTCTGCCTCTCTGCTTGCTTTCTGTGGAGGTGGAGCTGGGGGTGGGGGTGGGTTGGTCTCTGGTGGCTGCCTCTTCTTGCTCCATCTGAGACAGGGGATCCTCCATGTACTCTGGCATGGGGAGTGCAGCTGGGGGGGGGGTTTCTCTGTCGTGGGGCCCTCCAAAGACACCTGCCTGGACACGGTAGCTGTCTCCTGGCTGGAAGAGGAGTGGCTCTATGTGGGCTGTCTGAGGGAGAGGGTTGACAGAGGGGCTGCTCCTTGGTGGTGGATCTCACCCTCCAGGAAGCTGCACCTGGCCATGACATAGCTCTTCCAGTCAGTGAGCTTGACAGTGGCCTGCCCAGATCTCTTCAGGTGCAGCTTGCCATTCCAGGTGTGCATATGCTTCCACCCCCCCAGGAGGACTTCTGAAGTGTAGCCCAGGCTCTCCGTGTTCTGTCTCCATGCTGCCTGCTTCTGCTTGGTGTCATGATAGAGCATGTGGCCCTTCCTCCACAGGTACTCGTTCTCCCTCAGCCATTTCAGCACCTCATCCTCACAGACCTCAGAAATGGAGTACTGTTTCCTCTCCCCCTTCTCTTTGCCTTGCTTCTTCCTCTCTGTGGCAGGGGCTTCAGGTCCTTCAGCAGCAGGGCTTTGGGGGCCTTGGGGATGGTCCCCCACAGCAGCAGCAGGAGAAGCAGCAGCAGCACCAGTAGCAGGAGAAGCACCAGCAGCACCAGCAACACCAGCAGCAGCACCAGCAGGAGAAGCACCAGCAGCACCAGCAACACCAGCAGCAGCAGGAGAATCACCAGCAGCAGCAACACCAGGAGCACCAGGAGCTCCACCAGCAGCAGCACCAGCAGCTTCATAGTCAGCGCCAGGGTGTGGGATGGTAGTTCTGTCTTTCTTTCCAGGGCTGGCAGGAGTAGGCACAGGCTTCCTCTTCTTCCCCATGGTGTTCTCTCAAGATGTTTCTGGCAGTAGGTCTTTCCTCTGAATGGTGACCTGCTTGCGTGCTGCCTCCTTTTATATCCACGGAGCTTCCGCAATTCATCCTCCCCGCATGTGCAGTGAATGCTTTGCATCCGCTATGTATCCGCTATGCATCATATAGGCATCCGTGATGCATCCGCATCATCCGCTACACATCCGCTACGCTTCCGTTCCTTCCGCTACGCATCTGCTTTGCTGTTCTCCCCCGGAAGCCCTGCGGATATGTCATCTACTTACATCCACTTTCATCCGCTAGGCTTCCTATGAACATCCGCTTTACATCCCCGCTACATCCTCCCCATGTCCGTTTCTTTCCGTTGTCCGCTCTGTTTATGTAAATTTGGGGCACTTTTGAGAGCTGATAACAACGGATGGAAAATTTGCTCATCCGCTGTGTCCTTTTTACATACGTTTTGCATCCATTGGCCAGTGTAACCTAGCCTTAAGTGATTATAAAGGAGAAGAAAGAGCCAACGATTGTTGTAAAGCAGGGGTGTCAAACTCAATTTCATTGAGGGATGCATCAGGGTTTTCTTTGACCTTGGGGGACTGGCGTGTGTTTGGCCAAGAGAGGGCATGGCCAGCTCGATATCCCTCATTTTGGAGGCACCTGTAGTGGCCCAGATATGGCTGGGGGAATCCTCCTGCAATCCTCTGCCAGCAAAAATGGAGCTCAGTTTTTTCTGGCAGAGGCACCATGGGCTGGTACTTTGCTGTTTCCAGGGCAACCCCATGGGCCAGATCTAAGTACTACATGGGCCAGATCTGTCCTGTGAGCCTTGAGTTTGACACCCTTGTTATAAAGCTGCTCCTGATGATACAAGAGTCAAACAAATGCTAAATAGTATAGCGTCACACTTACCTATTAGAAAAGGCTGGTTACTTTATGGAACTTTTACAGGTAGTCCTTGACTTACAACAATTCATTTAGTGGCTGTTCAAAGTTACAATGGCATTGAAAAAAAGTGACTTATAACCATTTTTCAGTTTTGACCTTTTCAGTACTCCATGATTATGTGATCAAAATTCAGATACTTGGCAACTGGTTCATATTTATGACCATTGCTGTGTCCCACCTTCTGACAAGCAAAGTCACTGGGAAAGCAGATTCACTTAACAACCAGGTTACCAACTTATCAATTGCAGTATTTCACTTAACAACTGAGTCAAAAAAGGGCAAAACTCACTTAACAAATGTCTCACTTAACTACCGAAAGTTTGGGCTCAATTGTTGTCATAAGTCAGGGACCACCTGTACTTCCTAAGAAGTAGCTGAGGATGCAAACATAAAGTTTATAAAATGATTTTGCACTGTATAGTAGAGGACAAACAGACCTAAGAAATTAGATGGAATGTACAATGTTAAACAGATAGCAATGTAGCTTTTTGATGCTGGTGCTAATGCAAATATCACATGTGGATGACAATTAGGTTATTTTGTTTAAAAATCTGGTTCAGTTTTGAGTGTTGCTTTTAACAGTATATTAATATTCTATCTTTCTGCTATGTATGATGGTTAATAAATGAAAAATGTAAAATACACTGCAGTATAACTCTACTAAACAGAGTTGTGCTAGTTTTCATTGCTATATTTAAATCCCATACCGAATCAAAACTGACTCATTTGAGATATAAGCAAAGAAGTATAAAAACTTGCATACATGAATCATTTTAACTACATATAACAGAAATAGTTGTTCACCTGTTACAACTCTAGTTTTCCATATTTTTAAAAAATAATAGTTTGCAAAACAAAATTATATATTTAAAAATATTTAATAATGATACAATTATCAAAAATGATATGGTTAACATAATATGTCCTTTATCTTAAAGGATCTGACCCAGATACAGATTAAGAGAGTTGGAAGGGATCTTGTAGGCCATCTAGTCCAACCCCGACCCCACCAGAAGACCCTACACCATTTCTAACCAATGGCAATCCAATCTCTTCTTGAAAGCTTCCAGTGATGAAGCTCCCACAACTTCTGAAGGCAAACTGTTCCATTGGTTGATTGTTCTCACTATAAGAAATTTTCTCCTTATTTCTAGGTTGAATATCTACTTGGTCAGTTATCCATTATTCCTTGTCTGGCTTTCAGGTGCCTTGGAACATAGCTTCTTCATAGACCCCTTCCTCTCTGTGGCATCCCCTCAGATATTGGAACAGTGCTATTGCAAATCACCTGGTCCTTCTCTTCACTAGAGTAACCAGGCCCAGTTCCTGTAACCACTCTTCATATGTTTTAGTCTCCAGTCCCCTAATTATCCTGGTTGCTCTTCTCTGCACTTTTTCTAGAGCATCAACATCATTTTTTGTAGTGTGGTGACCAAAACTGAATGCAGTATTCTAGGATCTCATTTCTAATTATCAAGGTCTTGGTTCATTTTATGGAAAATTTTAATAAAAGCATTGTCTGTAGTTTAAATAAATTGTACACAACAGTACAATGAGGTACCACACTTCTAAACTACTACAGATTGACTATTTCAGGTCCCCCGGCTCATAGATATAGTACCACCCAAAAATTCTAAGAAAAAGAATCAGAGTGCACAAACATTTTAAATCCAATTTAACTTTTTCTAAATTCCTAATTATAAAGGTATTAATTATAGTGCTAGATTTCCCAAAACAACTGATGTTCCACAAGATCTTTTCAAAATGTTTTGACAATCATTTTTAATATTTAGTCCAGACAGCTTCTACATTAATTTGCATGGTTCTGTTTCATATATTAACATCATAACTTGCAATTCTGAGTCATCACTATCTTAAACATTTATACTTAGGTTCATAATTCATGATTTGTAATTCTGAGAAAGATCACTGAAATACTTTCAATGTCTGAATAAATTAATATATTGGCTGATAATGTATGGACATTTTTCTCTGGATGATACAGAACATAGTGAACCATTTATTTAATAGGTGCAATTAGACTTAATAGACTTTTTCTGTCGAGCCCATAACTAAGCAACTTCTAGATTGGATCCCTAAAATTGAAGAACAACTCTGACTCACAGCTTCATCATCACTTTGTTTTATAGAACTCAAGAGTCTGATATAATTGTGATCTTAAACTTACAAAAATAGATCGATTCAGCAATTTTTATGAGTGCTGACAGATTTGCTTTGGTTTGTTTACACAAACAATGTTCTTATATATTTCCAAAGTGTGAGCCAAAAAGTTAAGCAGCTGTAACAGCCTAAGATTAACTTGAAATCTGATGCATTTGTTTGTTTTACCTTATATTTATATCACAGCCTTACTTCACTCACTAGCATAGATGTTAACCTAAAGCAGGGCTGTCAAACTCCCAGCCCATGCGCCAGAAACATCACAGCCACGCCAATGCCCAGTTTAGAGCAGGGGAAAAAAGTCCCAATACATCATGTGAAGCTGTTGTGATGACATGAGTTTGACAACCCCTCACCTAAAGTATTACAATTTTTATTGATTTTATTGATTTGATTTGATTTGTCAATCACTTATAAGATCATAGGTATAAGTATAAACATGAGTAAGAATACAGGAAATAGGTATGAATAAATGGGGACAATAGGGAAAGGACAGTAGGCATGATTGTGCACTTAGAGACCTCTTAGGATTGGGGTAAGGTCAATAAGTTGAGGTTAAAGGAGTGGGAGTTAGAAGATGTAACAACAGAGTCAGGTAGTCCATTCCAGGTACTGACCTCTCTGTTGCTGAAATCGTACTTTTTGCAATCAAGTTTGGAATGGTTAACATTGTGTTTGTATCTGTTGTGTGCTCTTGTATTGTTGTGGTTGAAACTGGATATTGTAGCAGATAATTTTGCATACAACACTTAAGTCCAAGGTGGTGTAGTTCAAGGTTGTCCAAGCTCAAAATTTCAAGCCTGGCGATATAGGGTATTCTGTATTCTGTTAAGCGGATGTTCATAGGAAGCCTAGTGGATGGAAGCGGATGGAAGCGGATGACACATCCGAAGGGCTCCCAGGGGAGAATTGCGAAGCAGATGCATAGTGGAAGGAGCGGATGACGCGGATAGATCACGGACACCTATAGGATGCATAGTGGATGCATAGTGGATGCAAAGTGTTCACTGCGCATGTGAGGAGTATGAATTGCGTCAGCTCCACAGATATAAAAGGAGGCAGCTTGCAAGCAGTCAGCATTCAGAGGAAAGACCTGCTGCCACAGACATCTTCGAATAAATGGTTCGTCAATCAGGGAGGAAGAGAAAGCCTGTGCTTACTCCTGCCAGCCCTGGCAAGAAGGACAGAACCACCATCCCACCCCCTGGCACCGACTCTGAACCTGCTGGTGCTGGTGCTGCTGGTGTTGCTGCTGCTGGTGCTGCTGGTGTTGCTGCTGCTGGTGCTTCTCCTGCTGGTTCTGCTGCTGCTGCTGTGGTGGACCAGCCCCAAGGCCCTCAAAGCCCTGCGGCTCAAGCTCCTGAAGGCCCTGCTGCTCAAGCCCCTGCCAGAGGGAGGAAGAGGCAAGGGAAAGAGAAGGGAGAGAGGAAACAGTACACCCTTTCCGAGGACCATGAGGAGGAGGTGCTGGAATGGCTGAGGGAGAACGAGTACCTGTGGAGAAAGGGCCAGAGACTCTATCGCGACACCAAGAGGAAGCAGGCAGCTTGGAGAGACAAGGCAGAGAGCCTGGGCTACACTTCAGATGTACTCCTGGGATGGTGGAAGCACATGCACACCTGGTATGGCAAGCTACACCTGAAGAAACCTGGCCAGGCCGCTGTCAAGCTCACTGACCAGGAGATGTACGTCATGGCCAAGTGCAGCTTCCTGGAGGGTGAGGTCCGCCACTGAGGAGCAGCCCCTCTGACAACCCTCTCCCTCAGACAGCCCATAGACAGCCACTCCTCTTCCAGCCAGGAGACAGTGACCATGTCCAGGCAGGTGTCTTCGGAGGGCCCCATGGCAGAGACCCTCTCGACAGCTGCACTCCTCATGCCCTGTCACAAATGGAGGAAGAACCGGCAGCCACCAGAGACCAACCCACACCCACACCCAGCTCTACCTCCACAGAAAGCAGGCAGAGAGGCAGACTGGAGGGCCAGAGCCACACTGTCCTCTTGGAGATCAGGGACACAATCAAAGCCAGCATAGATCTTATCTCTCAGCTGGTCCACAGCGACATACCATCCTCGAACCAGAAGCCCTTCATCACCTATGTGAGCCAGACCCTCATGGACCTGCCCGAGGCCCAGTACCAGGTGATGAAGCAGAAGATCACAGCACAACCCTCCAGGCCCAGCTAAACCTGCTCTGACCCAGTCCAGGTCTGCTCCTCCATCCCAGGTGATGTCACAGCCCTTCCATGGCTTTCAACAGCCCCTCACCTACCAAGTGACCAAGTGGTACCTTGTTCCATCATAGTACCTGAACTGCTATGGGTCCTATGGAACTGCTATGAGTCCTAGGATGCTTCCAGTTTAGGTCATGTATAGCAGACATCCCTGCCGCACTACTTAAGTGTGTTCCATGGAGGTGCTGGGCCAGCAACCCGGCCCTCCTTACTATTCTTCTCTTAAGCTGCTGTGAACCCTTGATTAGGCCATGAGGTTGTCATGTATAGTGCACAGCATTGTATGCATGATCTTGATACTTAGTGTCACGC
>BLBF01000003.1:67646613-67665852 GCA_015471245.1 Laticauda colubrina
AAGGAAGCTAAACAGCACACATGTAAGTACCCGCGAAAACCTAAGAAAACAAATATATATGTATGTATATGTATATGTATATGTATATGTATATGTATATGTATATGTATATGTATATATCCTTCCCAGTCCAGGCCCAGGTTCATCGCACACCACAGACGCCCAGCTGCAGACCAGACAGCCCCACTACACTCCTCCTTCCTCCACCCCACAACCAAGCCCGACAATGGAAACTCTGTCATCAGTCTTGGGCCTAACATCCCAGGTCCTTGAAGAAGGGCCTCTCAACCTCACGGGACTGAGTTAGCTCTCTGACAGCTTCCTGAACACACCATCCCATTGTACTCTCGGGGCCAAGCACCCCAATGGCGCCTCAGACCAGCACTCCAGCCACAGCCACCTCCACAGTCCTTGCCCGCTTGACAGCTGAGACCATGGACATGCCTCAGAGTGACTGAGAATAGTGCCAGAGACTGAGTTGTTACCTGTTTACTTTATCTTTGCTTAAAGACACTTCACTTGGTTCATTTTGCTTTTTTAATAAAGTCATACAGTTTACTGAAGACAGTTATTAATAAAGCTTATCTTTTCTTCACACACTAGGTTCATTTTATTTATTTAATGAAGTGTTGGTGAAAACTTTGAAAAAATGGTTAAGCCTTTGCATGCTTGTGGGATGGGTAAGGATAGTTGTGGGATGGGAAAGGATAGTTGTGGGAGAGGAAAGGATAGCTGTGGGATTGATAAACTTCCAGTGCAAGCATAGTGGGACTGTATGGTCCACCCTCCCAGCTGCTACACATATGGCCCTTTTTTTATCAATAACAATTTATTCATTGATCAACACATTTCAAAATAAACAAAGCTCTTTATTAATACCTTATTCATTGTAGGACCACTCAACACACATGGCACAATCTCATCAGTGTGATGAGACAGGCTGAAGGAAGCCTCCATTAACCATCTACCATCCTGTCTTGCCACTCCACTGCTCCAGCTGGGGAGTTGCACCAGTGTTTCAGGAGGTTGCACTGCTTCTTCCCTCCACGTGAAGCTCTGTTGGGGCCTTGCACATCCACAGTGTCTATCACTTTTAGTCCTTGCCTCCATTCACCAGGCTCCATGTCCCCATTGCCTGGTTGACGGTCCACAAGCCTGTTCTGCAATACTGGGTAGCGGGTGCGCATGAGATTGTGCAGGATGCAGCAAGCTTCCACAATGCTCCTCACAGTCCCTGGGTGATGCTGCATGGTGGTGAGAAGTACCTGAACCTGTTGGCCAGGATGCCAAAGGCGTTCTCCACCACCCGTCTTGCCCTGGACAGCCTATAGTTGAAGATCCTCTCTTCATGGGTGAAGTATCTTGAAGTGTAGGGCTTCATGAGGTAGGGTTCTGAGGGAGAAGGCGTCATCATGCACAATGAAGTAGGGCACATCTTGTGTGTCATTGGGTAGGGGTCTGGAGCTGGAAAACCCATGATGAGGTTTCGTTCCAGCCCATCCTTGAGGTCACTGGCATTGTATATCTGGCTACCTGAAGCTGACCCATTGCCTGAAGTATCGATGTACATGAACTTGTAGTCAGCATCAACCATGGCAAAGAGGATGATACTGAAGAAGCCCTTGTAGTTGTGATAAGTGGACCCTTAGTTGGCTGGAGCTTTGCAGGCCACGTGCTTCCCATCTATGGCTCCAACGGTGTGGGGAAAGTTCCACCTCTGATACCACTGCTCTGCAACTTTCCTCCATTCTTCTACAGCAGTAGGACACTGGAGGAGCTCCTCCACGTATTCTTCAATGATGGCCTGCACCACTTCTCTGACCACTTTGCTGATGCTGTTGTGTGGCACCCTCCAGGCATACTGCATGTTTCTATATGTGGTTCCAGAGGCCAGGTGCCGCAGAATCAGTGCCATCTTCAGTCCAGGGTCCAGGTTGGGATGGAAGTTGGTGCTAGGCTTGGTTAACCTGGGTCTCAGACGCTCTACATTCATCAAACATGGCTGGTGGCATCCTCATGAAGTGATGGAATGTACGAGGGTCTTCATTCCTCAGCTCCACCATCAGCTTGTTATAGAGTCCAAACTCCACTCTTCTCCCGATCCATTGTTGGACACACACAGCTCTTGGACATCTCCTTCTTCTCCTTGTGTAGAAAAGGTGAAACAGTCTGAACAGGGCTTGGTTCTGGTGTTGAATGATCGCAGCTACATAAGGACTGTGTTATGATCCATGGTGGAGATCAATGGATGATGTGGAAGAACAAGACCAAGGGTGAAGAGGTCTGTACACCATGGCTGCTGGACTCATACTGAGATCCAGTTGATTTCCTCCCCCTTTTTATAGGAAATATAAATATCTGGGGAGTTGCACCAGTGTTTCAGGAGGTTGCGCTGCTTCTTCCCTCCATGTAAAGCTCTGTTGTGGCCTTGCACCTCCACAGTGTCTATCAGGTTTAGTCCTTGCCTCCATTCACCAGGCTCCATGTCCCCATTGCCTTGTTGGAGGTCCATGAGCCTATTCTGCAACACTGGGTAGCGGGTGCGCATGAGATTGTGCAGGATGCAGCAAGCTTCTACGATGCTCCTCACAGTCTGTGGGCGATGCTGCATGGTGGTGAGAAGTACCTGTAACCTGTTGGCCAGGATGCCAAAGGCGTTCTCAACCACCCATCTTGCCCTGGACAGCCTGTAGTTGAAGATCCTCTCTTCACAGGTGAGGTATCTGGAAGTGTAGGGCTTCGTGAAGTAGGTTCTGAGGGAGAAGGCGTCATCACCCACGATGAAGTAGGGCACATCTTGTGTGTCATTGGATAGGGGGTCTGGATCTGGAAAACCCATGATGAGGTTGCGTTCCAGCCCACCCTTGAGGTCACATTGGCGTTGTATATCTGGGCATCTGAAGCTGACCCGTTGCCTGAAGCATCGATGTACAACAACTTGTAGTCAGCATCAACCATGGCAAAGAGGATGATGCTGAAGAAGCCCTTGTAGTTGAAATAATTGGACCTGAGTTTGGTGGAGCTTTGCAGGCCATGTGCTTCCCATCTATGGCTCCAACAGTGTGGGGAAAGTTCCACTTCTGATACCACTGCTCTGCAACTTTCCTCCAGCCTTCTTCAGTGGAGGGGCACTGGAGGAGCTCCTCCATGTATTCTTCGATGATGGCCTGCACCACTTCTCTGACCACAATGCTGATGGTGTTGTGTGGCACCCTCCAGGCATACTGCATATTTCTGTACGTGGTGCCAGAGGTCAAGTGGTGCAGAGTCAGTGCCACCTTCAGTCCAGGGTCCAGGCTGGGACGGAAGTCGGTGTTTGTCTTGGTCAGCCTGGGTCTCAGATGCTCCATAACTTTCTCAAACATGACTGGTGGCATCCTCATGAAGTGCTGGAATGCACAAGGGTCTACATTCCTCAGCTCCACCATCAGCTTTTCATAGAGTCCAAACTCCACTCTTCTCCCAATCCATCTTCGGACCCAGATAGCTCTTGGACGTCTCCTTCTTCTCCTTGCCTAGAAAAGGTGAAACAGTCAGAACACGGCTTGGTTCTGGTGTTGAATAATGGCAACTACCATAAGGAGTGTGCAATGATCCATAGTGGAGATCAATGGATGATGTAGAAGAGCAAGGGCAAGACTGAAGAGGTCTGCATACCAGGGCTGCTGGACTGAAAGTGAGATCCAGGTGATTTCCTCCCCCTTTTTATAGGAAATGTCAGTTTTCCACTAGGTTTCCTTCCACATACTCTAGTCAACCTCCAGACATCCTAAATATCCGAGATACATCCCATATACCAACGTTTTGTTCATTTTAATGCTTTATATACAAGATGCATCCGCTTAAATCCTTTATATGTTCTTGCTACTAATGCTGTGTGGACGTTCCGCGTACCTTTCGCTTCCTCCCTCTTTCCGCTTTCCGCTGCAGCAGATGTGAGTTGTGCGGATGTCCAGAGGATGCTGAGAGGATACATTGGACATGTAACAGATGACAACGGACATAGAACATTTGTTGCCCATATGTGTCGTGGATGTAGATCGTACTCGGTGGAAAGTTCATCCACTCAAAAAGTTTTGTGCAGCTTAAAACGTTTTGAGCGGATGAAATAGCAGTAGACGGATGTTTTACGGATAGAGCATATGAAACACGTATGCAGTGAGTACACAATGGATGCATCGCGTTTTCCAAATGATGGCAAGCTTTTTTGTCCATTTTCCATCCTCTTTGCATCCATTGATTAGTGTGACATGGGCTTTAGTGTAGCCAAATTTTGTTTTGGTTGCAAAAGCAACCAAAAGCAACTTTCGGTTGAATTCAGAATTTTGTTTGGCAGATGTAGATATGGTGGTGGTAGATCTACTTTGTTATGTTACGTCTTGCCTTCAGTCTGTTTTGTTCTAAGACAATAATAAATGCTACTATTACACTATGAATTTTCTATGCATAATCATACCAATGAAATGTAGATAGCCTTCAGGCCAATATGTATTCATTTCAACTGTTTGTTATCTTCACCCTGTCAGGATAACAAAACTCCCAGTAGCAATATCAAAATGATAAATAAGGAGTCTATATGGAAACTTTCTACTAGTCACATAACATTAGATATCAGCTTAGGGTGGAGTGGGGTGGAGTAAGAATCTGCCATTCCCAGAAATGGAAGTGATATATCTAACCAAGGGGACTTTTCAAATAGTTATACTTTGCTTTCCTAGTTTCTCTTCAGAGAATCTTTCCCCTGGAGCAGTTTGTGATAATTGCCCTGTGAGGTGGCATCCTTACCACAGAATAGTTTGTGGTAATGGGCCTTTGGGATGGGAGGAAATGTCCAACTGAGAAACCTTCATAGTGGGTTTTTTTTTTTTTATCTTCCTGGGTCTTCCAACAGATAAGTACATTTCTTCATTAAAGTGCCATTTATACGTCGCTAATATTTAGTGTTTTAATAACACCACAGTAGTAATATAGATAATTAGGCAGTTTGCAAGAAACCTACGATCTGTAATGGGTTGACAATTATTTTTGTAATCCTTAAAACAGCAGGTTCATCCAGGGATACAACTGTTCTCTTATGTAATTAAGTTGAGAGCCAACACAGTATCTGTCAAACATTTTAATAACATTATGTTTTGCCATGAGCTGCCAGTTTTGGGGATTATTGTGGAGCAAATTTTTAAAAATCCTTATTCTCTCTTTCGAATTTTAATTTCAGAAATTAAACTTTTGGGAAAGAGTTTCTTGTTTAAAAGGATCTGACAGTCATGAAAACAGAAAAACCTAACCTATGCTTTTATAAATTTTAAAAGTGGCCCCAATAATGAAGCACCAGAAAATGACTTTCTGGCATATTTGCCAAAATAATTCATAGAAGAAGGAAACAGTTTTGTGTAATCATTTTTATTAAAAAATACACAAAAAATTAGCTGCCATTGTATCAGCCAATGAGCCATGTCATAATGCATTTTTTAAACATCCACCTACACCATTCTACAGTATATTTAATGTATCCCATAGGATATGTTCTCTGTATACATAGATTTCATTCTAGCTGTCAGATTTATAAAAGTTTTATATGGCATGGAATTCTCCTCTAGAATACCTTTCAAAAGTTGCTTGGGGAAATACCAAGACTGCAGTACAGCAGTCTGGAATTAAACATATCTAGCAAATATTTTTAATATAGTGGCCAAACAACTACTTGATTATCTTTACATAATTTATTGATGGGTATATTTTCTGCTTATATTAGGATTAGACTTTTTTATTTTCAACAATGTATTCAACAAAAACCAGTTTGCTGATCTTTTTGAAAAAAAATTATGCATAGATATATTAATTATCATACATTATTCTTTACTATATGATAAAGTGATGGATTGGGTGAAAGCTTTATAAGGACAAGTTGATTGGAATACATTGCAAATATGATATGATGACACAATTAAGCATGAAATCTGCTGAAACTGTAACTTGGTACAAAAAAAATTAAGACCCATTATTTCAGTAGTCAAGTCTAAATAATTTGACATATTATTAAACACTGTGAAATACTATGCTGTGAAATAAGAATGAAATACCAACTTTATAATTTAACATTTTACTTGTACAATAAATGCATATATTTTTAGCAGTGAAGTAATTATATATGCAATACAATTTCATAGTATTTGAACAGGTCTTTAACAGTTCCTCAAGCAGAGGTAGAATGATCATCCTTCAGTCCTATTCTAATGGATCCTGTATGGATCAGGGAGTAAATTAAGATGGTTTCTAAGATCTCACCAACTCTGTTACTTTATTATGAGTAATATGATCAATAAACGTGGAAGAAATCTATTTTAATAAATATGACCTCATTTATTTGGGAGCCTGATAAGCATTACAATGGTTCTTCTTTCTTTAAGGCCCTGTCACACTGCCCAACGGATGCAAAACGTTTGTAAAAAGGACACAGCGGACGAGAAAAATGTTCCATCCATTGTTATCCGCTCTCAAAAGGGGCAAAAATTTGCATAAACAGAGCGGATAACACGGAAAGGAACAGACGGGGGGAGGACGCAGAGCGGATGGAAAGCGGATGCGGAATGGAAGCATCCTTTTGCATCCTCTAGGCATCCTCTAGACATCCTTAATATCCGAAATAGGTCCCCTCTGCGAACATTTTTTCCATTTTAAATGCTTTCTTTGCGTGCTGCATCCGCTTTCATCCTGTCTCCGTCTGTGCTACTATTGCTGCACGTCCGTTCTGCGTCCATTCTGCTTCCTCCCTGTGTCCGCTTTCTGCTGGAGCGGATGCGAGTTGCGCGGATACGCAGTGGATGCCTAGCGGATATAGCGGATGCATAACGGATGACAACGGATGCAGAACGGATGTCCCCCGTATGCCTAGCGGATGCAGAACAGACACGTTTGATACATTTTCCGCTCAAAAGTTTTGAGCAGCTCAAAACTTTTTGAGCGGATGAAATGTCAATAGATGGATGCTGGATGGATAGAGAGGAAGCAAAATGGAGGCAGTGAGTACAGAACGGAAGCATCACGTTAAGCAATGGATGGTAAGTGTTTTTCTCCATTTTACATCCTCTTTCCATCCGTTGCTGCAGTGTGACAGGGGCTTTATAGAATCTAACCTTAAATAAGCCACATTGAATTCATAATCCAAGCAGTCATCAGAAGAATAAGGCTATTACATTGTCACCAATGGTTCTTCCCATTAGTCTATCAATTCATATCAGACTATTGACTTATCAACATATTGACTTGTCCCTGTCTCTCCATTTTGAGCTCAAAAGAGTCATTACTCCTGTCTTTTTACAAACACAAAGTTCTATTCTGCAATCTACAATGATGACTGCAACTATTGCAGTAAGCACCTGGCTGAAAAATTAGAATTGTATACTATCACCCCAGTTTTCATAGGAATTTATATGCACAAATAAGAAATTTTCACAGCCAAGCTATTTGCATCAAAGGTGAAAATGCTTTGCAAAATAGATAAAAAGACAGCAGGTACTGATTTCTTATTTGGAGGGGGAGAAGCAGCAATTTCTTGTTAAAGTTAAAATATTCAGTAGCTGCCATAACTCAGAAGGAGGACATTGAATTATGATTTTTGTAAACTTCTATTAGTCAACTGGCAAAAGCGCTGATCAGGTTAATATTTTCCCTGTTCGCTTGCAATATTCTGAGGTTAGTGGGAAGGAAGACAAATACATTCTAGAAACATTGGAGATGGAAGCAGTACTATTCAAGTTCCTTGGCATGTGAACTTTGAAAATTTCAATAGATATTACATTGTAGGGATATTCCATATGCCATGGTTTATTTAAAAAAACACATTTGTTTCATAACCATAAGGAAGCAATTAACATGCTAATTTTATTATAGTGTATTTGAAATCTAAAAGTTAACTCTTTAATAAACCCACAAAAGAAGGAATCTAATCTACTACTATCAGTTCCCAACATGGTAAAATAACACTGATGTGATATCACCATTTCAAAAAAAAAATTATACCCAAATTGATTATTAGGGAAATAAAATACTTTTTAAAAAAAACAATCCATAGGGAACACTATCATTAATGTTTACATCTTTTAAAGTAGCCTATGAAAAGAAAGAATGTGAAAGAGACTGCCAAAAGTAGCAGATAGCTTCTGCCTTTTAGGATCAGCCCTCAATAAGGCTAGTACTTGGTAGAGCAGATATGAAGGCCTTGGAAAAGATATTCAAATGCTGTGATATGTCTATACGGAGAAAGATCATAATGATGCAAGTCATGCTATTCCTATGACACTCTATGGAAGGAAAAGTTAGACTTGAAGAAAGAGGATAGGAAGAGCATTTTAACTTTGGTGCTGGAAAAGCCTTCTACGAATACCACAACAATCAAGAAAACAAACTACTCTCCAAACAAATTAAGCCCAGAGTTGATTATTACTCAAGGTACAAATGATCAGGGTCAAATTATCTGACTTCAGACACATTACATGAAGACCTAACTCTCTGAAGATGTCCCTAATGCTGCGAAAGGTAAGAGGAAAGAGAAGAAAAGGATGACCAGCTACAAGGCAGACAGATTCGGTTAGAATGCTGATAAGTGCACCATTGCAAGATGTGAAAGACTAGCTTGAATACAGATCATCATGGAGATAGATTATCTATTTGGTCACTAAGAGTCATCAGTGTTAGGAATGATAGCTACCTAACAATTGGGTTGGAAATATATAAACCAGGTTAGTAATTTAATACTGTTTCTTTAAGAGAATGCTGTAATTGTGATTGGCTGAGGTTCCTCCAATGGCCATAAGATGGAGCCAGAAACCTGGTTTCTTTTTTCCTTGCATTTTTTTTTGCCATTTTGCCTTATCGTCGTTCTATTTGGATTGCTGTGAGTCTTGCAACTGTTAGTAAACTTCGTTTACTGAACTTTGTTTATGATATTTGACTTCGTTTTTGAATTATCCCTGGACTGATACTAACTGCTTTAACCGTGAATGATTTGGACTGTTTGTTGGACTTTGTTTACCCATTTACTGGAAGGAAAAACTATATTTTATTATTCGGTGTATCTATATCCTAGTTGTGTGTTATTCAACGTCACTCTCACTATGTTTCCCTGAGTGCACTCATTCTCCTAATGGGGAATATCTAAACACTGGTTTTGGGCCCAACCAGGCACAGATAACTGAGCACCAGGCACAGATAACTGAGAATTAGTGTGAATACACAGTACTGTATACAGACAGCTATTTATTGTTTAATTGTGGGTTACTGTCCTGGTAAAGATGGCACAAGACACTTCAACAAGTCTATCACTGATAACCTGGTTGGATGAAACAAACTATGTTTCCTGGTCTATGAAGTGCAGTCTACTTCTGCATAGGAAAGGGTTATGGGATCCACCGGATGTAAATGCTTGGGATCCAAATAATGAGGATGATGCCAAAAAGTTAGCTGACTTTAAATGGAACAATGAACGAGCTCTTTGTATAATTGGACTAACAATGAGTGACCAGCAGCTTGTCCATATTCGTGGAGAAGGGTCTGCTGCTAGGTGTTGGGAGAATTTGAAGAGGATTTATGTTTATGTCAGTGTAGGTACACACATACATCTTACACGTAAACTGTTTAGAGCACATCTTCTGAAAGGTGGAAATATGTTAGCTCATTTGAACTTTATGAAAAGAACTTTTCAAGAGCTATATGAAAAGGAACTGATTTTTTCAGAGCTGCATCAGGTTTACATCATTTTTTCCTCATTGGATGAAAGTTATGATGATTACGTATCTTCCCTGGAAGTCTTGACCAGAAATGAACTGACATTGACTGTCATAACTGGACAATTGTTGGAAGAGGCAAGAAGAAGGCTGGAAAGAAACCAACTGAGAGAGAAACATCCACAAGAAGAGGATTTGTCTTCAACTGCCTATACTATGAGGAAATGTTTTTCTTGTGGGGCTAGGGGACATATAGCTAAATTCTGTAAGAAGAGAAAATGAAAGAATACAAGTAATCACCAGAAGGCTAAAAAGAATGTTAATTTAGCTATGTCTAGCAATTCAACTGTAAACCATGATTTGTAGGTAGGTGATAGTGGAGCATCACAATGCATAACTAGAAATAGAGAGAGGTCCCTGAGTAAGCAATATGTATCATTGGCAAACAGATGGAAGATGAAAGCATCTGGTGAAGGTACTGCATATTGTTCATGTGTAAATGAGCATTTATCTATATTATATGTACCCAAACTGAAATTTAATTTGTTATCAGTAAGGGCTTTAGTTAACATTGGTTATGTAGTAACCTTTCAGGGAGATAACTGTATAATAGAGAAAGAGGGTAAAAGTGTTACTGCTACTTTAGAGAATGATTTATATGTGATACATGACGACCAGTTGAAGATGGCTAACTCAGTTTATAACAATGTTAAGCCACATGATGATTGTATACATTTACTGCAAAAATGTCTGGGGCACACTAATTTCAAAATGCTGAATCAAATTGTTGAATTGTCAGAGGGAGTAAAATTAAAACTTTGTAGCAGGTACTTAAACTGTAATGCATGTAACCAGGAGAAAAGCATGGTTACTCCAGCAAACAGACTGAATGAGTTTAAGACCAAAGAACCTTTAGAGGTTGTTTTTGCTGACATAATTGGTCCTAAGAAACCCAGTTTAGGAGGTGCCTCCTATGTTTTGAGTATAATGAACCATTACTCACGTTACAGTTTCTGCTATTTAATGAAAAACAAAACAGAAACGGTCCAACATTAATTGGCTAAGGTTTGCAGAAAGAAAAATGAAACATAAAGTAATTATTTAGTAACAGATAATGGGACTGAATTTATTAACAATAGATTCCAAACGATGTTTAAATTGGCTGGTATCGAGCATAAGCGTTCTGCACATTACAGGCCACAACATAACTCATTTATAGAAGAGGGCAAATGTTACAAGCCATGGCTCACACCATGTTATCTGATTCAGGTTTGCCAGAAACACTGTGGGGTGAGGCCATAATGTGTAGCAACCATGTGTTAAACAATGTGGTGAGCACAACAACAGATGAATTACCATTCACTTGTTGGCATGGCAGAAAACCAATTTTAAGTTATCTACACACATTTGGAGCTGCAGTATGGCTGCATATTCCCTCACAAATAAGACACAGCTAATATTTACTGTAGCTCTAGTGGTAAATTTCTTGAGCAAGTTGGGTGGAATAAACTAGAACAAGAATCTATCAATGATGTTGTCATTGACACCCAAATAGTCCCTAACAATGATATAGTTAAACAATCAATAGCCATTAAAGAGGAAGAACAGGCACAGGAGGAGGAAGAAGAAAGGAGCAGGTTGAACAGGAGAGTCCACCAGTAAGTCCTGAGTTACCTAGATGTTCAACCCATGTAACACAACCACCAGATAGATATCAGGCTATGTATGCCAAGTAAATATAGTTCCTAATAACTATAATGAACTGAAACTGTATCCTGCTAAGGATCAGGAAGCAATGGATAAGGAACTGAATTCCTAACAAAGGTTGGACATATATGAAAATGTCAGGTTACCACCAGCAAAGCATGCAATAGGGTGTAAGTGGATTTATAAAATTAAGATAGGTGTGGATGGGACTGTTACCCCAAAAGCCAGGTTAGTAGCACAAGGGTTTGATCAATCAGCCAATGACTATGATGAGGTGTTTGCATCTAGTCTGAAGGCTACCACATTACGAGCAGCATTAGTGTGGGCAGTTAAGAACAAATACATAATAAACCATTTAGATGTGGAGACGGCATCTCTTCATGCACCCCTGCAACATACCATATTATGGTTTAAAGAAGCCTTTGGGTATAAAAACTGATGATAAAACTGATTGCTGGAGATTAAAAAAGAGTCTTTATGGCTTGAAGCAATCAGGGTATGAATGGAACCAGTGCATAGTAAAGGAATTAACTAAGATAGGTTTTGTAGCTGGCATTGCTGATCCATGTTTATTCAAAAAGGAAAGTGATGGTGTAGTTTCATTGTTGTTATTGTTCACTGATGACAAAGTATGAATCACTAAGATTGAGCAAGAAGCTATTGAGATTATTTCACTGTTAGAGAAGAAATTTAAAATGAAACATTTAGGAGAGATTAAAAAGTATCTTGGTTTAAAAATAGATAAAACTAGGGGAGGATACAAAAATCTCATAGGCAGATAAAATTAACCAGTTACTAGAGAATTTTAAAATGGAACTTTGTCAACCAGCTAAAACACCAATGAGCCAGGAATTTAGACACAGTGATATGCAAAGTTCTGTTTTTGATAAAGATATTTATCAGTCATTAATTGGTAGCTTATCTTATCTTAGTAATTGGTCAAGGCCAGATATAGCATATTGCGTTAACCAATTAGCCAGGTTTAACACTGAGCCTACTGAAAAACACTGGCAAGCTGCTAAATGTGTATTGAGATATCTTAACCAAACAATGCATTATGCATTATGTTTAGAGCCTAAGGATGAACTAAGTTTAACTGCATATGCCGATGCAAGTTTCACTACAGACATTCCTACACGTAAATCAACATCAGATGCTGTAGTATTATTAGGAAAGGTGTTAATTGGATGGCGGTCTACTCGACAAAAACATCTAAACTCATCAACAATGGAGGCTGAATTCTCATGTTTGTCTCTATTATGTACGGATTTAGTTTGTTATAAACAACTATTGATAGATATGGGAATTAATGTAAAGGAACCTATTGTTGTGTATGAAGACAACCAATCAGCAATTCAGATGGCTTCCAATCTTGCTATAAAGACAAGGTCAAAACTCACCGATCTAAGATATCTAAATCTGAGATAATGTGTTCAGAGTAAAATGATTAAACTTGAGTACTGTATGTCAGAAAATAACATTGCTGATCATTTTACGAAAGCACAAGGCACTGTAAAACATCAGACTAGCTGTGAAGAATATGGACTTAAACTATAAGGTTTTATATATTGTCCTACCCAAAGAGGAGAATGTTAGGAATGATAGTCACCTAACAGCTGGATAGGAAATATAAAAACCAATACAGTAATTTAATACTGTCTCTTTAAGAGAATGCTATAATTGTGATTGGCTGAAGTTCTTCCAACAACCATAAGATGGAGCCAGAAACCTGGTTTCTTTCTCCTAGCATTTTTTGTTTTTGCCATATTGCCTGTCGTTGTTCCACTTGGATTGCTGTGAGTCTTGCAACTGTTAACAAACTCCGTTTACTGAACTTTGTTTATGATACTTGACTTCATTTATGGATTATCCCTGGACTGATACTAATTGCTTTAACCATGAATGATTTGGACTGTTTGTTGGACTTTGTTTACCCATTTACTGCAAGTAAAACCTATATTTTACTATTCAGTGTATCTGTATGCTGGTTGTGTGTTATTCAACATCACTCTCACTACGTTTCCCTGAGTGCACTCATTCTCCTAACGGGGAATACCTCAACAAACAGCGACCTAACGGCACAAAATAAAATAAAAAAAACATTTTTCCTTAGCATTTGACTTGGTTTGCCTTTCTTATTGCTACCGTTTCTTTGCATGTTCCCTGCTAGTAAATTTGCTTATGCATGTATGAAACTTGGACTGCAAGTTATAATCAAAGAAAACTCAGTAGATTATTTTCAATCTTAAATAAGATAAGCACTCCCATCTGTTCCAAGAAAAGGAATGCTAAGTGTTGTAGCCATTCTTTACTCCTGCTCTCAATCAGTTTGATTGGCTTCTCTGTACCATTTCCAACTTTGCAGTATCCTTTTAAAGGTGATTAGAATTCTACATAACATTCCAACCAGAGTCTCATCACATATTACTATAATGACATTATTTCATCAGCAATTCAATCTTCAGTTGTCTTCCTAATGATTCAAAAGCGGGAGTTTGCCATTTTCACATTTATTTACCATTTTCACTATCTTAAAATACCAAGATCTCTTTCTGGGTCAATCATTGCTACATGAAATTTTATTGAAATATATATCAAGTTTGAGAGAAAGAGTTGTGCCATCATTCATTATTTTATACTTGTTTACCTTATATACCTACCAATCTTGAATAAATCTCTTGGAATTACTCAGATTCTCTTTCTTGAGTTGACTCCTAATAGTAAATGTGGCCACTTATTTTTTATTTTATTTATTTTATTTGGTTTGTCAATTTCTTACAAGATAATAGGTATAAGTAAAGACATAGTTATGAATGCATGGATACAAATAAGAAAAATGAAAGAAAATAAAAGAAACAATAGGATAGGGATAGTAGGCACGTTGGTGCGCTTATGCACGCTCCCTACAGACCTCTTAGGAAAGGGGTGAGGTCAATAATAGATAGTCTAAGGTTAAAGTTTTTGGGGTTTGGGGAAGAAACTACCGAGTCAGATAGAGTATTCCAGACATTGACCACTCTGTTGCTGAAGTTGTATTTCCTGCAAACAAGTTTGGTGCTATCAACCTTGAGTTTGTATCTATTTTGTGCTCTTGTGTTGTTATGGTTGAAGCTGAAGTATTTATTGACAGGTAGGACATTGCAATGTATGATTTTATATACCATACTTAGATCAGACCGAAGGCGGCATATTTCTTGGTATTCTAGGTCTAGAATTTCAAACCTGGTGGCAAAAGGTATTCTGCAATGAGTAAAGGAGTGGAGAACTCTTCTTGTGAAATATTTCTGGACTTTCTCAATTGTGTTAATATCAGATACGTAATGTGGGTTCCAGATTGATGATCTGTATTCAAGTATTGGTCTAGCAAATGTTTTGTATGCTCTAGTTAGTAGCGTAATATTAGCAGAGAAAAAGCTTTGTAAGATTAGGTTTACAACTCTTAATGCCTTTTTGGCTATGTATGGGATGACCCGGAGTCTCTCAAAATAATCCAAAACCCAAAATATACATTAAAGTCCGGTGAGGCCTTCAACTTAACTTCACTGTTTTATTAGGCACAGTTTAAAGTCACAAAAGTAAATAATGATGCAAAAAGAAAACCAGAACAAACCGCATTGACGAGAGTTCCGAAGCAAGCCAAGATAACTAATCATAAACTCCAGGAAAATAACTGAGGAGAGTCCATGGGAAGAACGCCAGCAAAGATAAACCTCTTTCAAAGTAAACACTAAACTTTGACTCCAGCAATTCTGACTGCGTAGTTACAAACTTATATACATAGCTCCTAGCTGCAAGCCATGAGGAAGATCATGGTAATCTCCTCCTGAGTAGACCTCACTTTTCCCTGACCCTCTCCTCCCTGCATGACCTGGGATGCATAGAGGATGGGCCTGGATCCTCCTCTGATTGCTCAGCCGGCCTCTGCCCTTCCCCAGCCTCCTCCACCACCTTGAGAGCCACACTCCCACTCCCTGTTGGCTGTTCCTCCTCTTCCTCAGAGTCAGTCTCCACCAGGGGCACAACAATGTAGTTACAGTGGGCTCGAGCACTCAGATCATTAGAGGTGAGTACTCCAAGATCATTGACAGAGTTTGCATCATCAATTAGTTCTTGATTGTTCAGCCTGTATCTTATTTTGTGATTTTTTTTTTGCCAGAGCATTTATTGATTGGGATTTGAAGTTGCCATTTGTTTGACCATTCTGATACATAGTCAAGGTCTTTTTGAAGGGTAGCAGTATTGTCTGTGGTGTTGAATAGCTTTATATCATCAGTGAAGAGAATGCAGTTGCTCTCAATATGATCACAGAGGTCATTTATGTATGAAGAGAGTTGGTCCTAGAAACACTGCCTTGGGGGACACCACTGTTGACTGGTACAGAATTTGAAAGGACACTCCCAATTTTGACCATTTGTTGTCTGTTTGACAGGAATGCTTCTATACAGTTGTGCAGGTGTCCAGAGATACCGTAAGATTTTAATTTTAGGAGTAGTTTGTCGTGTATCACTTCACTGATCAAGCCTACTTTATATTTACACTCCAGTTTAAAAGCACCAATTTCTGGAGGAATCCCTCTTTGCATAACTATTATGTATGAGAATTTCCCTTTTATTCCTCTGCTTGCTATTTTGTAACCAATTGCCAATTTATGAAAGCACCTTCATCTTCTCACACAGCCGCTGAGTTTCCTCAGGAATCTTTCTTGTAATATAGTATGAATATGCAGTGAATTAATATTTTATGATTTCTAATTTTGTGCTTTACATAGTCTAAGTAACATAAGTAGAAAGAATAAATGTTTTAAGTAAATTGACAATATTCCACTGATGAAAAGTAGATTTTCCTCCTGTTAGAATAGTGCAACTTTTTAATGGATTTTCATCATCAGCTGAATATTGGGAATACAAAAATGACTTAATTTAAAATGTTAACAAGAGTTTTTTTTACATATTTTTAAAAATTCTATTTATTCCCTCCCCCCTCCTCCGAAGAATACAGACAAAATAAAGCCTACTTTAATGCACAAGTTTGGGGAGAGGGGCAGTCTGTTACTCTCAGATGTCTGTTAAATAAAAAAGGATAATTATAATATTACATCAATTGTAAACATGCAATAGCGCAATGGTTAGAATGCAGTACTTCTGACTATTTCTGCTGATAGGCTGCCTGCCAGCTTAAAGGCTGCCTGCCTGCAATTTGGCAGTTCAAATCTCACCAGACTCAAGGTTGATTCAGCCTTCCATCCTTCCAAGGTCGGTAAAATGAGAACCCAGATTGTTGGGGGCAATATGCTGACTCTATAAACCGCTTAGAGAGGGCTGAAAAGCACTGTAAGGTGGTATATAGATCTAAGTGCTATTGCTATATAAACTTTTCTTCATTTATTCCTGAGGACTTCAAAGACACACTCATGAAGGTACCTTTGCCTTTTACTAGAGTTGTTTTTAACATCCAGTCTAATACTTCCTGATGTGTTCATTTATTTATTATACTTTAAACTACCCAATAGTTAGATATTTCTTGGCAATTAACAACAAAGCACACTAGAAGAAGAAAAAAAGTCCCATTAAAATTAAAACTTAAATCAAACACAATAAATATACAAATGTCACAGAAACTAGGTAGCAGCAACAAGGTCATCATGAAAACCTAAAACACACAAATTCAAATATGATTATAATATGACAAAAGTGCCACTGAGGCTCTGACTTTTCAGAGCAGCTAAATTGGGTAGCTAGTGCCATTTAAATGGGTAACAGGAAGGAAAAGGCATCATTTTTAGCCTCTCCCTTTTGAAAATTTGGAGAAATGTTAGAGCCAACACCACTGCCATCACAATTCACTTTAAACTATTGGATCACTCCATGGGGACTTCTCCAAACATAATATTCAGGCAATTAAAAACTGAAAGATGAAATATATTTCTTCATAATGATCCCATATTTTTTCAGAGGGTTTTAAACATACTTATAAGATTTTTAATTACTTCTCTGTGTCACATGCTGTATTTCTAGGGTTTGGTTATACATTTACAATGGTAGCACCACATGTCTTGTAAATAATTCATTTATATTATTCAACAAAACACAGCTAGTTTTAGATAACAAATGACTAATTTGTTGTGTAGAAATATGATCCAAAGCAAAGATGTAGATTTAGCCTACAGTGCAAATGCTAGAATAACTAGCTTGCCTGTGTAGTTTAATTTCCTGTTCCCCAAAACCATTAAACATACCATGCTTCTTCTCTTATCTCTTTCTGTCCAGTCAAGTCCTGTCTTACTTGATATGCCACTGAAAAGCTGGTAAAATCTCTCATATTTAAAACACAGCAGTGTTGCAATAGAACAGGATATTTCCTTCAAGGTCAGGAAGGAAATAAGATCAAGACAACAAGCGATAACTGTGCTACGTTCTGACTTTCTTGCTTATAAATATTCAGAAAGCATCAGATATTTGTTTTTCAGGTTATAAATGCATGCTTGTAGCTGTTGAATACCAATCAAATCAACAGATAATATAATACAAGTATAGTGCATTAAATATTACTATATAAATGATTAGTTAATAACAGCGACAAGCAGGTGATTAAGATTTTATCTTAAACAAAAAGCAAAAAGTTAATCTAAGCATAAGTGTATACCTTGGCAAGCCTGATGGTTCAGAGTTGTTGATCCAGATTTTGTTTTTAGAGCAACATTGGAGTGAAGACAAATGATGTTCCTCAGGTTATCACCAATGAGAATCAGTCCCGAGTTCCAGAAGCTCGATCTTCTGTGTTTACACACCCATGTGGCTTTGCCTGAGAGGGACTATAAGTCTTCTAATTCTTTACTAGTCATAGAAGGGGAGGGAGGGAAAGAGAGAAATTCTACAGTCACTTGTTTGGTTGATTCAGAATAAAACATAAGAAAGCATCTGATGGAATAAAATGTCACACAAAGAAGAGCTTCTGATAATCCATCATAGGTGACACTTTTTCAGAATAATCTTTGAATTCAAGAATTTGGGTGCAGAACTATTCAAATTTTCTTTAATACTTTTTTTTCTGTGAGATAATTACAAAATGAACAGAAATGGAATCCTACTTTATTGTACTTTGAAATGGCAAGTATAAATTGACGTCAATATCAAACCTTCAAATAATATGTTCAAAACAAATGTGTATTGTTCAAATTACAGGTGTAAAATTTAAAACCTAAACAGAACAATACAATTGCATGCCTTGAATGATATGATTTTTCTGATACTTTTTTTTTAATTTTAAGCATAGATAAGCACAATGCATTGGGAACATTCTGAGAGAAAGAGAGTCTCATGTGCAAAAGATACAAATGCAAATAGAAGGCAAGAAGACATAATTTACAAAGGATGAAGAATTTCTCTTCAGCTATATGTAATTGCTGTGATTCGGCTATATGATTGCTGTGAAATCATAAATCTAATTTTTTTTCCAAAGTAAACTTCTTAAAAATGTTCAAAGACCTCTTTACCATGTGATATATTAGTACTGTAACCCATTGGTCATTATATTGCAGAAATATAGTATTCCCAATATTGGTAGTACTTAACTTCATCAAAAATGTATTTGCCTAGAAGATCATAATGCTCCGAGATAAATGCATTTCACTTAAATTCCCAATTAAAAAGTTATCAGCATTGATAAAGGCTTAAACATTGTTAGGGATAACATTGTTCACCCTAACTGTTTTAGGTGAAAATACTAACTATGAATCATAGTTAGTGTATGTAGCTTTAACTGTAAAATAGCAACTGTGGGTGTGGTTATGAAAACCATATAAAAGTAGCAA
>BLBF01000003.1:67765852-67811114 GCA_015471245.1 Laticauda colubrina
GCCTCTATCCTAAAGAAAATTAAAAAATCAAAAGAAGCATAAAAATATATATAAGAAAAAATTCAATCTGATTAGCTACAAAATCACATTAAATTCCTCAAAGAAAAAAATAGTAAGGAAAGAATCCAAGCCTCAATTTGACATCACTTTAAAAAACGCCGCTCAAGGAAATTCCAGTCAAAGATAAATAAAGGTTTCTTCTTTGTTCAGGATATCCTTTCAGGTCTCAGCCAATTTGCAATACAAAAGAAGTTTCTCACCCAGCCGACACACCCTCTCTCCAGCCTCTTTCTTTTCGGAGCTATCCCGACTTCAGCAGCTTTGGAGGCTGCCTTTCCACCGCCAGCAAAAGGGCTTCTCCCGGATCAAACCAGAGATTTTACGATATCTCTGGGATCCTGGGACTGTGCCCTTCACAATCCCCGTCTCTACGGGACGGTTTAGGTCCGTTAGGACCGACCAGGGGTGAAAATAGCAGCTGCGATCTCAGAGCCCCGAGATCGCAGCTGTAGCACCAGGACGAGGCTCCGCCTTCTCCCTGATACTTTTTCAATGCTGGTGTAACTTTGAACAGTTAAGCCCCTGTCACACAGCACCAACGGATGGAAAGAGGATGTAAAACGGAGAGAAACACTTGCCATCCATTGGTTAACGCGATGCTTCCGTTCTGTACTCACTGCGTACGTTTTTCATCCTCTCTATCCGTCCAGCATCAATCGTCTGAAATTTCATCCGCTCAAAAAGTTTTGAGCTGCACAAAACTTTTTGAGCGGAAAATGTATCCAACGCGTCCATTCTACAACCACAACGCATACGGGGAGCATCCGTTCTACATCCGTGGTCATCCTTTACGCATCCGCTATATCTGCTAGTCATCCGCTGCGCATCCGCGCAACTCAAATCCGCTCGAGCAGAAAACAGACACAGGGAGGAAGCGAAACGGACGCGGAACTGACGCAAAGCGTTAGTAACACGGATGCAGAAAGGATGAAAGTGGATGCAGATCACATACAAAGCATTAAAATGGAAAAAACGTTCGCAGAGGGGACGTATCTCGGATATTTAGAATGTCTGCAGGATGTCTAGAGGATGCAAAAGGACACCTAGCGGAAAACCTATATTTCCTATAAAAAGGGGGAGGAACTCACCTGGATCTCACTTTCAGTCCAGCAGCCCTGCTGTGCAGACCTCTGCAGCCTTCATCTTGCTCTTGCTATTCCACAGCATCCAGTCATCTCCACCATGGATCATCACACACTCCTTTTGGTAGCCACCATCGTTCTACAACAGTACAAAGCCATCTACAGGCTCTTTAACCTCTTCTATGCGAAGAAAATGAGGTGGCCAAGAAGTGTCTGGGTCCGAAGATGGATCACCAGAAGAGCAGAGTACGGACTGTACAACAAACTGATGGTGGAGCTGAGGAACGAAGACTCTCCTGCATTCCAGAACTTCATGAGGATGCCTCCAGCCATGTTTGACGAAGTTGTGGAGCGGCTGAGACCCAGGTTGACCAAGCAGAGCACCAACTTCCGGCCCAGCCTAGACCCTGGGCTCAAGGTGGCATTTACTCTGTGCCACCTGGTCTCAGGGACCACATACAGGAGCATGCAGTACGGCTGGAGGGTGCCACACAACACCATCAGCATTATGGTCAGAGAAGTGGTGCAGGCCATCATCGAAGAATACCTGGAGGAGATCCTCCAGTGCCCCTCCTCTAAAGAAGGCTGGAAGAAAGTTGCAGAGCAGTGGTATCAGAAGTGGAACTTCCCCCATACCGTTGGAGCCATAGATGGGAAGCACGTGGCCTGCAAAGCTCCAGCCAAGTCAGGGTCCACTTATTTCAACTACAAGGGCTTCTTCAGCATCATCCTCTTCGCCATGGTCAATGCTGACTAAAAGTTCATGTACATCAGTGCTTCAGGCAATGGGTCAGCTTTAGATGCCCAGGTATACAATGCCAGTCACCTCAAGGAGGGGCTGGAACGCAACCTCATCATGGCCTTCCCAGATCCAGACCCCCTGCCCAACGACATGCAAGATGTGCCCTACTTCATCGTGGGGGATGATGCCTTCTCCCTCAGAACCTACCTCACGAAGCCCTACAGTTCAATATACCTCACCCGTGAAGAGAGGATCTTCAACTACAGGCTGTCAGAGGGCAAGACGGGTGGTGGAGAACGACTTTGGCATCCTGGCCAAAAGGTTCCAGGTACCTCTCACCACCATGCAGCATCGCCCAGAGACCATGAGGAGCATCATGGAAGCTTGCTGCATCCTGCACAATCACATGCACTCCCGCTACCCAGTGTTGCAGAACAGCCTCATGGACCTCCAACAAGGCAATGGGGACATGGAGCCTGGTGAATGGAGGCAAGGGCGAAACCTGACAGATACTGTGGATGTGCAAGGCCCCAATAGAGCTTCACATGAAGGGAAGAAGCAGCGCAACCTCCTAAAACACTGGTGCAACTCCCCAGGTAGAGCAGTGGAGTGGCAAGACAGGATGGTAGATGCTTAATGGATGCTTCCTTCAGCCTGTCTCATCACACTGATGAGATTGACCCATGTATGTTGAGTGGCACTACAATGAACAGGGCATTTCATAAAGAGTTGTGTTTATGTTAAAATGTGTGGATGAATGATTACATTGTTATTGATAATAAAGGGCCAAAGGTGTGGCACCTGGGAGGGTGGACCATACAGTCCCACTATGCTTGCACTGGAGGCTTATCTATCCCACTGCTATCCTTACCCATCCCAAAGGTATCCTAACCCATCCCACAGCTATTACCCATGCCACAGGTATCCCTGCCCATCCCACTGCTATCCTTACCCATCCCACAAGCATGCAAAGGCTTAAACCATTTCTAAAAGTTTCCACGAAGACTTTATTGACAAAAATAAATGAAGCAAGTGTGTGAAACAAAGATAATCTTTATCAATAACAAGCTGTAAAAGAAAAATGACCCAAGTGTCCCAAGCAAAGATAAAGTCAACAGGAAGCCACCCAGTCTCTGGCACTCTTCTCAGTCACTCTGAGGCATGCCCATAGTCTCAGGGGTGAAGGGTCGAGGTGCTGTGGAGGTGGCTGCTGCTGGAGTGCTGGTCTGAGGCGCCATTGGGGTGCCTGGCCCTGAGAGGACAACAGGGGACGGTGTGTGGAGGAAGCTCTCAGAGAGCTGGCTCAGTCCTGTGATGTTGAGAGCCCCTTCCTCCAGGACATGGGGTGTCAGCCCCAATACCGATGACAGATGTTCTGAGGCCGGGCTTGGCTGTGGGGTGGAGGAAGGAGGAGTGTAGTGGGGATGTCTGGTCTGCAGCTGAGCGAGGTGAGGCTTGGGTGGCATCTGTGGCATGGCTGGCATCTGTGGCGTGGGTGGCATCTGTGGCATGGGTGGCATGGGTGGAATCAGTGGCATCGGTGGCACCGGTGTCATTCGATGTTCCTGTGCCTAGACTGGGAAGGGCTGCCTGTGCTGCTGGAGCTCCTGGTAGCCGTAGCCTTGGTAGGTGAGGGCCTGTGGAAAACCTTAGAAGGGCAGTGACATCACCTGGGGTGGAGGAGCAGACCCGGACTGGGTGGGAGCAGGTTCAGCTGGTTCTGGAGGGTTGTGAAAAAGACCGGTGATCCTGTCCTTGATCACCTGGTACTGTGATTCGGACATGTTCATGAGGGTCTGGTTGACGTACGTGAGGAAGGGCTTGCAGTTGGAGGATGGGACGTCTGTGTGTACCAGCTGAGGGAGGAGATCTACGCTGCTCCTGATGGTGTCCCTGATCTCCAGCAGGACAGTGTGGCTCTGCCCTTCCAGTCTTGCTTTCTGCCTGCTTTCTGTGGAGGTGGAGCTGGGGGTGGATGCGGGTTGGGCTGTGGTGGAAGTGCCCTCTCCTTGCTCCCACTGTGTCGGGGGTCCTCCATGCACTCCGCCACAGGTAGTACAGCTGTCGGGTGGGGTCTCCATTGTGGAACGTTCCACCGATACCTGCCTGGACACAGGAGCTGACTCTTGGCCAGAAGAGGACTGGCTCTCTGCAGGCTGCCTGAGAGAGAGGGTTGACAGAGTGGCTGCTCCTCGGTGGCAGATCTCACCCTCCAAGAAGCTGCACTTGGCCATCACGTAGGTCTCTCGGTCCATCAGCTTGACCGTGGCCTGGCCAGATTTCTTGAGGTGCAGCTTCCCGTACCAGGTGTGCATGTGCTTCCATCACCCGAGGAAGACCTCTGAAGTGTAGCCCAGGCTCTCTGCCTTCTCTCTCCAAGCAGCCTGCTATCTTTTGGTGTCTCGAGAGAGCCTGTGTCCCTTCCGCCAAAGATACTCGTTCTCCCTCAGCCATTGCAGCACCTCCTCCTCATGTTCCTCTTCGATGGAGTATTGCCTCCTCTCCCATTCTAGTTCACGCGTATGCCTCTTCCTCCCTCTGGCAAGGCCATCTGGGCCCTTATCAGAGGGGCTTCGAGGTTGTAGGGGCTGCTCCACCACACCACCACCACCACCAGCAGCAACAACAACGGTTGCAGCAAAAGCAGGACCAGCAGCACCAACTGGATCAGGATCAGTAGCAGCAGAGTAAGCACCAGCAGGACCAGCAGGACCAGCAGGACCAGGAGCACCAGCAGGACCAGGAGCACCACGAGGAACATCAGGACCAGCAGCACCAGCAGCACCAGAAGGACCAGCAGGACCAGGAGCAGCACCAGCAGAGTAAGCACCAGCAGAACCCCCAGCACCAGGAGCAGCGCCAGCAGAGTCAGCCCAAGCAGGAGAAGCCCCAAGCAGAAGCAGAGTCAGGGCCAGGGGGTGGGATGGTGGCCCTGTCCCTCTTGCCAGGGCTGGCAGCAGATGCCACAGGCTTTCTGTTCTTCCCCATGGTTGTTGGCTGGCTGACTGGCTGGCTGGAGCTGTGTCTGGCAGCAGGTCTTTCCTCTGAATGGTGACCTGCTTGCGAGCTGCTTCCCTTTATATCTGCGGGGCTGATGCAATGCATCCTCCCCGCATGTGCAGTGAATGCTTTGCATCTGCTAGGCTTCCACTCTGCATCTGCTTCATCCGCTCCATCCGCTTGGCATCCGCTCTGCATCCGTTCCTTCCATTGCGCATCTGCTTCGCTGTGCTCCCCCAGAAGCCCTGCAGATGTGCCATCCACTCCCATCCGCTTCCATCTGCTAGGCTTCCATGGAGCATCCGCTTTCCATTCTGGCTATGTTCTCCCTCCATCCGTTCCTTTCCATTGTTGTCCGCTCTGCTTATGCAAATTCGGGGCACTTTTGAGAGCGGATAACAATGGATGGAACATTTTCTCGTCCGCAGTGTCCTTTTTACATACGTTTTGCATTCGTCGGCCAATGTGACAGGCCCTTTACTAAGTGAACTGTTGTAAGTCGAGGACTTCCTGTAAATCACTGCAGGCTAACTGCACTACCACTTCTCAGAAATGTTCAACTGATTGCAAGTTAAACTTAGAAAAGATAATTGTTACCTCTTATGACTTGCTGGCCAGTATGTTTCTATTTTATTCCTACCAAGACTATTGTCTCAACTGCTAAAATTGTAACTAAATTATTGCAAACATTTGGGTATACCATTTACCTGATTTGGTAGAACTATAGGTTTATCTTTAAATATGCAGCTATGTTACTTCTGAAATGTGTAGAAATGAAATGAACTAACTCTGCTTAACAGCTCTGATATTTATCCTTCTGTGAAAAGGGAACTATAACCTTAATGTTTTCTGATTTTATTACTCCTGGCCATTACTAAGTTACAACATTAATTAAACACTCTATAATAGAAGCAGACAGGAAGTAAGAAGTTTATCCTCAGCAGTTTATAAATCTAATGAATGTGCTAAAATCTTTTCCTTCTAAAACCTATTTTTCATTTTTACTTCGAACACTGCATTTGTGAATTAAACTAATTGTGAAGTACACAACACTGAAAGAATAAATAAACATCAATTACATTTTTGTGTAAAAAAGGCAGTGTTGCAGACTAATTCACTGCTCATTTTGGGGGTTGCTCCATCTGTTGTCATCCGCTCCAAAAAGTGGTGAAAATTTGCATAAACAGAACGGAAAAGAATGGAAAAGAATGGACGTGGGTAGTACGGAGCGGGGATGTAAAGCGGATGTTCATAGGAAGCCTAGCGGATGAAAGCAGATGGAAGTGGATGACACCTCCGAAGGGGTTCCGGGGGAGAGTTGCGAAGCAGACGCATAGCGGAAGGGGCAGATGCATAGCGGATGACACGGATGAATCACGGATGCCTATAGGAAACAAAGGGGATGCTGCGCGGATGTATATCGGATGCAAAGCGTTCACTGCGCATGTGGGGAGTATGAATTGCATCAGCTCTGTTAAGCCTGGGTTCCCCAACCAGGGTTAGGTAGACAAGCTAAACAGAATGTGCAGCGTTAGTCAGATAGGCACACAGATAAATGAGTGAGCTAAGCTTGTATGTTTATTAACATACAGTAAAAATAACAGATACGCTTGTGCTATCAAGAATATATTTTATTCCAGTATAAGTTTATAGCATAGTCAAAAAACAGTCCAATATTCATTTACCATGTAGTCAGTCCATTCAGGGATATTCAGTTAGCAAAGTCCATGTAGAATATCCTATTGTCAGTTCTCATAAATCAGTCCGTTGTTGTCTCTCCCGTTCGAGCAATGCAGTCTTGCTTCCAAGCAGTAATCAGGGATCATCAAAGCCAGAGAGAGAGCGAGCAAGCTGTAGCCTTGCTACTTTTATATGGTTTTCATAACCACACCCACAATTGCTATTTTACATTTAAAGCTGCATACACTACCTATGATTCATAGTTAGTATTTCACCTAAAACAGTTAGGGTGAACAATGTTATCCCTAACAAGCTCCGTGGATATAAAAGGATGCAGCACGCATGCAGTCAGCATTCAGGGGAAAGACGTACTGCCACATACATCTTGCAGGAACACCAGGGTTCGTCAGTCAGGCAGGAAGAGGAAGCCCGTGCCTACTCGTTCAAGCCCTGGCAAGAAGGACAGAACCAGCATCCCAACCCCTGGCACAGACTCTGAAGCTGCTGCTGCTGCTGTTGTGGTGGACCAGCCCCAAGGCCCTCAAGCCCCTCAAACCCAACTGCTGAAGGCCCTGCTGCTCAAGCCCCTGAAGACCCTGCTGTTGGAGCCCCTGAAGACCCTGCTGCTCAAGCCCGTGAAGGCCCTGCTGTTCAAGCCCCTGAAGGCCCTGCTGATGCCCCTGCCAGAGGGGAAAAGAGGAAAGGGAAGGAGAAGGGAGAGAGGAAACAGTACACCGTTTCCAAAGAGTATGAGGATGAGGTGCTGGAATGGCTGAGGGAGAATGAGTACCGCTGGAGAAAGGGCCACAGACTCTATTGAGACACCAAGAAGAAACAGGCAGCTTGGAGAGACAAGGCAGAGAGCCTAGGGTACACTGCAGATGTACTCCTGGGATGGTGGAAGCACATGCATACCTGGTATGGCAAGCTACACCTCAAGAAATCTGGGCAGGCTACTGTCAAGCTCACTGACCGGGAGATGTACATCATGGCCAAGTGCAGTCTCCTGGAGGGTGAGATCCGCCACCGAGGAGCAGCCCCTCTGACACCCCTCTCCCTCAGACAGCCCACAGACAGCCAGTCCTCTTCCAGCCAGGAGCCAGCGAGCCTGTCCAGGCAGGTGTCTTCAGAGGGCCCCACGGCAGAGACCCCCCCCTGACAGCTGCACTCCCCATGCTGGTGGACTTGGAGGATCCTCTGTCCCAAATGGAGGAAGAAGCAGCAGCCACCAGAAGCCAACCCACCCCCACCCCCAGCTCCACAGGATGCAGGCAGAGAGGCAGACTGGAGGGCCAGAACTACAGTGTCCTGCTGGAGATCAGGGACACAATGAAGACCAGCACAGAACTTCTCTCTCAGCTGGTCCACTTGGAAAGAGGATCCTTGGGCCACCACACCTTCATCACCTACATGAGCCACACCCTCAGGGACCTGCCCGAGGCCCAATACCAGGTGATGAAGGAGAAGATAACAGCACTTCTGCACAACCCTCAAGGCCCAGCTGAACCTGCTCCTATGCAGTCCAGGTCTGCTCCTCCACCCCAGGCGATGTCACAGCCCTTCCACAGCTTTCAACAACCCTCACCTACCAAGGCTATGACTAACAGGACTTCCCACAGCAAAAACAGACCTTCCCAGTCCAGGCCCAGGTTCATCGCACGCCACAGACGCCAGTCCTCTCCCAGCTGCAGACCAGACAGCCCCACTACACTCCTCCTTCCTCCACCCCACAGCCAAGTCCGTCAATGGACAATCTATCATTGGTCTTGGGCCTCATATCTCAGGTCCTTGATGAAGGGCCTCTCAACCTCATGGGACTGAGTCAGCTCTCAGACAGCTTCCTGAACACACCATCCCCATTGTACTCTCGGGGCCAAGCACCCGAATGGTGCCTCAGACCAGCACTCAAGCCATAGCCACCTCCACAGTCCCTGCCTGCTGAACAGTTGAGACCATGGACATGACTCAGAGTGACTGAGAATAGTGTCAGAGACTGAGTTGTACTTGTTCAGTTTATCTTTGCTTAAGACACTTTACTTGGTTCATTTTGCTTTTTTAATAAAGTCATAAAGTTTACCTAAGACAGTTAATAATGGTTATCTTTGCTTAACACACTTAATTCAGTTTACTTGGTTCATTTTGCTTATTTAATAAAGTCATAAAGTTTACCTAAGACAGTTAATTAAGGTTATCTTTGCTGAAGACACTTGGTTCATTTTTTTACCTTCGTAAAATATTGGTGAAAACTTTTAACAAATGGTTAAGCCTTTGCATGCTTGTGGGATAGATAAGGATAGTTGTGGGATAGATAAACCTCCAGTGCAAGCATAGTGGGACTGTATGGTCCACTATCCCAGCTGCTACACATATGGACCTTTATTATCAATAACAATCTATTCATTGATCAGCACATTTTAAAATAAACAAAGCTCTTTATTAATGCCCTATTCATTGTAAGACCACTCAACATACATGGCATAATCTCATCAGTGTTATGCGACAGCCTCAAGGAAACATCCATTAATCATCTATCATCCTGTCTTGCCACTCCACTGCTCCAGCTGGGGAGTTGCACCAATGTCTCAGTAGGTTGCGCTGCTTCTTCCCTTCATGTAAAGCTCTGTTGGGGCCTTGTACATCCACAGTGTCGATCAGGTTTCGTCCTTGCCTCCATTCACCAGGCTCCTTGTCCCCATTCCCTTGTTGACGGTCCACAAGTCTGTTCTGCAACACTGGGTAGCGGGTGCGCATGAGATTGGGCAGGATGCAGCAAGCTTCCACGATGCTCCTCAAAGTATTGGCTCATGCTGCATGGTGGTGAGAAGTATCTGGAACCCTCCATGCATAATGCATGATTTTGTATGTGGTTTCAGAGGCCAGGTGGTGCAGAGTCAGCGCCACCTTCAGTCCAGGGTCCAGGCTGTGACGGAAGTTGGTGCTCAGCTTAGTCAACCTGGGTCTCAGACGCTCTACAATTTCGTCAAACATGGCTGGTGGCATACTCATGAAGTGATGGAATGCACAAGGGTCTTCATTCCTCAGCTCCACCATCAACTGGTCATACAGTCCAAACTCCATTCTTCTCACGATCCATCCTCGGACCCACACAGCTCTTGGACGTCTCCTTCTGTATGAAAGGTGAAACAGTCTGAACAGGTTTTGGTTCTGGTGATGAATGATCGCAGCTACCATACAGACTGTGTCATGATCCATGGTGGAGAACGATTGATGATGTGGAAGACCAAGGCCAAGGGTGAAGAGGTCTGTACACCACAGTTGCTGGACATACTGAGATCCAGATGATTTTCTCCCCCTTTTTATAGAAAATATCAGTAGTCCGCTAGGTGTCCTTCTACATACTCTAGACATACTCCAGACATCCTAAATATCTGAGATACATCACAGATACAAACGTTTTGTCCATTTTAATCCTTTATATACGAGATGCATATGCTTACATCCTTTCTATTTCCGTGCTACTAATGCTGTGTTGACGTTCCATGCACCTTTTGTTTCCTCCCTGTTTCCGTTTTCAGCTGCAGCGGATGTGAGTTCAGGGGATGGCCAGAGGATGCAGAGAGGGTACAGCGGATGTTTAACGGATGATAATGGACATAGAATGTTTGCTGCCTGTATATGTTGCAGATGTACATCGTACGCAGTGGAAAGTTCATCCATTCACAAAGTTTTGTGCAGCTGAAAACTTCTTGCGCAGATGAAATCTCAGTGAACGGATGCTCGAGGGATAGAGTGTATGAAACACATATGCAGTGAGTACACAACGGATGCATAGCGTTTTGCAATGGATGGCAAGCTTTTTTTAACATTTTACATCCTCTTTGCATCCGTAAGTGCAGTGGGACAGGGCCTTAAAGTAGAATGGAGTGATATATAAGTCTAAGTGCTACTGCTATTGGTATCAGTTCCATATTTGATTCATAAAAGTTGATAAAATCCATTTCAAAAACCCCCAGTGTGATTGAGTAGCATCAAGTTCTGCCAGGTACGAGAAAAACGGTGCTTTAACTCAGTGGAAATTAACTAGGTTTATACCTGAAGCTTCATAATCTATACTTCTCTATGCTTTCCTGCCTTAGTAAATTAATTCTGTGCTGCACTTAATTTGAGTTATAACACATAGATGAGCAGCAGAATGAAGGCATTGCAATGCATACATGATAACATATTGGCAAGCCTGAATTTTAAATGTAATAAAATTTTCTAAGGAAAATAAACAGTAATACATTCAAATTAATGAATTAATTTACAGTTCCTTTGTTTTGCATCAGTTACAGAAGCCAGAAAAGAGATATTCTTTACCAAGATAATTAGCTTCAAACTTTTAAGACAACCTATGCAGTTTCCATCGTATCCCAGAGCAAGTGAATAGAGCAATGTTTTTCAACCTCAGCAACTTTAACATGTATTGACTTCAATTCCCTGCTGGCTGGGGGATTCTGGGAACTGAATTCCCACACATCTTAAAGCTGCTGACATTGATTAAAAAATTTACATCACCAAAGCGGAAAATCAGTTGAGATGCAAATAACTACAAAGTGGCAAACATAATGTGACCATTCTTTCTTCCAAACATCTACCGTATAACTGCTTTGACAATTTCAATAAGGCCAACGATAAAGGTGCCAATCTTTCAAGGGGAAGGGCACTCCAAAATATGAGGACTGTCACAGAAAAGCATTGCTTATAAGCCTTGGCCCCTTATCCTCTTCGATATTGAGACAATGTAAAGATATTGGTTAGAGAGTTTTACTGGATGAGTTGGGTGAGCACCTTTATGTGAAGATGTCAGTATAGTAAGCATTCCAATGCCAAATCATATCAGACCTTATAGATCAGGGGTGTCAAACTCAAGACTCATGGGCAGGATCTGGCCCATGGGGTGCTTAGATCTGCTCCATGGGGCCACCCTGGAAACAACAAAGAGCCGGCCCTCAGAGACCTCCTAGGCTCCGTTTTCAGCCACGATGGCCTCCTGCAGCCCTATGCCAGCAAAAATGGAGCTTGGGGCGGATATGATTTAACAATGCATGGGTTACTATATGTTTCACTAATTAAAGTTTCAAGGTGATCTTCAAAGGCACTGCATTCATAGAAATAAACAACTGTGGATAAAAACACAAGTTACTATGTCAGGTGACCTCTACTCCAAGTAATGCTGCACCTGTAACACCGGCCCAAACTGGGTAAAAGTCCTCCTGCAACCATAATATCTACCTATCAATCAAGCAGTAAACTCCCAAGACATGGACCTGTTCTTTTAAGAATAATGGCACACTCAAGTGTTGGCACTGGAGATGACAGAGACCCCTTCTTAACAAGTAACTCATTCTTGCTTGGGTTCAATTTCAACCTATTTCATTCTGGCCAGAAACTGGCTTGATATTTCCAACAATTTCCAGGTCAACTCACCCTAGAAATATACCTGAGTATCCTCTAGGTATTATTTGTCACCCTATTATGCCCTATTATCTCATCTAGAAAAATTATTTCTTGCAATGTTAATTAAGTAGGGGAAATAAGAGAATTTATCTTTCTCTCACTGTTGCTGACTGGTACCACTACTGTACATACATTCAGTAGAACAGTGCCCCCCAAACCCTTGTAGTCAATCCATGGGGATACCATGATTTATTATTTCAAATGTCACCAAAGATATAAAAAGATCAGGAATGTTGCACTCTACAAATCCAGGTCTCAGCAGAGATCATCTACCAGAATGACCAATGCAGTTTGCATCCCATGACCCAATCTGAATCCCAGCTGTAAAAAAAATCTAATCTGCTTTCGTGAGAGGTGTACTGTGATTCTGGGATGTCAAACTCACAGCACGCAGGCTGGAAGTGTCACATGCTGGCCCCATCCCTACCCGGTTTAGCAAAGGGGAATAAAATTCCGATTTGTCACATGATACTGCCGTGATGCCACGAGTTTGACACCCCTGCTGTAATTCATAGAATACTGCTTTCTTGACACCTGTCTCAAAAAAGGAAGATTGAAGACAGGGCAATACTTGTCTAAAACTGCCAGGTCCAGGGTGACTTTATCAATCAGCTGATTAATGGCTTATATGGCTACCCATCTTACAGCAGCACCCCTAGCTGCCATCATGTCAACCACCTTATCTGCAAAGGCATCCATGGGAACAATCACAGGGAAAAGAGGCAAATGATGAAAACAGCATTCCAAAACTGCAATGCAATTTCCACCCCTTCTGTGTATGATTTTCCACATATACAGTACATGAAACTGGTAAATTGTATGTGAAAGAACAATGAAACTTTTGTCATTTTGATCCAATCCACCTCCAATCCCGCAGATGCTCCTGCTTAGCTTGGAATAATTTAATAAGATTTACTTTCGTATAGACATATATTGGGTGATAGGGCAAGCCAGAACTTTACTTATTTATTGTTCTGTTCAAAATAAAAGCAAAATGACAGTGCCAGGCCAAGAAAAATAATCACTCTGAAGGAAATTCTTTAATGTGGTTATCCAAGAGCCATCCTTGTGCTTCTTTCAAAATGACAGCTGGCACCTGTGGCCTTCTGTGAAATACTTCTGACACTGATGGAGTGGGACAGATGGCCAAATTGGCAGAAAGTGCCATATTTGATTGATAAAGCATTCTAAGTGTCACAGGCTTGTAAACTATCATTAACATTCAATAATTCCTCTGCAAAAGAGGTAGATCAACCAGCATAACACAGGCACTAGTAAGAATATGAGCAGTTGTAAGGTGGGGGTAAAGAAAACCCATGCTCTTTTATTTATCTAAGGATCTTGCTTTTTACCAAGCAAAAATTAAAACTTGCAGCATGCTTCCCTTTATAATGACATAATTTGTTCAACTATAATGTTAAATTCTCATCAAACATATATAAATGATCAATATCAGGATATTAACAGGATGCACAGTATTAGAATACTAATTTTAAAAATCTGTTTGTTGTCTTCTAATCAGTCTTCTACTATTAAACACATCTCTATCCTGCCATTGTATAACAAAGATTATAAAAATGGGGACACTTGATGGTGGCTTGGGAAATAATATTTTCCAATTAAGAAGTCTAACACTGGAGCCTCCTAAAGTCAAAATAGAAGTTTTGACTCTATCAAATCTAAGTAACACCTATTTCTAGGATGAGTTATTTTGGCCTCTCATCACCAAATGGTCTAGATCAGGGGTTCCCAAAGTGGGTGGTACAGCCCCCTGAGGGGGGTGGGATGACTTTGGGGGCCACTAAGAGGCAGCGGGGGCACTGGAGGTGGGCCCTTCGCAGGGCGCCTTGAATGCGGCAGTGGTGGTACTCTGTCCGTCAGCCTCTGGGGGGAGAAAACAAGTGGCACACAGATGGCTACCTCTCCCCCCTTATCATCCAGTGCAGCAGCTCTTCCCACAGCAGAATCTACCCATGAAATGAACATGTGTGTGTGTGTCTGTCTGTCTGTCAGAGGAGGAATGTGTGTCGAGGGGGAGGATATGTTTTTCTTGGAGTTTTGAGCTGGGAGGGACCAGAATGAGCTGAAGCACCAATGGGAATTCTCCCTGCTCCAACGTCATCAGTCTCCGGGCAGAGTCTCCCTTGACTTCACCCGATGGAGGAGAGAGTTCCAAGCAGAGAGAGAAGCGGAGAAAGTGGGAGAGGTATCTTTTCAGTCTTGGGGGGCTGCATTCTAGGGGGGTCTTTTATGCTAGCTCCGGAGGGGAGGGTGGACTTCCTTGCCCCATGATTCTCATCTAATCTCCCTTTCTCTATGCGCCTGGAGGGGTGGACTAGATGCTCTTTGAGTTCCCACAGTGTCCAGAGGGTGTCCAGACTGGAGCTGTTGAGATTTCAGATGGGCAAAATAGAGCCAGAGCTTGAGGGGTCCTTTGTCTCCCCCCCGCTCAATCTGGAAGGAGGGAACCCCCAGAAGATGCACTGGAGGACAAGGGAGGAGGTGCAGCACCACAGCGAGCCAGGACTTGGGGGCCCCACACTCACCCCAATCCAATGGGAAGCCAGGAAAGCCAGGATCTACAGGGATCCTTCCTAATCCAGCCAGATCCTCTCTCCAGGCCCCCTCCCCTTGAAGCGGGGATTTCCATAGGGATCTCTCGGCTTTACAGGAGAAAATGGCATTTTCATCCTTGAAACCCGTGTCTCTCTCGCTCAAAGAGCCCCTTCCAACCCCCCCCCAGCCCCCAATGGGAAGGCATGTCCTTCTTTCTTTCTGTGGCTCAGGATCCCACTTTTCCTTGCAAAATAGCTCCTGATGAAGGTCCTAGAACAAAGTTTGGCTGTTTCTCCTCCGTTTTCCGCTCCTTTCCTCGGACAATTTCAACATCTGCCCATTATTTCAAAGCGCAACAATCGATACTTTCAGCAGAAAAAAAATATACAAAGTAATGTTTTGGGGGGAAATTGTCAATATAAAAATGCAGACATAGAAGTTGAGTTGTGCTAAACTTTTTTCCCTCAGAAATTTGCATATCTCAGCTGTGGAATAGGAAGCACTGCTAAAACAAGGGTTTCTAATGGTTTGTCTTCATTATTTCTTCATTATTATTTTATCATGATGTAAAATAGAAAAAATAAAGCAAGTGAGGCAATAGGAAAGGGGAGGAGAAGTATGGGAGAAAGGAGGTGCCAGCCCCACAGGGAGAGGGGGGCGAGAGAGAGGGAGAAAGAGAGAAGGAAGAAAAGAAAGGAAAAAAAGGGAAAGAACAAAAAAGGGACAGTCAAAGAAAGAGGGGGGGATGGAGGGAGGGAGGTAAGGAGGGAAGGAGAGAGACCTGATGAATCAGATTGAAATGAGGCCTAGTTTAGACTGAGGCCCTTTTCCACATTGAAACATCTTTGCCAGCATATTAGCTTCTATTAAAGGTTTTGTAATGAAACATGGTCAAGACTATCAGGAAGCTCTCACATTTTGTTGAGGCTTTTAACAGGATCCATTGGACCAGATCTCCATTCTAAAAATTACTTTTCCCCAATATATTACAGTGCCAATTTTGAAGAAGGCAAAACCAACATGTACTAGTAAATTACAAGGAGAACACACACACACACACACACACTCCCTTCCAACCCTGCTGGAGCAGGTGATTGGAATAGAATAGGTATCTCATTATCTTTCTCCTCTCTCCTTCCTTATTTCTTTTTCTTTCTGTCCCTTCCTCCCATCCCCCTTTTCTTTGTCTGTCCCTTTTTCTTTATTTCCCCTTTATCTTTCTTTTCTTCCTTCTCTCTCTCTTTCTCTCTCTCTTTTCTCTCTCTTTCTTTCCCTTTCTCAAGCTCACCCCATTGACTTGGTGCACTGCTCCACTTGGACTTGTGCAGCGGGCTCAATGGGTTGGACCTGCGAGGCCGGCACTTAGAACACGGCAGTGGCAGCACATTTGAAAAGTAGAGCAAAGCCAGAGGTTGGTAATTTTTGTTGCAAAGAATCACAAAAGCTTCTGGGCTGGGCACAAGAAGGGACACACATGTCAATGCAATTCAGCAACATAAAATAAAGAAATACAAATAAAACAAATCAACAAGAATCGGCAAAGCATCTCTGATTAAATTCTATTCACTACGAGAATCTAATCAGAGATGCTTTGCTGATTCTAGTCCGATGACCTGCTCCAGCAGGGTTAGAAGGGAGTGTGTCTGTGCATGGCTGTCAAAACTCCAAAAATAGGTCAAGTAGCTCTGGGGAGGCCAATCATAAATTAGAACACTTGCTAAGCAAATGACCATTAAGTGAGGACCATTTGTATTTGGTCTGCCAGTTACTTGGCCATGCCGACCCAGTCACACGACCACCAAACCACACGTACCCAAGCCACACCCAGCCAGCCAGCAAGCCAAGCCCAGCCAGTCATGTGACCAGCAAGCCACACCCTCAAATAGGCCATGCCCACAGAAATTTGAATCCCACCCCTGAGTGGGGGGCACCAAGGATGAGGTTGTAGCACCAAGGGGGCAGTGGACTGAAAAATTTTGGGAACCACTGGTCTAGATTCACAAAATCTTACTGTTGGACAGTGCAATTTACATTCCTTCCATCAAAATGAAGCTTTTGCTCATCCTGATCCTTTCTGTCCAGTGTTGGGATTCAAATAATTTAACGATTAGTTCACCCAGGGTCAGGTTGGCTGTCGTAGGAGGCATGGCCCATTCCCATCCTCAGCTCTGCTGCACAGGCATGATAAGCCAACCTGATCCTGGGAAAACCAGTTGTTAAATTACCCCTCTTGCTATCCAAGTGGATCCTGGGAAATGGAGTGGCCGGCACAAGGGATGGAGGAGGAGCAGGAAGAAGAAAGAAGGAAGGCAGCCTCTTTCTTCCCTCATGCTAGCCACTCTGTTTTCCATTTCTTCATTGCAATGCTGCACCACATTGCAAAGCTTGCCCCGCCCATTACTACCCAGATGCCCTCGCTTCCCCCAAGCATTTCTTTGCCTACCTGATTTACAGCTACATCATGTTTCTCCATCAAATTTCTTGCCATATTATGCAGGGAGACAAGTTTTGTGGGACTAAAAAATAGTTCAATCAATCAATTCCAACTTTGAAAAAAAAAATTCATGAGAAATTGGAATTGATTAACTTTTTTTTGTCCTTTATTTGTGCTTTTGTTTCCCTGAACAGAACGGTAAGAAATGTGACAGAGAAATGGAACAGAGTTAGACATAAGAAATGCTTGAGGGAAGTAATGGCATCTGGGTGCCAGGTGCTGAAACAAGCCCGTCTTTCTCCAGCAGCTGCCCAGGCCTGCTGGAGGAAAGGCTGGCATGTACTGGCACTTCGGTGTGGTGGCATTCCAGCTATGGTTGGGAATGGGATAGGGCATGGGCACTGAAGGCAGGATGCCTGCTTGCTTCAACACTCTCCCTGACCCTCTGTCATTCTGCTGGTGCTTTGGCCTGGGCTGCCACCTTATGTGCTGGTCCTGCACCGTGCCTACCACCTGCTGTAAAGTAAGACATCCCCTGAAAATATGACCTAATGGGTCTTTTTTAAAAAACTTGGTCTCATTTTCTGGGAAACACAGTAGTTTTTGCCTGATGTGATTGAAAAAGCCAACATCTTCATTTTGTTTTCATGTCTCCTGTCTTGGACATTTGGGGAGTTTTCTTTTTAAATCCCTGGCTTGGAAAGGAGTTGAACAAAAACCAGACGTGTTCCAGAAAACACAGATTTTCCAGAACACATCTAACCGATTTGCAGAACTCAATAAAAAATTAGATGCAGGTTCTGCTGAACTGGTATGATCCAGCTGAATACCACCACTGCTTCTGTCAATACATCTGGGCTTTTGATTCCTTGGGAAGTTTTGAAAAGCTAGCAACTTAATGCTATTTAAATAACAAAAGAGAAAAAAAATAATTTAGCTTATATTCAGTTCACAAATATGAGTTATTTTACTTGTTAACGTGAAAGAATTGTGTTCCACCTTTTGGATTTTACTAATATTAACAATTCAAAGAGGATGAATAATTAACAAAATTAGAATATATGTGGAATAGAGCAATATAAGAAGTTTGATATTTTCCAGCTCTCTTAATCTATCATCATTGGCCATTCTGACTGGGACAAATGGGAATTCTAATCAAAACTGATGAAGGACGCCTATTCCTGATTCAGAACATGATTTTTTTTAAAAAATAAAAAATAGAAGGGTTATAAATCCCTGAAACTTTCAGCTTTGATACCCAGAAACTTCATCGGGACAGGGGAAAATAGGAAAGGATTTTTAAGCATCCTACTGTGTCACATCAGGTGGGACTGCTCCCAGTCCCTTCCCACGAATATTGTGATAATATTGTATCGTGGGAGTTGAAAAATGGGAGTTAAAAAATAAGAGTTGCATTGTGGGAGTTAAAAAATGTGCTATTTTTAAAGCAATGCCTGCCCTTTGGAACATTCTGTTGTAATTACCTGTTTCCCCCCCCCCCCAATGTTTTGAGAGAGATAATCATGTGTTAATATGAATTGGTGCCAGGTTTTTCTTGTTTTAATGTTTCATGTTTTAACCAGTTACATTTTATAGTTTTTAAAATTATTTTTATATGCTCTTTTATGTTTTTGATTGGGAGCTGCCCAGAGTTTGCTGAAAGATGACAGCTATATATGCATGTTTTAAACAGAGAAATAAAGGTAAATAAACATAAAGTAGGCTTTTCTAGTTTTGAAGCTAAATTTTTAAAGGAATGAAAAATAAGATAAGGATGTTCTTGAATATACACAGACAAAATTCTGCAGAATTGTCTGGAGGTTTCTGAAAGAAATTCACCATTGTCTTTTGGGATGTTTTTCAGCTTTCAGTTTATGCTACAGCTCTGGAATTGTCTGGTAATCTCCCATCCATGTACTAATCAGGCATGAGCCTGCATAGCTTCCAAATGCAGGTAACATCTGCTAGGTATTGCTTCCTGCTGTAATATATTTCAAGAACATTTGTTCATAAATTAATAATATACAACCTGCTTCCAAAAGCACTGAATTTCATAATAGAAGCATTATTCAAAACAGGAGGCATTTTTTTCCTTTGAAGAATTATATTTTGCTCTATTATTGTACTTACTTTTTATGTTTTTGGTATTTTAAATTCTTCTTCCCATCCCAAACTTTTCAAACAAAAAACATTTCACGGTGATGTGAAATTGAGATGTAGATTGAGTGAGGCTGAGGCAACATGATTGGTTCCTTTAATCACTATTTCTTACTTCTTAATAATTTTGTAGAACCCAACTATGGAATACTTTTCAAATGCTTACTGGGGGAAATGCCAGTGTTAACTTTCCTGATTACAGTGCAATAAATAATTTAAAAATTCCTGTCTTACCTCTACCGATGACATATGTCTTCCTCAATTTCAGGTCTTATACCAGAGGTCTGTGAGGTTGATGGTTCTGTGCAGTATCTTAACTGTTCCTTTAACAGTACCAGGTTTGGTATTCTACCAGTTTGGCTGGTTTGGAGAACCGGTAGTAAAAAAACAGCTACTGGTTCAGCCAAACTGGTATTTCTTTTATTTTCTCCTCCTGACGATCAGTTGTTCTGACTACCAGCTGTGTCGAGATCCCCCTCACTGTCTTATTGCTTCGCCCAGGAAGCTTCCTTGAGGTCCAGGAAGCAAAAAAATGGAGTGCAGTGGGGGGGTTGCTGCAAAAAAACAGAAGCCACGCCCACCCAGTCACATGGCCATGCCCACCTACCTACTCCCATAGAACCAGTAGTAAAAATATTTGCATCCCACTCTTGCACAGTACTTTTCTGGATAGAGAGCTTTTATATTGTTCCTGGATCTCTAAGCTTAGGATCAGACCTCCAAACACTCTTAACACCATTGGCCTTTACCTTCCACATCCTCTTCAATTCAGATCATGGTATTTCTCCAGCTTCTCATCCTCCTTTTTCCTGAGGTTCCTGTTACTTGGCACTGTTACACTGACCACCAGTACAGTGTACTGGTCCTTGTCTTTTACCATGATGTCTCATTGATTGGCCCTTACCTGCATGTTCTTCCTGCTATAGAAGTCCCACAGAACCTAAAGGGCCTGTCACATTTGCCGATGGATGCAAAACATTTGTAAAAAGGACACAGCGGACGAGAAAATGTTCCATCCATTGTTATCCGCTCTCAAAAGTGCCCCGAATTTGCATAACCAGAGCGGACAACAACGGAAAGGAACGGATGGGGAGACAACGTAGCGAGGATGGAAAGTGGATGCTTCACGGAAGCCTAGTGGATGGAAGCAGATGGGAGCGGATGGCACATCCGCAGGGCTTCCGGGGGAGCACAGCGAAGCAAACGCGCAGCGGAAAGAGCGGATGCCGAGCAAATGAAGTGGATGCAGAGCGGAAGCCGAGTGGAAGCCTAGGGGATGCACAGCGTTCATTGCGCATGCGGGGAGGATGCATTGCATCAGCCCTGTGGATATAAAGGGAAGCAGCTCACAAGCAGGTCACCATTCAGAGGAAAGACCTGCTGCCAGACACAGCTCTCCAGCCAGCCAGCCAGCCAGCAAGCCAACAACCCAAAACCATGGGGAAGAAGAGAAAGCCTCAGCCATCTGCTGCCAGCCCTGGCAAGAGGGACAGGACCACCATCCCACCCCCTGGCCTTGACTCTGCTTCTACTGGGGCTTCTGCTGCTCGGGCTCACTCTTCTGGTGCTGGAGCTTCTGCTGGCACTGCTTCTGGTGGTGGTGCTTCTGGTGATGCTGCTTCTGGTGGTGGTGCTTCTGATGGTGCTTACTCTGCTGATGCTGCTTCTGGTGGTGGTGCTTCTGATGGTGCTTACTCTGCTGGTGCTGCTCCTGGTGCTGGAGCTTCTGCTGGGGCTTACTCTTCTGGCGCTGCTCCTAGTCCTGCTGGTCCTGTTGGTGCTCCTGGTGCTCTTGGTCCTGCTGGTGCTGCTGGTGCTCCTGGTCCAGCTGGTCCTGCTGATGCTGCTGGCGCTGCTGGTGCTTCCTCTGCTGCTGCTGATCCTGGTCCTGTTGGTCCTGTTGGTCCTGCTGGTGCTGCTGGTACTTACTTTGCTGGTGCTGCACCTGATAATGCTGCTGCTGCTGCTGCTGCTGCTGGTGGTGGTGGTCCTGCTTTTGCTGCTACTGTTGTTGTTGTTGCTGCTGCTGCTGCTGCTGGTGTGGAGGAGCAGCCCCTACAACCTCGAAGCCCCTCTGATGAGGGCCCATATGGCCCTGCCAGAGGGAGGAAGAGGAAGACGCATGAACGGGAGAGGAGGCAATACTCAATCGAAGAGGAACATGAGGATGAGGTGCTGGAATGGCTGAGGGAGAACGAGTATCTATGGCGGAAGGGACACAGGCTCTATCGAGACACCAAAAGGAAGCAGGCTGCTTGGAGAGAGAAGGCGGAGAGCCTGGGCTACACTTCGGAGATGCTCCTCGGCTGGTGGAAGCACATGCACACCTGGTACGGGAAGCTGCATCTCAAGAAATCTGGCCAGGCTGCGGCCAAGCTGATGGACCGGGAGACCTACGTGATGGCCAAGTGCAGCTTCTTGGAGGGTGAGATCCGCAACCAAGGAGCAGCCCCTCTCACAACCCTCTCTCTCAGGCAGCCTGCTGAGAGCCAGTCCTCTTCTGGCAAAGAGTCAGCTCCTGTGTCCAGGCAGGTATCTGTGGAACGTGCCACAACGGAGACACCCCCCGACAGCTGTACTACCCGTGGCGGAGCACGTGGAGGACCTCCTGATGCAGTGGGAGCAAGGAGAGGGCACTTCCACCACAGCCCAACCCGCATCCACCCCCAGCTCCACCTCCACCGAAAGGCAGAGAGGCAGACCGGAGGGCCAGAGCCACACTGTCCTGCTGGAGATAAGGGACACCATCAGGAGCAGCGTAGATCTCCTCTCTCAGCTGGTACACACTGACATCCCATCCTCCAACCGCAAACCCTTCCTCACCTACGTCAACCAGACCCTCATGAACATGTTGGAAATACAGTACCAGGTGGTGAAGGACAGGATCACCGATCTTCTTCAAAACCCTCCAGACCCAGCTGAACCTGCTCCCACCCAGTCCAGGCCTGCTTTCTCCACCCCAGGTGATGTCACAGCCCTTCCAAGGCTTTCCACAGGCCCTCACCTACCAAGGCTACGGCTACCAGGAGGTCCAGCAGCATAGGCAGCCCTTCCCAGTGCAGGCACAGATACTTCGGACACCACTGGTGCCACTGATGCCACCGATGCCACACACGCCACCGATGCCAGCCATGCCACAGATGCCACCGATGCCTCACCTCGCTCAGCTGCTGACCAGACATCCCCACTATACTGCTCCTTCCTCCACCCCACAGCCAAGCCTGGCCTCAGAACATCTGTCATCGGTTTTGGGGCTGACACCCTATGTCATGGAGGAAAAGGATCTCAACATCACGGGACTGAGCCAGCTGTCTGAGAGCTTCCTCCACACACCATCCCCTGTTGTCCTTTCAGGGCCAGGCACCCCAATGACACCTCAAACCAGCACTCCAGCAGCAGCCACCTCCATAGCACCTGGACCCTTCACCCCTGAGCTGGGCATGCCTCAGAGTGACCAAGAAGAGTGCCTGAGCCTGGGTGGCTACCTGATGACTTTATTTTTGCTTTGGACACTTGACTTGGGTCATTTTTCTTTCACAGCTTGTTATTAATAAAGATTATCTTTGCTTCACACACTTGCTTCATTTATTTTTGTAAATAAAGTCTTGGTGGAAACTTTTAGAAATGGTTTAAGCCTTTGCATGCTTGTGGGATGGGTTAAGATAGCAGTGGGATGGGCAGGGATACCTTTGGGATGGGTAATAGCTGTGGGATAGATAAACCTCCAGTGCAAGCATAGTGGGACTGTATGGTCCACCCTCCCAGGTGCCACACCTTTGGCCCTTCATTATCAATAACAATGTAAGCATTGATCCACACATTTGAACATAAACACAACTCTTTATTAAATGCCCTGTTCATTGTCGGCCCACCCAACATACATGGCCCAATCTCATCAGTGTGATGAGACAGGCTGAAGTAAACATCCATTAATCATCTATCATCCTGTCTTGCCACTCCACTGCTCCAGCTGGGGAATTACACCAGTGTCTGATGGTGGCTACCAAAAGGAGTGTGTTACGATCCATGGTGGAGATGACTGGATGCTGTGGAAGAGGAAGAGGCAGATGAAGGCTGAAGAGGTCTGCACAGCAGGGCTGCTGGACTGAAAGTGAGATCCAGGTGAATTCCTCCCCCATTTTATGGGAAATATTGTTTTTTCACTTGGTGTCCTTTTGCATCCTCTAGGCATCCTGCAGACATCCTAAACACCCGAAATACGTCCCCTCTGCGAACTTTTTTTCCGTTTTAATGCTTTGTATGCAATCTGCATCCAGTTTCATCCTTTCTCCATCCTTGCTACTAACGCTGTGCGTCCGTTCCACGTCCGTTTCGCTTCCTCCCTGTGTCTGTTTTCCGCTGGAGCGGATGTGAGTTGCGCAGATGCGCAGCGGATGCCTAGCAGATATAGCGGATGCATAACAGATGACAACGGATGTAGAACTAATGTTCCCCGTATGCGTTGTGGATGCAGAACGGATGCGTTGGATACATTTTCCGCTCAAAAAGTTTTGAGCAGCTCAAAACATTTTGAGCGGATGGAACCTCAGTCGATGGATGCTGGACGAATAGAGAGGATGAAAAACGGACGCAGTGAGTACAGAACGGAAGCATCGCATTAACCAACGGATGGCAAGTGTTTTTCTCCGTTTTACATCCTCTTTCCGTCCGTTGGTGCAGTGTGACAGGGGCTTTAGCTCTTATTCTTTATAACTTCTGCAGAATCTTCCATCTGGACATGGGAGGGTATAGTCCATATATTGGGCAGAAGTTCCTGTACAGCTACTTGGTTGTGTCATTCAGTATATGTTGTTCCTGCCTGCATCTTACACTATGTGTCCTCAGTGTTGCCTTTTAGTCTAACTCTTTCCAGCCATTGGAAAGATTTATCAAAGTCTCCAGTCTCAACTATCTGTTGATAGTACATTCCATGCAGAATTTTGTCTTTCCATAGTACTTCCTCTTTGATTGCACTTCCTCTTTGATGCACTTTGATGTACATCGCACTGTGCCTGCCCTCTTTTCTGGCTTATGTATAGTCTCCATAGAAGGAAACCTCTATGCATTGGTAGGAGCTTCCAGAACTTCACACTGGCTTTCATGTCCTCCTTCAACCAGCTGACTGCAAGAGGAGTGTATCTGAAGACTGACAGGGTGTGCATGTTAATGGCATGGATCTTGTACTTTCAATTGAATTGTCTCTTCAGGACTTGTCTTATCCTTTGTGAATACTTGGATGTTGCTGTCTTCCTTGCCTTCTCTTCATAGTTCCCATGTGATTGTGAGATACCAAGGTACTTGTAGCTCGTCTGTATGTCTATGTAGTTTGCTGGTAGTTCCACCTCATCAGTTTAATGTTACTGTCTCTCTACTATCTCTGGTCATACTTCTCCAATATGAAAGATATCCCAATGTGTTCATTTTTGATCCATGTCAGTGACATCAGTGAGTGTACCGAGTACTTATTCACTTAGCATACAGCTTAGTGTCATCCATGTAGAAAAATTAGTTGATGGTAATTACACTTCGGTTCAAAATGTTTGTTTGTGTGTGAGTCAGAGATGGTATTAAGCAGGTTCAGATCAGTTCTGGAGAACCGGTAGCGGATATTTTGAGTAGTTTGGAAAACCAGCAAATACCACCTCTGACTGGAGATTTTACAGTGTCCTTCCCCTGCTATGTCACCAAGCCACACCCAGATAACTGGTAGTAAAAAAAATTGAATCCCACCACTGGTGTGAGTGTGTTTGCATGTCTATTAATAAACAGACATTTATTTTGAATTCAGGTAAATTTTAACTGAAATGAAATTTCATCTAATGAAAGATGAATAAGATGCCTATGTTGATTTTTCTCCCTAATGTAAATTCTGCTGTTGACTACTTTTTCACATTCATTCAAATGTATTTGTTCCTAATTCACCTACTTTGGTGTGTTACAAAAAAGCTGAACTATGTTATATTTTTCTAACTGATATTACTTTGAAGAGTTAGTTTGGTGTGGTAATTGAGGCACTAGGCTAGAAACTGTTCTCGTCCCACCTAAGGCACAAAGCCAGCTGGATGACCTTGGGCTGGTCACTCTTTCTCAGCTGTGGGAAGATAGTTATGGCAAATCATTTTGAAAACCTTGCTGAGAAAACTCCAAGGACTGATCCAGGTTATCACTGGGAGTCAACACACAGACACAGAACAAAGCATAAATTACCTTGAATTAAACTTTTAGGTACTCATGAATATGTGTAGGAAGAGAGATAATGCCATAGTAACATACAAAAAAACTCTAACCATATCGAGGCAAAGGGATCTTGTAATGAAGCTGTGACATAGGGCAAGGAATGATGATGTGGTTTAATTTTCAATTCTCAGGCTAGATCAGATAGTTAATGCAGCCTATCAAACATTGTCAAAAGTTTCTTTTTCAGGCTGCATTTTAATTCTCATCTTCCTAGTTCCAGATGTTGAGAGAAATACCATTTAAAGAGTAGTGGAAGGTGCTATTATTTATATTAGCATCTTAATGTGAAATGTAATTTGTTAACATGAATCCATCATTCCACTATTTATTTTTTATGGGATTTCTTGTCTCATCCATTATTGAACCAGAAGTGAACTACTCTTATATCATGCAGGCTATGTTTTAGAAGTATTGTATAGCAACATGTGTACATGAGCAGTGTCCTAATACTCTGGATCCCTGGCCCATCTTTCCCAGCAATGTGTTTTTACAATGGCCAGCCAACTGCACAAAGAAATTCATAGTCACCTACCAGATGGTCTTCAGAAGTACTCACAAACTCAACAAAACTAATAGCTATTGATCCCCACAATTTCAGACTTGGTCTGATCCTTTTTTGAGGCAAATTGGTAGCAAGCATCACATCTCATAGTGGCATATACCAAAATTTAATCATGTGTTTTATAGAAAAAAATATTTTTCTTCTGCCTGTTCTGTCCTGAGTTTTTATGGATGCATTTTCTGGAAGCCAAGGAAAATGTATCTTCTAGATCTCTTATCTGCCTATTGGAACTTCTGAAAAAAAAATTAAAGTACTGTGATGCAAGATCTTTCTTCTTATTTGTCAGATAGCGAGACCCCTTATCTTTATGTGTATTCAACTCTTGAAGATGACAGCAACTTTCCAGATTTTACACTTCTGATTTCACATTTTTTTAATAAAATTATATGAAAAAAAACCCATCCACCCCATGAACTGAGGCAATATTTAGGAAGGGTCCCCCTGCTTAATTCAGTTGGATTAATAAAGTTCACCTTTCATTCCAACTATATTGTAATAGTAGGCAACTTGACAGTGGGACACTTCATGTTCATTTGCTTTCCTCATGATAAAATATGTAAAACTGCTTTTGGTATAAAAAAAAGCATTATTCTTTTAAAATGCTACAAAAATAATTGAATATGTCTATTGATAATGATTTTGTTGATTACAGATACTGGCTTTGATCTCCTCCCTTCAGGAAGATATCATCTTCTCCAAACTGAGGATTTATAATTAAGTATTTTGTATCAAGGATTCCAGTAACAAATTTTGAATTAAAAATTTATACCTCAGGAGAGTTGAATGTCACCACCCTTGATACAACATTTTGAAAATTAAAGTGGGATGCTAAATATATTTCAGCATTGTCTAGGACTGTTATACTACACGGTCTTAATTTTTTGGATAATTGAATTATCTAGGATGCCATATTTGCATTTACTGCTTCTATGGTTCCTCTTTCAAATGTATCTTGGGAACAATAGTGGCATCATTGCTGCAGAATAAAAGCAACTATTATATTAACAGTCCTCGTTTCTGTCATTTTAAGGCCCTGTCACATTGGCCGATGGATGCAAAACGTTTGTAAAAAGGACACAGCGGATGAGAAAATGTTCCATCCGTTGTTATCCGCTCGCAAAAGTGCCCCAAATTTGCATAAACAGAGCAGACAACAAAGGAAAGGAATGGATGGGGAGACGACGTAGCGAGGATGGAAAGCGGATGCCCCACAGAAGCCTAGCAGATGGAAGCGGATGGGAGCGGATGGGAGCGGATGCCACATCCGCAGGGCTTCCGGGGGAGCACAGCGAAGCGGACGCATAGTGGAAGGAGCGGATGCAGAGCGGATGCCAAGCGGATGAAGCGGATGCAGAGCGGAAGCCTAGTGGAAGCCTAGCGGATGCACAGCATTCACTGCGCATGCGGGGAGGATGCATGGCGTCATCCCCGCGGATATAAAGGGAAGCAGCTCGCAAGCAGGTCACCATTCAGAGGAAAGACCTGCTGCAAGACACAGCTCCAGCTATCCAGCCAGCCAGCCAATAAGCCAACAACCCAACAACCATGGGGAAGAAGAGAAAGCCTCAGCCATCTGCTGCCAGCCCTGGCAAGAGGGACAGGGCCACCATCCCATCCCCTGGCCTTGACTCTGCTTCTGCTGGGGCTTCTGCTGCTTGGGCTTGCTCTTCTGGTGCTGGAGCTTCTGCTGGCACTGCTCCTGGTGCTGGTGCTTCTGCTGGTGCTCACTCTGCTGGCACTGCTCCTGGTGCTGGTGCTTCTGCTGGTGCTTACTCTGCTGGCACTGCTCCTGGTGCTGGTGCTTCTGCTGGTGCTTACTCTGCTGGCACTGCTCCTGGTGCTGGGGCTTCTGCTGGGGCTTACTCTGCTGGCGCAGCTCCTGGTCCTGCTGGTCCTGCTGGTGTTCCTGGTGCTCCTGGTCCTGCGGGTGCTGCTGGTGCTCCTGGTCCTGCTGGTGCTGCTGGTGCTGCTGGTGCTGCTGGTGCTTACTCTGTTGCTGCTGATCCTGGTCCTGCTGGTGCTACTGGTGCTTACTCTGCTGGTGCTGCTCCGAATCCTGCTGGTGCTGCTGGTGCTCCTGCTGCTGGTGGTGCTGCTGGTCCTGCTGGTCCTGCTTTTGCTGCTACTGTTGTTGTTGCTGCTACTGTTGCTGGTGGAGCTGGTGTGGAGGAGCAGCCCCTACAACCTCGAAGCCCCTCTGATGAGGGCCCATATGGCCCTGCCAGAGGGAGGAAGAGGCAGATGCGTGAACGGGAGAGGAGGCAATACTCCATCAAAGAGGAACATGAGGATGAGGTGCTGGAATGGCTGAGGGAGAACGAGTATCTATGGCGGAAGGGACACAGGCTCTATCGAGACACCAAAAGGAAGCAGGATGCTTGGAGAGAGAAGGTGGAGAGCCTGGGCTACACTTCGGAGGTGCTCCTCAGCTGGTGGAAGCACATGCACACCTGGTACGGGAAGATGCACCTCAAGAAATCTGGCCAGGCTGCGGCCAAGCTGACAGACCGAGAGACCTACGTGATGGCCAAGTGCAGCTTCTTGGAGGGTGACATCCGCCACTGAGGAGCAGCCCCTCTCACAACCCTCACTCTCAGGCAGCCTGCTGAGAGCCAGTCCTCTTCTGGCCAAGAGTCAGCTCCTGTGTCCGGGCAGATATCTGTGGAGCGTCACACGACGGAGAACCCCCCGACAGCTGTACTACCCATGGTGGAGCTTGTGGAGGACCCCCTGATGCAGTGGGAGCAAGAAGAGGGCACTTCCACAACAGCCCAACCTGCATCCACCCCAGCTCCACCTCCACAGAAAGGCAGAGAGGCAGACAGGAGGGTCAGAGCCACACTGTCCTGCTGGAGATCAGGGACACCATCAGAAGCAGCGTAGATCTCTTCTCTCAGCTGCTACACACCGACGTCCCATCCTCCAACCACAAGCCCTTCCTCACCTATGTCAACCAGACCTTCATCAACATGTCGGAACCACAGTACCAGGTGGTGAAGGACAGGATCACCGATCTTCTTCACAACCCTCCAAACCAAGCTGAACCTGCTCCCACCCAGTCCGGGCCTGCTCCTCCACCCCAGGTGATGTCACAGCCCTTCCAAGGCTTTCCACAGGCCCTCACCTACCAAGACTATGGCTACCAGGAGCTCCAGCAGCACAGGCAGCCCTTTCCAGTCCAGGCACAGGTACATCGAATGCCACGGGTGCCACAGATGCCACCAAAGCCAGCCATGCCACCAATGCCAGGCACGCCACAGATCCCACCCACACCACCGATTCCACCCATGCCACAGATGCCACCCACGCCACAGATGCCAACAACACCTCACCTCACTCACCTGCATACCAGACATCCCCACTAAACTGCTGCTTCCTCCACCCCACAGCCAAGCCCGTCCCCAGAACATCTGTCATCGGTATTGGGGCTGACACCCTATGTCATGGAGGAAGGGGCTCTCAACATCACGGGGCTGAGCCAGCTCTCTGAGAGCTTCCTCCACACACCGTCCACTGTTGTCCTCTCGGGGCCAGGCACCCCAATGACACCTCAGACCAGCACTCCAGCAGAAGCCACCTCCACAGCACCTGGACCCTTCACCCCTGAGACTGGGCATGCCTCAGAGTGACCAAGAAGAGTGCCAGAGCCTGGGTGGCTACCTTTTGAATTTACTTTTGCTTTGGACACTTGACTTGGGTCATTTTTCTTTTACAGTTTGTTATTAATAAAGATTATCTTTGCTTCACACACTTGCTTCATTTATTTTAGTCAATAAAGTATTGGTGGAAACTTTTAGAAATGGTTTAAGCCTTTGCATGCTTGTGGGATGGGTTAAGATAGCAGTGGGATGGGCAGGGATACCTTTGGGATGGGTTAAGATAGCTGTGGGATGGGCAGGGAGACTTTGGGATGGTTAATAGCTGTGGGATGGGCAGGGATAACTTTGGGATAGGTAAGGATAGCTTTGGGATAGATAAACCCCCAGTGCAAGCATAGTGGGACTGTATGGTCCACCCTCCCAGGTGCCACACCTTTGGCCCTTTATTTTCAATATCAATGTTATCATTCATCCGCACATTTGAACATAAACACAACTCTTTTTTAAATGCCCTGTTCATTGTAGGCCCACCCAACATACATGGCCCAATCTCATCAGTGTGATGAGACAGGCTGAAGGAAGCATCCATTAATCATCTATCATCCTGTCTTGCCACTCCACTGCTCCAGCTGGGGAGTTGCACCAGTGTCTCAGGAGGTTGCGCTGCTTCTTTCCTTTACGTGAAGCTCTGTTGGGGCCTTGTACATCCACAGTGTCGATCAGGTTTCGTCCTTGCCTCCATTCACCAGGCTCCTTGTCCCCATTCCATTGTTGACGGTCCACAAGTCTGTTCTGCAACACTGGGTAGCCGGTGCACATGAAATTGTGCAGGATGCAGCAAGCTTCCACAATGTTCCTCACGGTCTCTGGGTGATGCTGCATGGTGGTGAGAAGTACCTGGAACCTCTTGGCCAGCATGCCAAAGGCGTTCTCCACCACCCGTCTTGCCCTGGACAGTCTGGAGTTGAAGGTCCTCTCTTCACAGGTGAGGCATCTGGAAGTGTAGGGCTTCATGAGGTAGGTTCTGAGGGAGAAGGCGTCACTCCCCACGATGAAGTAGGGCACATCTTGTGTGTTGTTGGGCAGAGCGTCTGGATATGGGAAGCCCATGATGAGGTTGTGTTCCAGCCCCTCCTTGAGGTCACTGGCGTTGTATACCTGGGCATCTGAAGATGAGCCGTTGCCTGAAGCATCGATGTACATGAACTTGTAGTCAGCATCGACCATGGCAAAGAGGATGATGCTGAAGAAGCCCTTGTAGTTGAAATAAGTGGAGCCCGACTTGGCTGGAGCTTTGCAGGCCACATGCTTGCCATCTATGGCTCCAACAGTGTGGGGGAAGTTCCACTTCTGATATCACTGCTCTGCAACTTTCTTCAGGTCTTCTTCAGTGGAGGGGCACTGGAGGAGCTCCTCCAGGTATTCTTTGATGGTGGCCTGCACCACTTCTCTGACCACAATGCTGATGGTGTTGTGTGGCACCTCCAGCCGTACTGCATGCTCCTGTACCTGGTCCCGGAGGCCAGGTGGCGCAGAGTCAGTGCCACCTTGAGCCCAGTGTCCAGGCTGGGCCAGTAGTTGGTGCTGTGCTTGGTCAACCTGGGTCTCAGCCGCTCCACAACTTCATCAATCATGGCTGGAGGCATCCTCATGAAGTTCTGGAATGCAGGAGTGTCTTCGTTCCTCAGCTCCACCATCAGCTTGTTGTACAGTCCGTACTCTGCTCTTCAACGAATCCATCTTCGGACCCAGACATTTCTTGTCCGCCTCCTTTTCTTCACGTAGAACAGGTGAAAGAGCCTGTAGATGGCTTTGCATTGTTGCAGAAGGATAGTGGCTACCATAAGGAGTGTGTTACAATCTATGGTGGAGATGACTGGATGCTGTGGAAGAGCAAGAGCCAGATAAAGGTTGAAAAGGTCTGCACAGCAGGGCTTCTGGAATGAAGGTGAGATCCAGGTGATTTTCTCCCCCTTTTTATAGGAAATATAGGTTTTCCACTCGGTGTCCCTTTGCATCCTCCAGGCATCCTGCAGACATCCTAAATATCTGAGATATGTCCCCTCTGTGAACGTTTTTTCCGTTTTAATGCTTTGTATGTGAGCTGCATCCACTTTAATCCTTTCTCCGTCCGTGCTACTAACGTTGCGTGTCCATTCCGTGTCCGTTTCGTATCCTCCCTGTGTCCGTTTTCCGCTGTAGCGGATGTGAGTTGTACAGATGCGCAGTGGATGCCTCGCGGATATAGCGGATGCGTAACGAATGATGACGGATGTAGAACGGATGTTCCCCATATGCGTTACGGATGCAGAATGGACGCGTTGGATACATTTTCCGCTCAAAAAGTTTTGAGCAGCTCAAATCTTTTTGCGTGGATGGAATCTCAGTCGACGGATACTGGACAGATAGAGAGGATGAAAAACGGATGCAGTGAGTACAGAATGGAAGCATCGCATTAACCAATGGATGGCAAGTGTTTCTCTCCATTTTACATCCTCTTTCCATCCGTTGGTGCAGTGTGACATGGGCTTAAATCAATGTTGTCATCTTGAAAATCACAGACTGTAACGGTCCTCTCTTATAATTCAAATTTCAATTGCATTGTAACAGTACAGGACTGTTACCTCATAGGCATTAAAACTTACTCCACTTCCTCTACATATCATAAAAGTACAGTAGGAGTCTTTTATAGCAACCTTTTATAAGCAAGTTAAAGTTTCAGGCTTATTCAAAAGATAACCTGCTTTTATACATATTTTTATCATGAATTCATCTCTGAAGCTTGCTGTTGAACACAAAATCCTGTAAGATAAAAACCTTTTTAAAGGCTTTTCACTACTCAGTATTGGGCAGCTTACTCCCATCAAGGTATTTGGTTTAAAAATTTAACCCCATGTCACACTGCCCAACGGATGCAAAAAGGACACAACGGACGAGCAAAATGTTCCATCCGTTGTTATCCGCTCTCAAAAGGGGCAAAAATTTGCATAACCGGAGCGGATAACACGGACGCGGGGAGGACACAGGGTGGATGCAAAGCGGATGCAGAACGGAAGCCCAGCGGATGGAAGCAGATGGGAGCGGATGGCACATCCACTAGGCTTCTGGGGGGCCGCAGCAAAGCGGACGTGGAACAGATACAGCGGATGCAGAGCGGAAGCCTAGCGGATGAAGCGGATGCACAGCGGATGCACAGCGGAAGCCTAATGGATGCCTGGCCTTAATTGCGTATGCGGGGGGGATGCATTGCATCAGCCCCTTGGATATAACGGAAGCAGCTCGGAAGCAGGTCGCCATTCAGAAGAAAGACCTGCTGCCGGACGGATTGGCTGCCTTGCCTGCCCTGCCTGCCCTGCCTGCATGTCTGCCTGCAAGCCTTGCTGCCAGCCTTGCTGCCAGCCTCCCTGCCAGTCCGTCCTCTGCTCTTCTGGCGAACCATCTTCGTACCCAGATGCTTCTTGGCTGCCTCTTTTTCTTCCCGTAGTCGAGTTCACAGAGCCTGTAGATGGCTTCGCACTGTTGCAGAACGATGGTGGCTGCCGAAAGGACTTTGTTGCAATCCACGGTGGACATGACTGGATGCTGTGGAAGAGGAAGAGTCAGATGAAAGCTGTAGAGGTCTGGGCTGCTGGGCTGCTGTTCTGAAAGTGAGATGCAGATGAGTTGCTCCCCCTTTTTATAGGAAATATAGGTTTTCCGCTAGGCATCCTCTAGGCATCCTTAAAATCCGAGATAGGCCCCCTCTGTGAATGTTTTTTCCATTTTAAACGCTTTGTTTCCATGCTGCATCCATTCTGCATCCATTCCGCGTCCGTTCTGCTTCCTCCCTGCGTCCGAACGGATGCGAGTTGCACGGATGCGCAGCGGATGCCTAGCAGATATAGCGGATGCGTAGTGGATGCAGAACGGATGAACTGGATACATTTTCCGCGCAAAAGTTTTGGGCAGCCCAAAAATTTCTGAGTGGATGAAACGTCAATAGACGGATGCTGGACAGAGAGAGAGGAAGCAAAACGGAGGCAGTGAGTACATCGCGTTTTCCAACGGATGGCAAGCTTTTTTGTCCATTTTACATCCTCTTTGCATCCGTTGGTTCAGTGTGATATGGGCTTTAAATGAATATCAACAACTACATAATTTATTTATTTATATATGGGGGAGCGGGACATAGTGCAAAGCTGACAGCCTGGATTTGAGGCCCAAACACCACACGATGGGTGAGCTCCCATTAATTTACCCAGCTCCTGTCTACCGAGCAGTTTGAAAGCATGGAAATGTGAATGGAGAAATAGGTACCACTTCGGTGGGAAGATAACAACATTCTATGCATCTCAGCATGTAGTCTTGCTGTCCAGCTGACCACGGAAATATCTTCAGCCCACAATGTTTTCCTCAGTTAAAAAACAGAGATGAAGCCTGCCCCCTAGAGTTAGGCATGACTGGAAAGGGGAAACTTTTAGTTTCCAATTAGAAATCTATTTACCTATGTAATTTTCTATGGTACTCCCTTTCAGGAGAATCTGAATGGCTTTCAACACACCATCAAGCAGGATTTAAAACTTATTCACAGAATTGTAACTGTCACTCTTCATTCAAAGTATCGCTTTACTCATCTCATCTTTTCAGAATTTTTACAAACTGTAAAAGATAAAGGGTTTTTCAAAAAGAAAGGGGTATTCATTGAGAATGTTTCTAGCTCAATAAACAACAATACCAATGTTTTTCTTCTAGCAATATTTCATGTTCAAATAATTGTTGCTATTTACTCCATAATAGGTATTTTATTAAAAATTCATTAATATACATTGCATCATTTATACAACCTTTAGCACTGCATTCACTCAATTTGCTATTCAAACTAGTACTCTGTATCAACTATGTACTTTGCAGGTGTTAATAGAAAAGTTGCGATGAACATGGGAACCTCAGAAAATGGTTGATTGGCTGTTCTTGGAAATCATCTTACTGGTATAAGTGAACAGTCACAAACAACTCTTTCAGGGAAATGTATATAAACACCTATATTATCACACTTGGAATGCTGCCAGAGAACTAATTGCCAAATGCAGGGTAAGGCCAAACTTGACACAGAGACAAACAGAACTTTTCAAAGCTTGAATTGACCAGACGAACTAATTGCTTCCTGTAAAAGCTCCCATCCCATCCCCCCTTCTTTTATCCTATGGGAGGGGCCAATCATCTACAAGGTGTGGCCTTACTCCTGAGTTGACCCTGCTTTCTCAATTGTTCTTGTCTTCTGGAAGCCCTGAGCATGCGCTCAGGGCTGGGAACTGGTTCCAGAAACTCCCCCCACCTCACTGCTGTCTGAGTCTGAAGATAGCTAATGACTGTCAGCCTTCCCTGGCTCCATCCCTGACTCCGATGCAAAGCCCTCATCCGAGCTCTCCTCAGTCTGCATGATTGCCCCAGGTTCTTATCCAACCTCCTCACTACTGTCCGACTTTGTGCCAGCTCCATCAGCCAACGGCGGGCCACAACATTCATAAATGTATAGGCTAGATTGAAGACAAATGCTTCCCTTTGTAACAATTATAGATTTTTTCTTCCCATTCTTCAACCAGGGACTATGATATGCATGACATACATAAACTTAGACCACAACTAGAACAGAGTGATCTACATTTTTTTCTTTTTCTTTCCTACTCTAGTGTTGACCAAATGATTTTTCCCCTTGAAACCACAAGTCAATATTTAACTATTTGACTTATCAACCACTTGGTGCAACTTGGTGCAACAAAGATGATTCCTCTTGACTGCAAATTAGGAGTTGTCTGGATTTGTCCAGCCAAAATGCAGTGAGTGGATAAATGCTACTAAAGAGCTGAAAGGGGGCTTTAATTTCCTTAAGTGTATAAACATTATGACGTTTTATGAAAAGAGATTGAAGGATCTGGAAATGTTTAGATTTAAGAAGAGAGCTCTTTCAAGAAGAGGACTCTTTCAAAATCTGAAAATATTAGCACACAGGAGAGCAGATCCTATTTTAAAATTAACCATAAGAATAAGAGAGATTTGATGGAAGAACCAATTCCCAGAGACACTGAATGTTTTCAAGCAAAAGCTGGATAACATATTGGCTGCAGATGCTCTAATCTGAATTGCTGCATGCCAAAGCAATTAGACAAGGTTTTTTCCCTTGTGTCATCGCTCTGCTGAACATCTAATTCCCACAGTACTGTATTATGTCTATGACTATATTTACCATGTAGCATGACTACATTACAATTATCCTTATTGGTATTATTATGATTATTATCTGCATTGGATTCCTTGTGTGTCTAATCACCTTTAGCCAAATAAAGTGCTCTACTCTACTCCACTCCACTTTCCACTCCACTCCACTCCACATGATACTTTAGGTAGTTATATAATACACCTGTAGTGAAAAAAATCACCTCCTCCTGGATTACACAATCAAAATCATCTAAAATTAAGGCATAATTCATTCATAGTGAGGAAATTTATTTTCTCAGGGGCTTAAAAGAACTAGATCTCACTGTTGCATTTGACATATAGCTAACTGCCTACTTAATATAGCTTTAGTAGTTCTTGACTTATGATTGAGTCATTTAATGATGGTTCAATGGTACAATGACTTCAAAAAAAGTCATTCAAAAAAAAAATCACTCATGTATTTGCACCATCCCTTGGTCACGTGATTGCAATCTGGATGCTTTTCATGTGGCTCAGTTTTATGAATGGTTATAGCAATCATATTACTGTGATTTGAGACCTTTTTTTTTACCAATTTCTGGTAAAACCCAGCAATTGGAGAAGCTGGATTCACTTAATAACTTCATGATTTGTTTAACAACCAAATGATTTAATAACTGCCATGAAAATTGTCATAAAATCAGTTCTGACTAACTTATGACCTAAAGAGTTTCAGTAGAAATTCCAGTCTCAATTGTGGTCACTAGTTGAGGACTACCTGATTGGTAAAATTCTGATCTTTCAGTGCAGAAAAACATGATTGCTACAGATCTTAAATGAAAAGCAAAGCCTTATAAGACAATTCAACAGTATACCCAGCCATATTCATTATTTAATCAATCAAGTTGCCAGCAGTTCAGGGAGGTGAGGAACAGTGGTAACAGCAACTCTTAGAAGGCTACAACCATTTCAAGAAATTCCTTGGCTTGCAGCCAAAAGCGATGCCAGGAGCCTGACTTTCTCCAGCCTTGGGATGGGTGCCTTATGTTGGGTCTGGTAACAGACTGGGAAATGCTGCAACCTTCCCCACTTCCTGCATGGACTGCTGGCAGAGTACCCTTCTCATGCACTGAATGCTGCAATCAGATGCACAAAGGGAACATGCTCCATGCACAGGCCATGAGCAAGACCGAGAAGGCTGAGAAGATGACCAGCGGTAACCTGCTCTCCAACTGCAAGACAAAACAGACAGTGGGACACAGTAAGCACGTCCAGTGGTGTACATCACATTTCATCCCATAGTTTTTGTTTGCTATTTGAACAGCCAGCCCCTCACACACAAAGGGTGGCAAGAAACCATTTTCCCATATACACAAAGGCCTGCAAGTGATGGGTTTTTGGCTGTAGCCAAATATATATATAAAACTACATGTATGCATTGATTTTATTATCATAACTAAAAGTGATAAACAAAAAAGGAGCAATTTTACATTTACATGTTATTCTAAATCACAGAGCTGATGTCTATGCAGGGTCAGGATAAGTAGATAACATGCCTATTCATGGCTATAAAGAAGAACATATCTTTGGAATATGCCCATAAGTATCTGTCTTTGCTCTTTGCTGTCAAAATTAGAAACCAGCATATGTTTAAATTTCAACCATTGACAGTTTCAGAGTGATTTTTTTTAAAAAAATCTTGCATAGCTCAGTATTCTCCTTAGTGTGCAATTATTCACTTCTGCCATCTCTCTTGACCTATTTTATCAATCAGAAATAGGGCATTCAATACATTGGACAAGACTTACATTAAAAAAAAATTAATAATAATAATTTCCAGAGCTGTTATTCCGGCATTCTGTCTAATTAGTTATTTCTTAAACTGACACAAAAGTAGCATAGTTTTAAAAAGGTCAAGTAACATTGCTTTAATTTCACAAAGTAAAGGTAACTTTTACAAAACACTATTTTTTTTCCCCGGAAAACAGAAAGAGGAAGAGACTTCTTAGATTAGAAAATGCAATAAAAGCCATGGCATTTATCCCATTTGACATATTAAATAGTACACCAACTTCCCTTGATTGTCTTTGTCACAGATAGACATGAATACACTACATTTATTTATTTGTCATATTTCCACACTGCCCATCTCACCTAAGTGACTCTGGGCAGTTTATGATTAATGAGAGAACTGCAAGCCTATGACAACTCAAATTATGTCTGCAAAATAAGCTCCAGTTCTTCAGACGGCAGTGATAGATGGGAACAGTGACAGTGTAGCAACACTGAACTTTTATGCCCATCTTTAGGGGTGGGAAACCCTATTCAGTCCCAAATGAACAGAATTCAATATTTTCAATATTTTGATGAATTCTAATTTAGAAGTTTTAACACAATTATATTCAGCTTGTTTAAAACCACTGCTACAAAAGATTAATACACTGGATCCCCATTTTCAAATTGGAAAGTTTTCCTTGCTCCTTTTCAAAGGTAGGATGAGGACAGTTGAACTTAGGAAACTACTCAGCCATGAAGGTTAAATGTACCATGTATTTTGAGAGCCAGAAAAGTCTACAGCAGGCGTGTCAAACTCAAGACCTGCGGGCTGACAGGGTGTTGCAGAAATGTCCATCCTTTCTCCCCCCCCCCCCCCACCAGCCTGCTGAGAAGAACTACAATGCTGAACTGGCCCTTGGACAAACCCAGTTTGACACTCCTGGTCTACAGTTGCTAGTTCACGTTGTCGCCCCATCCAAGATGCACCACCAGGAGGTGAAATAGCCTCACACCCAATGTCAATGTACACTTCCAACTGTAGATCACACTGTGACCGTATGTAAGCTGAGGGCATATCCCAGTCCAGTATCTTTTTTTTGAATATAAACAAATGGCACATTCGTTAAGTGAATCCATTCATTGGAATATGTGGTTTTTGCCAGAAATCAGTAAAAAATGGTTAGATGGCCTAGCCATTGGTATTTGAAATATTTTTAACAATTATATTTTATTGTGGTTTTTTGTGTTTTATTGCTACTCTATATGAGATATGCCACACGCTAAATAATAGTAAATAAATAATAGTATTTGGGCTACAATGCTGAACCGGCCCACAATCTCCAGACAAAAACTTCCTCTCATGATCATCATTTTGCAAAATAATATTGAAAGAAAACACAGAAAAATTTGGGCATCCAGGAGATTTCAGTATTTGCTATTTCACTTTTAAAAAATTGACTAGCTATGTTTTTTTTTTGAAAAAGGATAACTTTTTGTTAATTACTATTGATAACCTTGGATGGGTTTGTTAGTTTGACATTAGGATATAAATAACTGCACAAGTAGTCCTCAACTTACAACCATACTTGAGTCTGGAATTATGGTCGTAAGTCATTGCAGTCATAAGTCGAGGAATTCATGGGACTGGAAGTAATTTTACAGCTTTTCTCATAGTAGTCATTTAGCAAACAGGAGCGCCATCACTTGAAACTTTCAAGAAGAGATTGGACTGCCATTTGTCAGAAATGGTGTAGGGTCTCCCGCTTGGGCAGGGGGTTGGACTAGATGATCTACAAGGTCCCTTCCAACTCTGATTATATGTTATCTGTTATCAAACAATGTGGTTGTTAAGTGAATGGCACATTGTTAAGTGAACCCATTCATTGGAATATGTGGTGTTTGTCGGAAATCAGTAAGAATTTGGAAATGGCAAAAAAAACCCATCATGAATCATGTTCTGTGACTACTGAATATCAAAATGGTTCAAAAAGCTAACTCACTTCTGGCTGCCAGGGAGGGTTGCAACTATTTATAACCTGTTCCTTGGATAACTTTGAACAGTTATAAAAGACTGGTCGTTAAGTTAGACTTACCTTCAATGAACTCCAGTTAATGGATTTAGATAAAGTGAATTTTAATTAGTTATTTAAAGGCAGTAAACTAGCCTTACTGAAATATATATATCCATATTTTATTTTACAGTGTATATTTGATGTGGTCAGTGAACAGACAGGCTCCCCAGCTTTAATAAAGAGCTAAGGTTAATTTAGGAAAAGAGTATTACATATATTAAGCCCCTGTCACACTGCACCAACGGATGCAAAGAGGATGTAAAACGGACAAAAAAGCTTGCCATCCGTTGGTTAACGCGATGTATCCGTTCTGTACTCACTGCCTCCGTTTTGCTTCCTCTCTATCCGTCCAGCATCCTTTTATTGACGTTTCATCCGCTCAGAAAGTTTTGAGCTGCTCAAAACTTTTGAGCGGAAAATGTATCCAATGCATCATTTCTGCATCCGCTACGCATCCGCTACGCATCCGTTCTGCATCTGTTACGCATCCGCTATATCCGCTAGGCATCCGCTGCGCATCCGTGCAACTCCATCTGCTCCAGCGGGAAACGGACGCAGGGAGGAGGCGGAACGGACGCGGAACGAATGCAGAACGAATGCCTAGTGGATGCAGCACAGAAACAAAGCATGTAAAATGGAAAATACATTCGCAGAGGGGACCTATCTCGGATATTAAGGATGTCTACAGGATGCCTAGAGGATGCAAAGGGACACCTATACTGCCTATAAAAAGGGGAGCAACTCACCTGGATCTCACTTTCAGAACAGCAGCCCAGCTGCAGACCTCTGCAGCCTTCATCTGCCTCTTCCTCTTCCACAGCATCCAGTCATGTCCACTGTGGATCGTAACAAAGTCCTTTTGGCAGCCACCATCCTTCTGCAACAGTGCGAAGCCATCTACAGGCTCTGTGAACTCGACTACGGGAAGAAAAAGAGGCAGCCAAGAAGCGTCTGGGTACGAAGATGGTTCGCCAGAAGAGCAGAGGATGGACTGTACAACAAGCTGATGGTGGAGCTCAGGAACGAAGATACTCCTGCATTCCAGAACTTCATGAGGATGCCTCCAGCCATGTTTGACGAAGTTGTGCAGCGGCTGACACCCAGGTTGACCAAGCAGAGCACCAACTTCCGGCCCAGCCTGGAACCTGGGCTCAAGGTGGCACTCACTCTGCGCCACCTGGCCTCAGGGACCTCCTACAGGAGCATAAAGTACGGCTGGAGGGTGCCACCCAACACCATCAGCATTGTGGTCAGAGAAGTGGTGCAGGCCATCATCGAAGAATACAAGGAGGAGCTCCTCCAGTGCCCCTCCACTGAAGAAGGAAGGAAGAAAGTTGCAGAGCAGTGGTATCAGAGGTGGAACTTCCCACACACCGTTGGAGCAAGCACGTGGCCTGCAAAGCACCAGCCAAGTCGGGGTCCACTTATTTCAAATAGAAGGGCTTCTTCAGCATCATCCTCTTTGCCATGGTCAATGCTGACTACAAGTTCATGTACATCGATGCTTCAGGCAACGGCTCATCTTCAGATGCCCAGGTATACAACGCAAGTGACCTCAAGGGTGGGCTGGAAGGCAAACTCATGGTGGGCTTCCCAGATCCAGACCCCCTGCCCAACGACACGCAAGATGTGCCGTACTTCATCGTGGGGGATGACACCTTCTCCCTCACAACCTACCTCATGAAGCCCTACACCTCAAAATACCTCACCTGTGAAGAGAGGATCTTCAACTACAGGCTGTCCAGGGCAAGGCAGGTGGTGGAGAACGCCTTTGGCATCCTGGCCAACACATTCCAGGGACTTCTCACCACCATGCAGCATCGCCCAGAGACCGTGAGAAGGATCATGGAAGCTTGCTGCATCCTGCACAATCTCATGCGCACCTGCTACCCAGTCTTGGAGAACAGGCTCGTGGACCTCCAGCAAGGCAATGGGGACATGGAGCCTGGGGAATGGAGGCAAGGGCGAAACCTGATAGACAGTGAGGATGTGCAAGACCCCAACAGAGCCTCACGTGAAGGGAAGAAGCACCGAAACCTCCTGAAACACTGGTGCAACTCCCCAGCTGGAGCGGTGGAGTGGCAAGACAGGATGATAGATGCTTAATGGATGCTTCCTTCAGCCTGTCTCATCACACTGATGAGATTGGGCCATGTATGTTGAGTGGCCCTACAATGATCAGGGCATTTAATAAAGAGTTGTGTTTGTGTTGATATGTGTGGATGATTATTACATTATTATTGATAATAAAGGGCCATAGGTGTGGCACCTGGGAGGGTGGACCATCCCGTCCCACTATGCTTGCACTGAAGGTTTATCTATCCCACAGCTATTACCCATCCCAAAGGTATCCCTGCCCATCCCACTGCTATCTCAATCCATCCCACTGCTATCTTAACCCATCCCACAAGCATGCAAAGGCTTAAACTATTTCTAAAAGTTTCCAGCAAGATTTTATAACAAAAAAGAAATGAAGCAAGTGTGTGAATCAAAAATAGACTTTATTAACAACAAGCTATAAAACAAAAATGAGTCTCTGGCACTCCTCTTGGTCGCTCAGTCTCAGGGATGAAGGGCCCAGGTGCTGTGGAGGTGGCTGGTGCTGGAGTGCTTGTCATCAGCTCCTCCAAAAGCAGAAGCAGCAGAATCCCCAGCCCCAGAAGAGCGAGCCCGTGCTGCAGAAGCCCCAGGAGAACCAGAGTGAGGGCCAGGGGGCGGGATGGTAGCCCTGTCCCTCTTGCCAGGGCTGGCAGCAGATGGCTGAGGCTTGCTGTGCTTCCACATGGTTGTGGGGTTGCTGGCTGGCAGCGAGGCTGGCAGGAACCAAGGCTGCCAGGAAGGCTGGTAGGGAGGCAGGCACCAAGGCTTGCAGGCAGGCTGGCAGGGAGGCAGGCACCAAGGCTGGCAGGAAGGCTGGTAGGCAGGCAGGCACCAAGGCTGGCAAGCAGGCTGGCACCAAGGCTGGAAGGAAGGCTTGCAGGCAGGCAGGCACCAAGGCTGGCAGGAAGGCTGGCAGGGAGGCAGGCACCAAGGCTGGCAGGAAGGCTCGTAGGCAGGCAGGCACCAAGGCTGGCAGGAAGGCTGGCACCAAGGCTGGCAGGGAGGCAGACACCAAGGCTGGCAGGAAGGCTGGCAGGCAGGCACCAAGGCTGGCAGGCAGACATGAAACAAGGCTGGCAGGAAGGTAGGCACAAGGCTGGCAGGCAGAGTGGCTGGCAGCAAGGCTGGCAGGTAGGCTGGCAGCAAGGCTGGTAGGGAGGCTGGCAGGGAGGCTGGCAGGCAGGCAGACAGCAAGGCTGGCAGGCAGGCAGACAGCAAGGCTGGCAGCAAGGCTTGCAGGCAGGCATGCAGGCAGGGCAGGCAAGGCTGTCAATCCGTCTGGCAGCAGGTCTTTCCTCTGAATGGTGACCTGCTTCCGAGCTGCTTCCCTTATATCCGAAGAGCTGACGCAATGCATCCTCCCCACATGTGCAATTAACGCTCGGCATCAGTTCGGCTTCCGCTGTGCATCCGCTCGGCGTCCGTTCTGCATCCGCTTTATCCGCTGTGCATCTGCTCTGCATCCGCTGTATCCGTTCCGCATCCACTTTGCTGAGGTCCCCCGGAAGCCTAGCGGATGTGCCATCTGCTCCCATCCGCTGGGCTTCCCTTCCGCATCGGCTTTCCATCCGCCCTGTGTCCTCCCCCCATCCGTATTATCCGCTCCGGTTATGCAATTTTTTTCCCCTTTTGAGAGCGGATAACAACGGATGGAACATTTTTCTCATCCATTGTGTCCGTTTTGCATCCGTTGGGCAGTGAGACAGGGCCTTTACATATATTACATAACTACATTTTGGATCTTATTGAAACTACATTTTGATGTGACTCATTTCCCTTAAAAAGTATTATTTCAGGATCAGCTCAGAGATAAAACCCTCAGTATGGATTATTTCAAACTGCGCAGTTGAAAATATTTTGAGGTAAAAGCCTTTTGTTCAACTGGCAACATCTTTTGTTCTACTTTATCAGAAACTCCAAGGCAGACATTTATTTTTCCCTCATTACCACCACACTATGACACAAACAAGAGAATTGTGTTGGATCATGAGAGTATACAACCTTGGTGTGTCTATAAGCTAGTCATTAGCTTATAATAAGCCATCTTTTTTAAAAAAAATCATGGCTTCATGAGCAAGCTATAGAAATTCCCATTAAATTCTAAGTTATAATGGATAGATTTGTGTACAATGATGAAACAGGCAAGAACACAGAATAGACTTTTCTATACAAAGCTAGAATTTTCCAAGTCTAGACTCAAGTACTGAGAAGCAATGAATATTAACACAAATATGAATATAGTGAACCAAGAAGGATAATGCATAAGTGTATTTGTAAACAAACCAGACTACTGGAGAGAAAAAAGCCGTTGAACTGCATATACACAATAAGAATGTGGATTTCTCTCTCAAATAAGTATCTGAGGCTGAATATTACCTGAAATTGTCTTCACTGATAATCACAGTTGTTCATAACAAAACAAAAAATGACATTATGGAAATATTTGCAGAAATTGCTGTTGCACAAAACAGACCATTTTCAACATTAACTTCTTGTTCATTTGGCCAATGAATTTTAAGTCTTGTTATTTACTTTTATGTTTATTTGCTTTTAACCCCCCCCTTTGTTTTTATAAATAACTCAATATCAAGATGAACATACCTAATACTCCTTCATCCTTCTATTCTTTTCCACAATAGCAACCATATCCAGGTGGGTTGGCCCAAGAGAGAGTGACTAGCCCAAAGTTATTCAACTCATGCCAAGCTACACCTTCTATTTATAATTTTATCTATCGACTCTTCATATGGGGAGTGGAATCTATTTATTAATGTTTATCTAATTGAAAGACAAAGTGCATTTCCTAAACTACTGGGAAGGCCAGGTTACACATATTGAGAAAAACAGAAGACACTTTGGAAAATAAATGGGATTTTGTAATAATTACTGTTAATTGCCTGTGTTGATGGTAGCAACAGTCAGAAGCAGTCTTTGGCAATGTCTGAGTTTTGCGAGGAATAGCTAATAAAAGTTAATGTGTTTTGATAAAATGTGTAACTTAGAAAAGGTGCTTCTAGCTCCTTTCAAATAAATAGAAAGAAGTGTAAATTCTTAATGTGCAACTGCTTTTGAAAGGCGACAAGAAAGGATTGTTTTCCTTGAGCAAATGAGTAAATAAATTTATTACTGTAATCACAGATCATAATATAGATCTTTGAGAAAGAACCTTTCCAAATGCAAATTACCATTCTTATTCCAAAAGAGCATGCTTTAATCTAATACATCTGTAGCTATACTTTAACATAACTTGTGAGCATCTGGATGGAGAAAGATAACACATTATCTAAAACTGCCCAATTTCCATATTTTTCAGAAATAGTTTTATTTTTCTCTGATTAAGGGTTGTATATGTACCCTTACTTAGCAGGCTAGATACATCTGCTTGGTCTCTTTAAATGCAAATATAACTGTTGTAATGATTCAAAGCATCTTGTCATTTTCTGAAAAATAGTGTTTTTTTGAAAAACTAAAAATTTCGTATAGTATTCTTTAATCTCAATAATTAACAATTAGATGTACTGCCTCTGAATAATAAACAGCTGGTACAGAAGATAATAATACCTACCTTATA
>BLBF01000003.1:67820921-67872497 GCA_015471245.1 Laticauda colubrina
AACAGCTGTCCTGCCCTACATAAGAGGTACCACAGATAAAATCAGTATTTATTCTTCTATTGTTCTGTCCAATGTATGTGCCCGGGCATGATGCACAGGGAACTTCGTATATGCCTTGGTTTTCCAGGTCAATTTTGGCTTTGGGGTTTCTAAGGATGGCTGCTATTTTTTTGTCTGTTTTGAAGGCAGTCTTGATGTGATGCCTGCATAGTATCTTACTGATTTTGTCTGTAGTATCTCTTATGTAGGGCAGGACAGCTGTTCCATAGGTCTGTTCATCTTCTAGGTCTCTATTATGACTTAGTGTGTTTTTGTGGATCAAGCTGGTGATTTTGTTTTTGTAGAAGCTGTTGGGTGTCAGTACTTTTGTCAGGGTGCATAGTTCAGTCTTTATATGTGTCTTGTCTGCCAGGAGTTTGGTTCTGGTAATTAGTGTTTTGGCCATGGAATTTATCTGTGCTGGGTGGTGGTGGGATTGGGCATTGAGGTAGCGGTTGGTGTGTGTTTTCTTTTGGTATACGGTGTGTCTTAGTATGCCACCTGTTCTTTTGTAGTTTAGTACATCTAGGAATGGTAGTTGTTTGTTTATTTCCGTTTCCATGGTGAACTTGATTTTGGGGTGTGTGCTGTTTAGATGTGTTAGGAAATTGTTTAGGTTTTCTTTTCCATGGGGCCAAATCACAAATGTGTCATCGATGTATCTTAGCCATAGTTTGGGTTTGTGGGTGGTATTAGGCAGGGCTCTGGATTCGAATTATTCCATGAACAGGTTTGCAATGACGGGTGACAGTGGTGATCCCATAGGGGCTCCTTCAATTTGCTTGTATCTTTGTCCTTTGTATATGAAATATGTGTTGGTTAAGCAGTGTTCTGTTAGTTCCATGAGGTGTTTAGCTGGTTGCTATTTATTTTTGATGATTTTGAGAGTTTCTTTTATCGGGACTTGAGTGAATATTGAAACCACATCGAAACTTAAAAACAGATCTTCTTGTTCCACGTGTAGATCTTTGATCATTTCTGAGAAGTGGTATGAGTTTTGTACATATGAAGCTGCGGTTTCAGCATGGGGCTGTAATTGTTTTGCTAAATGTTTAACTAGGTTTTGTAGTGGTGCTCCTTTGCAACTGACTATGGGTCTGAGAGGTATGCCTTCTTTGTGTATTTTTGGGAGGCCATATAGTTTGGGGCATTTGGAAGATTTTTCTCTTGGTATGATCGTCTGTTGGATTTCTTTGCTTATGTGGCTGGTTATAGTTTGTGGTATGCTTGTGCATAGGATGCTTGTAACCTGGTATCTTATTCTGTCAGCTTCATCTCTATTTAACTTGGTTAGGCTGGATTCTACTGCACACATGATGGATTCTGTGGGGATTTTTTTAGGTGCTATGGCAGAATTGAATCCTTTGGTTAGGACATCTGTTTCTGTTTTGGTGAGTTCTCAGTTGGAAACGTTATAAACTCATTCCTTCAGGTGTTGTTGTGAGTTGTTGGGGGTTTTGTTGTCATGTTCTAATTTCATTAGTTTCTTCAAGAGTTTTTCATTTTTGTAAGTGGTTTCAGTTTCAGCTCTCCAAGGTGTAAGTTGTTTTATCTTATCCCAAAGTAGAGGGTGGATTTTGCTGCTCAATTCCAGGTGAAGTGCTAGCAAATCTTAGTTTAACTGATCAATTGGATTAACAATTGGAATCTCTTACTGTGGACCTCGTTCCTGACTAGAGCCATTTCAGTTCTTTTCAGGATACGTTTAGTAGCTCAATACAGAAGCCTGATGATGGCAGATGAGATTCTGCTGAAACGTTGCTACAACTTTAAAAGCACTACACTGATGTAGGATAATACCTGAAGGAAGCTGAACAGCATATATATATATATATATATATATATATATATATATGTGTGTGTGTGTGTGTGTGTGTGTGTGTGTGTGTGTGTGTGTGTATGTGTATACGTATACGTATACGTATACGTATACGTATATGTATATGTATATATGTACAAATATATTTTATATATTTACAAATTTATATATATTTGTTTTTTTAAGTTTTCGCGGGTACTTACATGTGTGCTGTTCAGCTTTCTTTGGGTATTATCCCACGTCATTGTAGTGCTTTTAAAGTTGTAGCAACGTTTCAGCAGAATCTCATCTGCCATCATCAGGCTTCTGTATTGAGTTTGTATATGGGTCAGGGTCTCACAGCCGTTGGTTTTAAATTTGAGGCTAGCCTATCCTGATTGGTTGGGAGTCTTGGTCTGTGCTTATTGGACTTAAAAGGTAAACCAATAAACACAGACCAAGACTCCCAACCAATCAGGATGTAGAAAAAAAAATCCTGCCACAATAATAGGCTAGGCTCAAATTTAAAACCAATGGCTGTGAGACCCTGACCAACATACAAACTCAATACAGAAGCCTGATGATGGCAGAAGAGATTCTGCTGAAACGTTGCTACAACTTTAAAAGCACTACAATGACGTGGGATAATACCTGAAGGAAGCTAAACAGCATACACACACACACACACACACACACACACACACACACACACACATATGTATATATATATAAAGTTTTCACGGGTACTTACATGAATGCAGTCCAGCTTCCTTTGGGTATTATCCCATGTCATTGTAGTGCTTTTAAATTTCTAGCAACGTTTCAGCAGAATCTCATCTGCCATCATCAGGCTTCTGTACTGAGTTCGTAGAATACGAACTCAATACAGAAGCCTGATGATGGTAGATGAGATTCTGCTGAAACGTTGCTACAACTTTAAAAGGACTACAATGACGTGGGATAATACCCAAAGGAAACTGAACTGCATTCAGATAGATAGATAGATAGATAGATAGATAGATAGATAGATAGATAGATAGATAGATATTTATTCGGGTTTTCTTCCCCGTAAAATTGGAAGTATTGAGGCAACGTTTTGATGAAGTCTCATTCATCATCTTCAGGCTTGTTTCTTCGACTCTGTGCTTCTCCGAGTAATGTGAGTTTGCAGCTGCTTCTTCTTTTTAACTGCTAGTGGGGGTGTGACTTGATTGGGTGGGGGCTTGGCTGTGTTCTGATTGAGTGGGGGGGTGTTCTCATTGGTTGGGGGGTTGGCTGTGTTCTGATTGGCTGGGGGTGTGTTCTGTTCAGGTGGAGGCTTGGTTGTGCTCAGGTTAGTCTTAGTTGCTGGGGGATTTGAGCTGGTGAGCTGTGATCCTGTTGTTTGGCTGCACGTTCTTGGTCGTGTCACATCTTCATGGTGGGTGTCAGTTTGCTTCTTATATGGGTCAGAGGGGTTTGAAGTGGGTAGTGGTGCAGCTCGGGTATGGTCCGTGGTCGTGTCTCATCTTCTGTATGGGTGTGAGTCTTTTTTCTACGTAGAAGTGTGGTGGTAGCACCTTGTGTGGCACTCGTGGGTATGGGTCTGGTGTCATTCTTCATGTAAGGTACTCATTTATTAATGAGGGCAGGTTTTCAAATGGTTGGTAGGCGGGAGGGAGGTATCTCGTTTATTCATGCTGTGTGGGCATTTTTCTGTCTCTATGGCTTCTCTGATTATTCTGTTGTTGAAGTGTTCGGTTTTGACGATAGTTCTGCTATTTTTAAAGTCAATTTCATCTCCTGGGGCTTTGAGGTGTTGGACCAGGGAAGAGGTCTTGATTGAGTTCTTGTGTTCTTCAATGCGTGCACTTATTCTTCTGTTAGTTTGTCCGATGCTTGTTGTGGGACAGGCAGTGCAAGGGATTTCATATACTCCTTGGTTTTCTAACTCGATTTTGTCTTTTGGGTTTCTTAGGATGGTGGATATTTTTCTGTTTGTGCAGAATACCATTTTAATGTGTTTTTGGAGGACCTTGCTGATTTTGTCTGTAGTGCTTTTTATATATGGGAGGGGTCTTGGGCTTTGCCATTCTCTTGTTCTCTGTCTTGGCTTTTGGTTGGGGTTTCTTTTTGGATTCGGTGGGTAATCTTTTTTTGGAATCCATTGGCTGTATGTACATTGGTGAGAGTGTGTAGTTCGGTTTTTAAGTGTTGTTTGTCGGCTAAGTATTTTGTTCTGGAGATGAGTGTCTCGGCTATGGAATTGATCTGTGCTGGGTGGTGGTGTGAGCGTGCATGTAGATAGCGGTTTGTATGTGTTTTCTTCTGGTAGATGGTGTATCCTAAGGAGCCATTGGATTTTTTGTATACGAAGACATCTAGGAAGGGAAGTTGATTGTTGGCTTCTGTTTCCATGGTGAATTGTATTTTGGGGTGCAGGCTGTTGAGGTGTGTGAGGAAGTTGTTCAGTTTTTCTTTCCCGTGTGGCCAGATTATGAAGGTGTCATCTACGTATCTGAGCCAGAGTTTGGGTTTGTGATCATATTTTTCTAGAGCTTGTGTTTCAAAGTGTTCCATGTAGAGGTTTGCGATGACAAGTGAGAGGGGTGATCCAATGGGTGATCCTTCTATTTGTTTGTATTTTTGTCCGCTGTAGGTGAAGTATGTATTGAATAGGCAGTGGTTGGTAAGATCTAGGATGTACTTGGGGGGTTGTATTTGTTTTGGATGGCTGTCAAGGCTTCTTTTATAGGCACTTGGGTGAAGAGGGATATGACATCAAAGCTCACTAGTAGGTCGCTGGGTTGTAAGTTTTGTTTCTTTATGATCTCGATGAACTGGAATGAGTTTCTTCCATGTGAGTTGATCGATTCTGCATAGGGCTGTAGTTGTTTGGCGAGAAATTTGGCTAAGTTTTGTAGAGGTGAGCCTATGGAGCTGACTATTGGTCATAGTGGGGTTCCTTCTTTGTATATTTTGGGGAGACCATAAAGCTTAGGGCATCTGGATGATTTTTCTCTGGGTATGATTCTTTGCTGGATTTCTTCGCTGATGGGGGAGGCTTTTATTTTGGATCTGGTGGTTTTTTCTAGGTAGGTGGTGGGGTCAGTGTTTAGGGGTTTCTATGTGGGATCTTGGAGTAGGTTGGTTAACTTGATTTGGTAGTCAGATGTATTCATAACCACTGTCGCATTGCCCTTGTCTGCTGGTAGGATTATTATGCTGGTGTCTTCTTTCAGGTTAGGTAGTGCAGTTTATTCTTTTTGGATAGGTTGCTTTTGGGTGGTTTGCTAGTGCAGAGGATGTTGGTGATTTCGAGTCTGATTCTGTTAGCATCATCAGGGTTGGTTTTGGTCAGGCTGGTTTCAACTCCACATATGATGGTTTCTGTGGGGATGTGTTTGGGAGCAACAGCAAAGTTGAATCCTTTCGAAAGGACATTGGTTTCGGCTTCAGTGAGGATCTTGTCTGAGATGTTGTGCACTGTTTGTTTCATGTGTGGCTGTGAGGGGGGAGGAGTTTGTCTCTGGTGTTGTTGTAGTTTTCTGAGTTTATGTGTATCTGTCTTGAGGGTGGTCTGTGTTTCAGCTCTCCAGACAGCGAGTTGTTAGGATTTGTCCCAAAATAAGGGGTGAATCTTGTTGCTTAGTCTGAGGTGAAGTGTGAGGAGTTCTTTGTTGATTTGGTCTGGGAGGAATATTTTTGTGTGAAGTTCATTTCTAATAACGGCCAATTCTGTTCTTTTTAGGATGCGTGGCTGCTGTATTGGTGTGGAATTTCAATTGGAAGCTTATGGGGATTAAATTTTGATCTCGGCAGTTACGTAGGAAAGTGAGGTCACATAAAAGGGAAGCTCTTTGGACTTCAAGTTTTTCATAAGTCCTGGTCAGATGTTGGGTTTTCAGTTCATCAAGATCATAAAGAAACAAAACTTACAACCAGTGACCTACTAGTGAGCTTCGATGTCATATCCCTCTTCACCCAAGTGCCTATAAAAGAAGCCTTGACAGCCATCCAAAACAAATACACCCCCCCAAGTACATCCTAGATCTTACCAACCACTGCCTATCCAATACATACTTCACCTACAATGGAAAAAAATACAAACAAATAGAAGGAGCACCCATGGGATCACCCCTCTCAACTGTCATCGCAAACCTCTACATGGAACTGTCAGCCTTCAAGATCTTCTACTATTGCTTTGCATCTTTCGACTGTCATAAGAAATGGGGGAGGGAGGGAGGGGATGAGTCTGGGAAGTGTGCTGGAGGTGTTACATTTTTCTGTTGTGTAAATGAGGGGGGGGGAGCATACATCAGTGTTAGGTTTCTATTTCTCGCTTAGCTTTCTTTTCTCTGCGCAACTGCAACCCGTTATCAAAGTATGCCAAGGTCAACGGACAGAGGCCTCATCATCACTGAAGATGCCCACATGATCATATTCACAACTTCTAATTGGAAGTTTCATCTGAACTATTGGGGGTGGGAACACTTCCATCACTTTATATATGTGATTGGCGTGCCAAATTACTCAGATTTAGAATTCTTTGGTTGCTACCACTTCATTTTCAGTAAAAGATAACTTTTCTCTAACTTAAAGAGTCTAAGTATTTCTTTCTTGGATTTTGAATGAAGCACCGCCTGACATTATTCTGAATCTCCTTCTACCAGCCCACCCGGAGAAAACACCCAATTTTCTTCCGAGAGGGCCTGAGCATCATGTCATCTTCAACTAGTGACCAGGAAGATCTGGGAGCCATTGGAGGGCAAGATTCTTTGCTGGCACAGGAAGCCCAATTGTTAGCAGAGCTCAATCTGGAAGAGGATCCAGCTGTGAAGCACAGATGGTCAGTGGGGGTTGGCTGGAAAGATCCGGAGAAGGACCCCCCTCCCAGGATCATAACCACCCGCTAGTATGAAAAAGAGGAGCCATGGCAAGAGAGGGAAAAGAAACAACTCTCTCTGGATCAAGCCAGGAGACTCCTTAATGAAGCCTTTGAACAACTCCAAGCGGCACAAAGGTTTGAAGGGGAAGGGGGAGTAGCCCCAGCTACAAGAAGCAGAGCAGCCTCTCTCCCATAAATCAACCTGAACCAGCAGCAGCCCTGGGGCCCTCAGCAGGAGGTATAATTCCTAGAAGGCATAGAGCTCCTCGGCTGCCTCCATTAGAAGTAAAATATGGGGGAAATACCAAAACCTTGGGATTTTTCCTAGTCCAAGTTTGGAGCTATATGGAAGAATACAGGGAGGATTTTCCCTCAGAAGCAGTCAAAGTGAGATGTGTTACCAGGGCTCTGGAGGGAACAGCTGCAGAGAGGATGGTGACCCTGCATAATGATAATGCCCCCCAGTTGATGAATTATAACCTGTTCATGACTGCACTGCTAGCTAGATTTGAGGATCCATTGGCAGAGCGCAAGGCCCGGATCAGGATGAAGACCATAATTCAGGGGCGGAGATGAGTAGCTGACTACACCCAAGAATTTAGACAGTTAGCAGGTCATATCTGAGGCTGGTCCCAGGAAGCCCTTATAGAACCATTTAAAGATGGATTAAACAAAGATGTGTACCAGAGATGCATTGCGAGAAGAGACCCAAATGACTTACAGATGTGGTACTTGCTGGCAGAAGAAGTGGAAATTGATTTAACCCAAAGTAGACGGCAGGGAGGTTCTGGGTGGAGCAAGCCTTTCCCCCCACATCCTCAAGAAGTCCCCAAACCTCAGAGGGGAGAAGCGGCAACAAAACCCAACCCCTCTGCCTGTTTCCGATGCGGTTAGGAAGGTCACCGGGTTGTGAACTGCAAAGTCAAGCTGGAACCAAAGGGAGCAACTAAAGGAGGGAAGAAACCTGAAAAATCCCCTGCGAAGCTTCACGAAGTGGTGCTAAAGATGAAAGAGGTGGGAGAAGTCGCCCCTCCAGTGGGAGAGGAGTCAGAAACCCTGACTACCCCTGAAGAGAGCGATTGCGACTCGGAGGATGACTTCCTGGTAAGTCCAAATGAGGGCCCTATGACCATTCTGGTTGAGGGTACCCACTTCAGGGGTTGAAGGGGAAATGCTAGCCCTGCTAGACTGTGGGTGCACAAGGTGTGTAATCAACATGGGAGTAGTGGAGAAAATGGGCTTGAAAATAAGACCTTTAAAAATGCCCATTGCTTTTTGCCATTTAGATGGATCAGTGGATGGGGGTTGCCCTGCACATTTTATCACGGAACCTCTGGAAATGACTATAAGAGAGCATAATGAGACTCTGAGCTTTATTGTGGCCCCTAGGATGGATCAACCGTTAATACTGGGATTACCCTGGCTCTGAAAATGGAACCTCCAGGTTAACTGGAAAAAGGGGTCATTACACATACGCACCAATCAGCGACCGGAAAAGAAAGGGCGACCTCAGTCGAAGTTTCAGAATCCGATTGAAATACCTTCCACAGGTACCGAACCCTTGAAAGGGGAGGAGAAGATTCCAAAAGAATAATGGGATTTAAAGGAAGTATTCAGTGAAAGGGCCTTGGATGAGCTCCCGCCTCACCGGTCAACAGATTGTGCTCTTGAAATTTTACCTGGGGTGAAGCTCCCGAAACCAAAGTTATACTCAATGACCCCATGAGAATTAGAGGAGCTGAGATTGTTTATAGATAAAAATTTGGAATGTGGTTTCATCCAACCTGCTAGGCCCCGGGTAGCGGCCCCAGTGTTGTTCTGTGAAAAGAAAGATGGCTCCAAACGCTTGGTAGTAGACTACAGAAATTTGAACGCTATTTCTGTGGAAAACGTGTACCCCCTCCCTTTGATGAAGGACATGCTGGCCCACCTAGCCAAGGGAAAGATTTTCACGAAGTTGGATTTGAGAGAAGCATACTACCAAATTCGAATTAAGGAAGGGGATGAGTGGAAGACTGCTTTTAACTGCCCGATGGGTTGCTTCCCATTCAATCTTCTTCCTTTTGGCCTACAAGGGGCCCCAGCTGTATTCATGCAGATGATCAATCAGGTGTTACATGAACATTTATACAAGGGGGTTCTGGTTTACCTTGATGTCTTCCTTATCTACACGGAAACTCTGGATGAACATGTGAAACTGGTGCGGTTGGTTCTACAGAAACGGTGTGCCGCTAAATTGTATGCTAAACTATCCAAGTGTGAATTCCATCAAGAGAAAATTGACTATTTGGGATATCGCATTTCATCTGAGGGAATAGAACTGGATCCAGAGAAGGTGCGTGCTGTATTGGAATGGGCTCCCCCACGCACCAGAAAACAACTTCAGAGCTTCTTGGGATTTGCAAATTTTTACTGGCAATTTATCCCGACTTTTGCTAAGATAGCAATGCCCATTACAAATCTCTTAAATACTAAATGGGAGGTGAAGCCAAGGCTGAGCAAGCTGTTTGAGTGGTCCATGGAGTGCCAAGCAGCTTTTGAAAAGCTAAAATGACTGTTTGCTGCAGAACCAGTGCTAAAGCACCCAGACATGGAGGCTCCTTTCGTGATTCAAGCCGATGCAAATGATGTGGCCATTGGAGCAGTGTTACTTCAAATCAACAAGAAAGGGACCTTACAGCCTTGTGCGTATACCTCCCGTAAACTATCTGAAACCGAGAAAAGGTGGGCCATCTGTGAAAAAGAAGGTTTTGCAGTCTGCTGGGCCTTACTGACCTGGAGACATTTGAGGTATGGACTGACCATTAAAATTTGGAAGCCTTGAAAATGCCTCGGAAGCTGTCCCTTAAACAAGTCCGCTTGGCCCAGTATTTCAAGTGGTTCAATTTCTCACTGAAGTACATTCCAGGGGGGAAGAACTTCATGGCGGATGCTCTCTCTAGACTACCCCAATATAATAGTATTCACCAGGAAGTGATAAGTCCAATTGTTTCAACCAAACATCTAGCCGCCCCAGTGATCACCAGAGCCCAAAAGAAGAAACAAGAAGTGGATTTATCGAATGACCTAACCGCACAACTAAAAGAAGCCTTAAAACTTGATGATTGGTTCCTGGCTCATTCGAATGACTATACGGTTAGAGATGGTTTGGCTTGGGTGGGGACCAAGTTGTATGTGCCACAGATGCTATGGGTCCAAATACTACAACAAGCTCATGATTCTAAAGCAGCTGGTCACTTTGGATTTGTGAAAACCTTACACCTGGTTAAGTGGCAATTCTGGTGATCTACTCTGAAGAAGGACATTGAAGCTTATGTACCTAGCTGTCCAATTTGTGCTTCAGCAAAGAGACCTCCTGGTAAACCAGCAGGGTTGTTACAAAATGTAGCTAGACCAACAGCCCCCTGGAAGGAAATCTCTATGGACTTTATAGTAGAATTACCTGAAAACAGTGGAAACACGGTTATTTGGGTGGTAACCGATTTGTTTTCCAAACAAGTACATTGCATACCTTGTTCCAAGATTCCATCTGCAAAGACGTTGGCTAAACTGTTTATTTCACATATCTATAGGTTACATGGCGTTCCGGAATGCATAATCTCTGACAGAGAGGTCTAGTTTACTTCAAAATTTTGGAAAGAGTTTCTGAAGTTGATAGGCTCTGCCCAGGGCTTAGGCTCCGCCCCTCACCCCCAAACCAATGGGGCCTGTGAGAGGACTAACACAGTGTTAGAACAGTTTCTTAGATGTTATATAAATTATCAACAAGATAACTGGTCCAACTTACTACCATTTGCTGAAGTGGTATATAACAACTCCATACATAGTAGTACTGTAATAGTCCAGCTGAACTTACCGAAAACTCTTCGACGAATTCACCCAGTTTTCCATGTTAGTTTGTTAAAACCTGAACATACTTCTGATTTAAGACCCATCCATGCTGACCCTCCCATACTAATACTGATTGAGGGTGAACAACATTTTGAAGTTAAAGAAATTCTGGACTCTCGCAAATGGAGGGGTCGGCTCCAGTATCGTGTAGCCTGGAAACATTTCCCTTCTTCACAAGCTGAATGGGTGAATGAAAACAATGTTAAAGCCCCTAAGTTGATCAAAGCATTTCATTCCAAGTATCCTGATAAACCCTAGGAGTGTATTCATTTGTAATTGTCTAAATGATTAATTATTGTCTTTATATTTTTCTCCTCTCTCTTTTCTAGGACTGACGGTTTTCTTTTTCAAGGAGGGCCGAATGTTAGCCTTCAAACTCTTCTACTATTGCTTTGCATCTTTCGGCTATCATAAAAAATGGGGGGGGAGAGGGAATGAGTCTGGGAAGTGTGCTGGAGGTGTTACATTTTTCTGTTATGTAAATGAGGGGGGGAGCATACATCAGCGTTAGGTTTCTATTTCTCGCTTAGCTTTCTTTTCTCTGCGCAACTGCAATCTGTTTTCAAAGCATGCCAAGGTCAATGGACAAAGGCCTCATCATCACCTGAAGATGCCCACATGATCATATTCACAACTTCTAATTTGAAGTTTCGTATGAACTATTGGGGGTGGGAACACTTCCATCACTTTGTATATGTGATTTGCGGGCCTAATTACTCAGATTCAGAATTCTTTGGTTGCTACCATTTCATTTTCAGTAAAAGATAACTTTTCTCTAATCTGAAGAGTCTAAGTATTTCTTTCTTGGATTTTGAATGGAGCACCTCATGACAGGAACACTTTGAAACACAAGCTCTAGAAAAATATGATCACAAACCCAAACTCTGGCTCAGATATGTAGATGACATCTTCATAATCTGGCCACACGGGAAAGAAAAACTGAACAACTTCCTCACACACCTCAACAGCCTGCACCCCAAAATACAATTCACCATGGAAACAGAAGCCAACAATCAACTTCCCTTCCTAGATGTCTTCGTATACAAAAAATCCAATGGCTCCTTAGGACACACCATCTACCAGAAGAAAGCACATACAAACCACTATCTACATGCACGCTCACACCACCACCCAGCACAGATCAATTCCGTAGCCGAGACACTCATCTCCAGAACAAAATGCTTAGCCGACGAACAACACTTAAAAACCGAACTACACACGCTCACCAATGTAAATTCAGCCAATGGATTCCAAAAAAAGAAGATGACCCACCGAATGCAAAAAGAAACCCCAACCAAAAGCCAAGACAGAGAACAAGACAATGGCAAAGCCCTCCTCCCATATATAAAAGGCACTACAGACAAAATCAGCAAGATCCTCCAAAAACACAACATTAAAACAACATTCTGCACAAACAGAAAAATATCCACCATCCTAAGAAACCCCAAAGACAAAATCGAGTTAGAAAACCAAGGAGTATACGAAATCCCTTGCACTGCCTGCCCCACCACATACATCAGACAAACTAACAGAAGAATAAGTTATATATATGTTTTTTTAAGTTTTCGCGGGTACTTACATGAATGCAGTTTAGCTTCTTTCGGGTATTATCCCACGTCATTGTAGTGCTTTTAAAGTTGTGGCAACATTTCAGCAGAATCTCATCTGCCATCATCAGGCTTCTGTATTGAGTTCATATGTGGGTTAGGCTAGTTTTAAATTTGAGACTAGTCAACTGTTGTCCCAGGATGGTTTCTCCATCCTGACTGGTTGGGAGTCTTGGTCTATGTTTATATTTGTTTGATTGGTGTTTCTGGTTTCTTCTGTCTGTTTTGTGGCTTTGATTGGCTGGCAACATTGTGTTCCTATGTTGGAGGCTTTCAGTGCAGCTTGGCCTTGTGTAAAAGGACGGCTGTTATCTATTAGGAAGCTAGGTTTCATCTGGGTGTCTGGTTGGGGTGTGTTTGAGCTGGATGGTTGGCTTCTCTGATGATTCTGTTGCTGGGGTTTTCTATAGTGGCTAGGGTTTTGGTGCCATTGAAGTTGATGTTATGACCTGTGGCTTTCATGTCTTGGACTAGTGAGGAGGTGTGTTCCAGCTTTTTTACTGCATTTTTGTGTTCATCCAGGTGGATACTTATTCTTCTATTAGTCTATCCAATGCATGTGGCTGGGCATGAAGCACAGGGGACTTCATATATGCCTTGGTTTTCCAGGTCAATTTTATCTTTGAGGTTTCTAAGGATGGCTGCTATTTTTTTGTCTGTTTTGAAGGCAGTATTGATGTGATGCCTGCATAGTATCTTACTGATTTTGTCTGTAGTACCTCTTATGTAGGGCAGAACAGCTGTTCCATAGGTCTGTTCATCTTCTAGGTCTCTATTATGTCTTAGTGTGTTTTTGTGGATCAAGCTGGAGATTTTGTTTTTGTGTGAGCCGTTGGCTGTTAGTATTTTAGTCAAGGTGCATAGTTCAGTTTTTATATGTGTCTTGTCTGCCAGACGTTTGGTTCTGGTGATTCGTGTTTTGGCCACGGAGTTTATCTGTGCTGGGTGGTGGTGGGATTGGGCGTTGAGGTAGCGGTTGGTGTGTGTTTTCTTCTGGTATATGGTGTGTCCCAGTGTGACATCTGTTCTTTTGTAGATTGGTACATCTAGGAATGGTAGTTGTTTGTTTATTTCCGTTTCCATGATGAACTTGATTTTGGGGTGTGTGCTGTTTAGATGTGTTAGGAAATTGTTTAGGTTTTCTTTTCCATTGGGCCAAATCATAAATGTTTCGTCGATGTATCTTAGCCATAGTTTGGGTTTGTGGGTGGCATTAGCCAGAGCTCTGGATTCGAATTCTTCCATGAACAGGTTTGCAATGACGGGTGACAGTGGTGATCCCATAGGGGCTCCTTAAATTTGCTTGTATCTTTGTCCTTTGTATATGAAATATGTGTTGGTTAAGCAGTGTTCTGTTAGTTCCATGAGGTGCTTAATTGGTTGGTATTTATTTTTGATGATTTTGAGAGTTTCTTTTATCGGGACTTGAGCGAATAGTGAAACTACATCGAAACTTACAAGCAGATCTTCTTGTTCCACATGTAGATCTTTGATCATTTCTAAGAAGTGGTATGAGTTTTGTACATATGAAGCTGCAGTTTCAGCATGGGGCTGTAGTTGTTTTGCTAAGTATTTAGCTAGGTTTTGTAGTGGTGCTCCTTTGGAGCTGACTATGGGTCTGAGAGTTATGCCCTAAATTTAAAACTGAAACGGCTGTGAAAGTCTGACTCACAGACAAACTGTGAGGCGGAGCTCCATTCGAAATCCAGGAAAGAAACACTTAGACTCTTTAGTTTAGAGAAAAGATATCTTTTACTGAAAGTGAAATGGTAGCAACCAAAGAATTCTGAATCTGAGAAAATAGGCGCACAATTCACATATACAAAGTGATGGAAATGTTCCCACCCCCAATAGTTCAGATGACACTTCCAATTAGAAGTTGTGAATAGGATCATGTGGGCATCTTCAGGTGATGATGAGGCCTCTGTCCGTTGACCTTGGCATATTTTGTTAACGGGTTGCAGTTGCGCAGAGAGAAGAAAGCTAAGCGAGAAATAGAAACCTAACTCTATTGTATGCTCCCCCCCCATTTACACAACAGAACAATGTAACACCTCCAGCTCACTTCCCAAACTTTCCCTTCCTCCTCTTCCCCCCCCCCATTTCTTATGACAGCCGAAAGATGCAAAGCAATAGTAGAAGATCTTGAAGGCTGACACAAACACAATACCGAAGCCTGATGATGGCAGATGAGATTCTGCCAAAACGTTGCTACAACTTTAAAAGCACAACTACAATGACGTGGAAAAATACCCGAACAAAGATTTCAGTTCTATGCATGTTTGTTTTTGATAATGTCAAAGGGTGGAAATGTAACTGAAACTTCCTGTTTAACATCCAGAAATCCTATTGTCTATAGGATTCTTACTCATCCAGGTCATCATCTCTCCCCAAGGGGCTTTTCCAAAAGGCAAACCAAACAAGAAAGGCCAGTTACTTCTTGAAAAAGCACTTGGGGTAATTTTTGGGATTGCTATTATAAAGCCTTGGGGGAAAGTATGACTCAATCCTAAATCCTTTACTTTCTTCAATAAATCAGTTGCACTTAACAACCTCTTCCTATGCTTCATAACATCTTTTCTTTTGCATATTTCAATCCAATAGCTGTAACTCCAGTCTATGCTTATATTTCAGTCGTATCAAGACATCAGCCACAGGTGATGCTAAGTGCAACGAATTTTGATGTCATTTGAGATCTTATTCAGAAACTTTCATGTTTGATCAGCCTGGTTTATTGAAAAAGTATGCCAAATAAGGGAAGAAAAAAATTAAAAATTGATCTGGTATTAAACATAGTGCAAAATTATATTTTCATGCACATGTGACAAACACTGAAAAAAGAGATGGGAGTTCACATTATCATAGTTGATTGTCACTGTTCCACAAGTTTTACAGCACTGCCTCTTTTATCAGCTTTGGCACCTTAATTTAATGATGCTTTTCCCAGTTAATCATCCAGGCAGATCTGATAAAACTGCAACCTTTCTCTTTCTCTGGATCTATCAATAGAAACGTCCAGAAACGTTGACAAATTCTGTTTCATCGCAATTGCTGCAAAGGTGCTAGTTACTTAAGTATAATATGTTAATTAGGAAGACATATTTTTGGTCAGATCTTGTAATAGTTTTTTATAGACTACTATGCAATTCAATTAATCACTTTTAGATTTACCTTTAATTGTATTTGTTCTCTTGCTTTTTTTTCTGCTTGTTAAGTGAATTATATTTTGAACAATTAGTCAAAGTCCAGCCAGCAATCAATGAATCAGTCAATTTGTAGAAAGGCTTGCAGAAAGGCTTACTTGATGACAGGTAAATCAGTGATAAGTAAAATATGTAGGATTTAAATCTGCCCACTTGTTCATGTACACTGTCACTTGCCTTTACCATCTGCTCACCATAGATCTTTTGTGTCAGTATGAAAATTGCCTTTCTTAGGACTCTAGGGGTTATTTTCCTCGTAGGTACTCAACAGCTATTCCCCTAATGCCTGATTCTGCAAACTAATGCACAACCGAATAGACCTTAAAGATTTTTTTAAAAAAAGTCATTTTGAAGAGTTCTGTTCCCATTTCTAATGAGTTGTATCTTTTACAAAAAGCTACATTTGCATCTCAATTATATTCTGAATTAGATAACAAGCTATGGCTGGCAGAACAGGCTGACCTTTTAGAATGTTCAAAATATTTTCAGCAAGCAGAAGTGATAGCAGAAAACATATCTTTAAAAGGCAGGCACACAATCTTATTCCATAAGATTAAGGGAACAAATTGTCTTTGATACTGACAGCCAAATTTTGCAGATATATATTCTCAGCACTTTTTGCACAAAACAGTAACAAGAAAAAGTTTCAAATTTTTCTGCTTTTCAGTCAAATAAAAACTCTTTGCTTTTAATATATATACTTATTTTGTACGTCAGCTTTTACATCTTTAGTTGTGACAATGCTTATGCAATTGACCCACCAGTAGCATTGGCAAGCATAGATAAACTTTTTAAAAAAACCTAGGGGCCAAAGCCCCGCCCCACTTTTTTTTCTAGCATGCATACAACCTAGAGTTCAATGTATTCCTCCATACTGTATTTCTTTCCCATTACAAGTAGTGCAATATTATAAACATTCAACAACCTTGAAAAGTATGACAAAATTTTAGTTAGTACGGAATGTGAACTATTTTGGATTTTCCTGACCATACAGTCTGACACAACCTACGTTATTTTCAAATTTGTTATGGACATAACATATTTGACTCCACTTTTCTCTATGAAATGGCCCACAATTTAAGTTCTGTGTGATTATACAATATATATAAATATTAATAGTGTTTTGTTCGGAAAACACACGAGGTAGACCGGGTTCCAACAACAAATACTTTATTCTTTAACTAGTCAGTAAATAGGAACACTTGGCTGAAGCCGAGGCCAGCCTTTTATACAAGCTGGCTTGCCTGCTTGCAGCCAATGGCAGTTGTTTAAATTTGCCGCCTTTTAGCAGCTCTTTGGATTGGTTCCTAGTGAACCAATCCAATGTTTAGTTTATTTGACCAATCAGGTTTGCAGATTTGGAGTCACCCACTTTACATATAGAACACCCTTCCCCTCTTAGTTCAGTCCTACGTGGTTACGTAGTCTCGCAGGTAGGCGGGGCTTTTACGGACTCGACTTGACTTGCGCGGTTCATTCTTAGTGAAGTCTTCGACCGGTTCGGATGGGGCTGCTGTATCGTCCGTTCTTCTCCCTGGAACCGTCTGGAAGGGTGAGTCAGCCATTTTACCGCCACCTGAGTTTCTTAGGCTGGTGGTTTTGCCGCTCCCTCCCATTTCCTCTGGGCAGGTCGAGCTGGCCTGGCTGGCCCCTTCCGATGGGCTCTTCACGCAAGTCTCTCCAAACAGTGAGTCTTTTATTTGCTCTTTTTGTTCATATGTTTCATTGGTTTTGGTTTTAAACAGTTCTTTATTTACTTCTCGCCTTTCCCCCCCCACCTTGGTTTGCAATTCACCGGTTTTGTCGGTGAATGGTTGTAAGTCTGTGGTTCTCTCTAGAATTCGGGATCGAAGCTGGTCTATGTGCCGCTTCCATTCCCTGCCATCCTCTATTATTAATCGGTAGGATTTGGGGCCTGTGATTTGGGTAATCTGTCCTGGTAGCCATACCGGGTCCCCGGTGAAGTTTTTAGCGTATACCAAATCGCCTATTTCGAATTGTCTAAACCGTGTAGAGGAGTCAGGGGGGTTTTCTGGAGTAAAATTTGGGTGTAACCTATCAAGGTGTGATCTTAACTTCCACCCCATAAGTAATTCTGCTGGGGACTTGTTGGTTATGGTACTGGGCATTATGTGCTGGAGTGTGAGCAAATGGTTTACTTTCTGTTGGACATCTCCAGCGTCCATTCTTTCTAACCCTTCTTTAGTAAACCGGACCATTCTCTCAGCCCTGCCATTCGCAGCCGGGTGAGCCGGCGCGGTTAGGGCATGTCTTATACCTAGGGAGGCTAGGTCTTGCTCAAATTGTATGCTGGTTAGCTGTGGCCCGTTATCTGAAACAAGAACATCCGGTATGCCATGGGTGGCAAAAAGGTTGTCCAGCTTTTTAATTACAGTTTCTGTTGTCATTGATGGCATAACTTTTACTTCAAGCCAATTCGAATAGGCATCAACGACAATCAGAAAGGTATGCCCCTTGGTAGGACCCGCGAAATCAATGTGTATTCTTGACCAAGGTCCCCGAGGGGTTTCCCAGTCCTTAACGGGTGCTTTTGGTGGGGACGGTCTAATTGTTTGGCATTTGTTGCATGAGCTTACCCAATACTCTATGTCCTTATCAATACCCGGCCACCAAACATAACTTCTAGCAAGGCTTTTCATCTTAACCATTCCCGGGTGCCCTTCATGTAACAACCTAAGTACCCTAGGTTGTAATTTGGCAGGGAATACCACCCGATCACCCCACAACAACCACCCCTTTTGGATTGAAAGTTCAGTCTGTCTGGACCGGAAAGGTTTAAAGTTTTCAGTTTTTTGATTCTCCAGCCAGCCTTTACCTACCCAGCTAAGAACGCGGGCAGTCAATGAGTCTTTTGCGGTGGCTGTGGCGACATCATAAGCTGATATGGGTAGATCAGGGCAAGTCTCAATTTGAAGCGTTGTCATCGCTGGTGCCGGGTCTTTGTCGGTTGCTGGTAAGGGTGCTCTGCTCAAAGCGTCCGCATGGGAAATTTATTTCCCTGGGCGATGTGTCAGAGTGTAGGAATAAGCTGCTAGGAACTCTGACCATGTAGTCATTCTTGGGGACAGTATATTGGGTGTTGGCTTATTTCCCGCCAAAATCCCCATCAGCGGTTTGTGGTCTGTTATGATTTGAAAAGTCCGCCCATATAAGTACTCGTGGAAGCGTTTTACTCCAGCGACAATTGCTAGAGCTTCCCTGTCCAATTGGCTGTAATTCCGCTCGGTTTTTGATAGAGTCCTAGAGTAATATGCGACGGGTGCTTCTCTGCCATCAGGTAGTTGGTGGCTCAGGATGGCACCTACTCCGTATGGTGAGGCGTCGCAGGTCACTCTTAAAGGCAGTGTGTTGCTAAATTGGATGAGAATGTTTGTTGATGTTAGCAAGCTTTTAATATTTTGGAAGGCTTTTTTTTCTTTGTAACCCCAAGTCCAAGTTGCCTTCTTGTCTGGCAGACGGTGTAATGGTTCTGCTATAGTGGCCTTGTTTGGCAGGAACACATTATAAAAATTAATTAGTCCTAAAAATGCTTGTAGTTCGGTTTTATTTCTTGGTTCAGGTGCATCTTTGATTGCTTTAACTTTTTTGTCTGTAGGGTGGATACCCTCTCCGTCTATTGAGTAGCCCAGGAATTCGACGCTATTCTTAATTAAACAGCACTTTTCTCTTTTTACCTTGAGGCCAGATTCCCTAAACTTAGTTAATACTTCTTTGAGTCTTTTCCTTAATTGAGTTTCATCTCTGGCCGAGATTAGGATGTCGTCAAAATAGGGAACGACTCCTTGTATGCCATTTAGGAGGCATTCCATCAGACTCTGGAAAATGCCAGGGGCCATGCTTACTCCAAATTGGAGTCGGTGACATTTGAATGCGCCCTTATGGGTGACTATAGTCTGTGCTTCTGCTGTTTCTGGGTCCACTGGGAGTTGTTGATAGGCTTGTGCCAAGTCGAGTTTAGCAAAAACTTTGCCCTTTCCCAGGGAATGAAGCAAATGCTGGACTACTGGCACTGGGTATGCGCTTGGTTGTAATGCGTGGTTCAGGGTAGCCTAATAGTCACCACAGATTCTAATGGACTCGTCAGGTTTTATGGGTGTGACAATAGGTGTTTCCCACTTGGCATGGTCCACAGGTTCTAACACCCCTTGGGCTATTAATTTGTCCAGCTGTTCCTCTATTTTTGCCTTTAGTGCAAAAGGAACTCACCTGGCTTTTATTCTTCGTGGGGCTATTTGGGGGTTTAGATTGAAAGAAATGGGATTTCCCCGATACTTGCCAAGTGAGTTGTCAAAAACGTCCTGGAATTCTCGGATGAGGTCGTCTTCCCAGCCGGTTGTAGTCACTCGATCGACCCCAGTCATCCCAATGCCCAATGGCACGAACCATTCGATGCCCAGGAGACTTGGTCTGTCTTGGTCGACTATGGTCAGCGGTAGCACGTTGACGTGATGTTTGTAGGCGACTCGGAATTGTCCCATGCCTACTACAGGGATTTGGTTTCCCTGATAGTCCTTGAGGGTTAGGTGCTGCTTCTTCAATTCTTTGGGTTTGATACCTGGGACTAGCTGTCTTATTGTGTCCCACGATACCATGGAGAGGAAGGACCCCGAGTCCACTTCCATCTTGCAGTGTTTTCCTTCGATTTTTACAATGACTTTAATTTTCTTCCCACTTTCCGTCTGAGCACTCTTTATAATGACAGTTTGGTGTGTATTGGCTCGCTTCTCTTTTTGCCACTTTCTCTCAGCTCGTTTAGGCTCAGCTCGTGTTGGGGAATTTCCGCGTCTCGTTGGGCTGTAGTATTTTTTGTTCCTGCAGACCTTCTCGATGTGCCCTCGTTTCTTGCAATGCCGGCAGATGGCATCGAGAAATCTGCATTCGGTTCGGGGATGGTTTCCTCCGCAGCCAGCACATTCCCGCCAATTTCTTCTTTCGCGCTCTTTTCTGTTCGTGAGCAAACGGTGGACCTCGTCATCTTCTTCGCTTGATTCAATTGTTTCGCCCGACTCTTCATAGTGGGTTGAGGTGGCAGGCTGCTTTCTTTCTTTGGTTGGTGTTTCTTCGCTGTGTGTGTTCATCTTTTTCATGGCTATGGCAGATTTTTTTGCGTCTTCAGCGGCTGTGGCTTCCGTGATGGCTTCGGTAACGGTGATGTTGGGCTTGTTGAGTAATTTACTCTGTGTGGTCGAGTCTCTCAGGCCCAACACCACGCGATCCCTCATTGCTTCGTCAATGTTCAAAAATTCACACTCACCCCCTAATTGTCTAAGGGCAGCGATGAAATCGGCGACGGTCTCTCCCTCTCTCTGGTCTCTGCGGTAAAATTCATGTCGCTTTATTAAGTTGGACACCATCGGAGCGTAGTGTGCTCTGAGGAGTCTTTGCAATTCTGTCCACATAAGTTGTTTAACGTTCCGGGGCTTCGCAAGGGCCTTTGCCATCTTGAAAACTGTTGGCCCGCAGTGCGTCAGGAATACAGCTCTCTTGTGTTGCTCTGAAATGTCTTCCATTTCATTTCTCTCCAAATACATTTGGAAGCGATCAGCATAGGAATCCCAATCCTCTTCGTTGGGATTGAAGGGTGCGGGCGGTGCGTTGTTTCCAGACATCTTGGTTGTCATCTGGACTTCTTATCATCGCGTGCAGGTTTTTCCGTTCAGGACGATCCCATCCTCGTCGCCAGTGTTTTGTTCGGAAAACACACGAGGTAGACCGGGTTCCAACAACAAATACTTTATTCTTTAACTAGTCAGTAAATAGGAACGCTTGGCTGAAGCCGAGGGCAGCCTTTTATACAGGCTGGCTTGCCTGATTGCAGCCAATGGCAGTTGTTTAAATTTGCCGCCTTTTAGCAGCTCTTTGGATTGGTTCCTAGTGAACCAATCCAATGTTTAGTTTATTTGACCAATCAGGTTTGCAGATTTGGAGTCACCCACTTTACATATAGAACAAATAGAGGTTGGGTTGACAATAACCTAAAATATAGAAGTGTACTAGTAATGAGATACTTTATTGTAAGATTAGTTAGTCTATGGGATTTAGTTAGTGTATAGGGAGAATAGACATTCATGATCCAATAGACACTCATGTTGACTCAAGGGCTCTTTATTAACTATTTGACATTTTTGCAAAGTTATGATATTGTTTGGATAATTTCAGATAGATAATATTAATAGGAGCTGACTATTAATAGAATGACATTTTTCTGATATTATGTTTATTAGGGCAGTGCCCCTAACCTTTATGGCTTGGAGGCCCGATGGGGGGAAAGGGGCATGTGCACTGACTCACCGCTTGCACAAGTTGAACTGTGCACATGCACAAATGTACCAGTCAATCATTTGCACAGTCCAGTTCCAAAGAAAGAGAGGTTGGAACCCCTGTGTTAGGGTACAGACCAAGCATGAATGTACATTACCTCCCAGTGCTTCTTGTCATACTGTCAATCCACATTTCCAGATAGATGTTGGAGTACTTATACCTTAGCTCTTCTATTACATCCGGAAAGAAGCGTGTGAGACTGGGTTCCAAAAAACAACTCTTTATTTCAAACTGCTAGGTAAAGAAACAGAACATAGCCCAAGCCCTTTATATAGCGGCTAGCCTGCCGGCTTCTGGCCAATGACAGTTATTTAATTCTTCCCACCGTTTGGCGGCTTCCCGGATTGGTTCCTAGTGAACCAATCCATAAGTGGCCTTTTCGGCCAATCAGAATGAAGTACTTGGAACCTACCAAGTTCCACACAGAACACCCGTCACCCATAAGTTCAGTCCAACATGGGTGACGTAGTCACACAGGTAGGTGGGCTTTTCCTTGTTCTAGTTGACCTTTGCGGCTCAGTCTTGTTTTGGTCTTCAAGCGGTTTGGACGGGATCGCTACTTCTCTCGACCTTCCCCATGGAACCTCCTGGAAGGGTGAGTCAGCCATGCCGCTCCCGCCTGAGTCTCTTGGGCTGGTTGAGATGGCTCTGCCGCTCCCTCCTGGTTTGGCCGGGTTGGTTGAACTGGCCTGGCTGCCACCTTCCAAGAAGGCCTCACTTCGCTCTCTTCCTCCCGGACTTCTTTCTTGGGGTTCATCTAACCATGAGTTCTCTTTTTGTTTGGTTAGATTGCCATTTTGCAGAATTTGTTGTCTTGTTATGGGAGATTCATCTCTCCCTTTTTTATTTATTTGTACTCCCCCCCCCCCCCGGTTGTTTTTTCATTGGAATTTATTATTTTTGTTTCTGTGACAAATTTTCTTTTGAGGTTGCGGGAACGAAGCTGGTCTATGTGCCACTTCCATTCCCTTGTCTAGCATTAGTCGGCAGGACCGGGGGCCTGTGACTTGTGTGATGGTGGCTGGCAGCCATAGAGGGTTCCCGGTAAGGTTCTTGGCATAGACTAGGTCACCGATTTCGAAGGTACGGTATTTGCTGGAGGAGTTGGGGGGCTTGTCCCATGTATAGATGGGGTGTAACCTGTCCAGGTAGGATCGTAGTTTCCTACCCATTAACATTTCAGCCAGGCTTTTATTTGTAGTGCTACTAGGGGTAATATGTTACAAGGTTAGGAGACGGTTGAGTTTGTCCTGCACGTCCCCCTTGTCCATTCTCTCTAGGCCTTCTTTAGTATATCTAACCATGCGCTCGGACCTGCCATTCGCAGCCAGATGGGCTGGCGCAGTTAAGGCGTGACAGATATCCTGGGGAGCCAGGTATTGTTTGAACTGCAAGGCTGTAAACTGAGGCCCGTTGCCCAAAACCAGTACATCTGGTAGCCCATGCGTTGCAAACAGTTTTTCGAGTTGTTTCATGACAGCATCAGTGGTTGTGGAAGCCATGAGAATGACTTCCAACCAGTTTGAATATGCATTGACCACAATCAAAAAGGTGTTCCCCTTTATTGGCCCAGCGAAGTCAATGTGCACCCTAGACCATGGACCCTGAGGAGTTTCCCAGTCCCGTATTGGTGCCTGTGAGGGGGTAGGCCTCGCTTTCTGAGAGGCATGGTATGTTGTAACCCAGCGTTCAATATCTTTGTCCAGCCCTGGTCACCAGACATAACTCCTGGCCAGGGCTTTCATCTTAACTAAGCCCGGGTGACCCTCATGCAACATTCCTAGGACGGTTTCTTGTAGGCTGCTTGGGATTACCACCCTGTCACCCCATAAGATACACCCCTTTTTGATAGACAGCTCAGTCTGTCTGGTGCAGAAAGGTTTAAAAGTCTGTTTTTTTATTTTCCTCTGGCCAGCCTTTACCTACCCAGTTCAGTATTTCCACTGTCAAAGGGTCTTTGGCTGTGGCTCTAGCAACGTCGGCTGCAGTCAGCGGTAGCTCCGGGCAGGTCTCAAGTTGGAATGTGGAGGTAGTTGGAGCAGGGTTGTCTTCTGTGATGGGCAATGGGGAACGGCTCAGGGCATCGGCGTGCGAGATGGCTTTGCTGGGTCTGTGGAGTAGCGTGTAGGAGTAGGCAGCGAGGAATTCAGACCACCTCATCATTCTAGGAGACAGAATGTTGGGGGTTGGCTTGTTTCCCACTAGGATTCCAAGGAGAGGTTTGTGGTTGGTTACGATAGAAAAAGATCTACCGTAAAGGTATTCATGGAATCGTTTGACCCCGGCGACGATTGCCAGGGCTTCATGATCAAGTTGGATGTAATTGCGTTCCGCCTTGGAGAGTGTCTTTGAGTAAAAGGTGACCGGTGCCTCTCTGCCATCTGGAAGCTTATGACTCAGGATGGCACCGACCCCAAAAGGTAAAGCATCGCAGGTGACCACCAGAGGCAGGATGTTGCTAAATTGGATAAGAACAGTGTCTGACGTTAATAGGTCCTTTATGCCTTGGAAGGTTCTCTGTTCCCAGTGGCCCCATGTCCAAGCAGTTTTTTTTATCTAACAGTCGATGTAGGGGTTCTGCTATTGTCGCCTTATGGGGTAGAAACACATTGTAAAAATTTATGAGGCCTAGGAACGCCTGGAGATTGGTTTTGTTTTTTGGTCTGGGAGCGTCTTTGATAGCCTTCACCTTCTTTTCGGTTGGGTGAATGCCTTGCTCATCGATTAAATAGCCCAAAAATTTGACCTGGTTAGTGGCCAGTTCACATTTTTCCTTCTTCACTTTTGTTAGGGATAACATTGTTTACCCTAACTGATTTAGGTGAAATAATAACTATGAATCATAGTTGTGTATGTTAAAGTGTCTGCAGCTTTAACTGTGGGATAGTAATTAAGGGAGTGGTTATGAAAACACTATAAAAGTAGGGAGAATTTCAACAATTAAGATGAATATTTTACCCAGAATTTTATTTCTCTTTCAAACAATACCAATTAGACTTGGAAAAGACTATTTTGAAGATTTAAATAAAATCATGTTGAAGTTTATATGGCAAGGTAAAAGAGCGAGAATAAAGTTAAAGCTTTTGCAAGATGCTAGAATTAGAGGAGGTTTTGGCCTGCCTAATTGGGAACTGTATTATCAAGCTGCAAGTTTGATGTGGGTCAAAGAATGGATAACATTAAGAAAGCATAGATTGTTGACATTAGAAGGACATGATTTACTGTTGGGCTGGCATGCTTTTTTATGGTACAAGGGAACTAAAACACAGGGGTATTTCAGAAGACATTATATACGGGAGTCTTTGTGGTTAAATTGGGAGAAGATTAAAAAACAATGTTATTTGAAAATTCCAGTTTGGTTATCGACTATTGAAGCATTTTCCTATCCTATGATCTATAAAAAGGAACAAACAGTTAGATATGGGGAATTGTTGGATGAAAAGGGTGGACTTAAATCGATCCAAAACTTAGAGGAACAAGGTATAAGGATGAATTGGTTTTCATATGCGCAAATACACTCAAGATATGATGAAGATTTTAAAACGGAAGGATTCTATGACAAACAGACTGATTTAGATAAGATATTGATGGGTACTGATGAGAAAGTGATTAAAAAATTATATGGTTATTTATTGGGAATTAAGTTAGAGGAAGAACAAGTAAAAGAAACTATGATTGCTTGGGGGAAGAATTTTGGATATGGGATTGATTTAGAGAAATGGCAAAAATTGTGGTCTCAAAATTATAAAATGATAATGTCAACAGCATATAAAGAAAACTTGTATAAGATGTTTTACAGGTGGCACTTCCCCCCAACAAGAATAGCAAGAATGTTCAAGAACAAATCTGAAAAATGTTGGAAATGTCATCAGATACCTGGCTCATACTATCATATGTGGTGGACTTGTGAGGATGCCAGAAAATATTGGACTAAAATTCACATGTGGTTGGAAAAAATGACAAAGAAACACATAGACTTGAAACCAGAGATCTTTTTATTGGGAATTTTACCTGATACATATAATAAAGACTTGAAATATTTGATTGTAAATGTATTAACAGCGGCTAGGATTGTATTTGCTAAAAATTGGAAGAATGAGAAAATACCATTACAGGAAGAAATTATTAAGAAAATATTGGAATGTGCTGAGATGAGTAGATTGACATTTGAAATTAGAGAGCAAGAAGATAAACAATTTTATGAAATTTGGGATCTTTTTTATCAATGGCTAGATGATAAAATACGATAATAGAACATTAATACTATATCTATAAAGGTTTTTTAGGATTGATTTGTTATGATTATATGATTTGTTATAGAATAAACTGTTTAAAGTATTGTTATCTCACAAAGCATGAATGATTAAAAGTATAGTCAAAAAATTTTTTTTTTCTTTTTTTTTAGTAATATTAGGATATGGATTGACAATATGATTGTTATGCAATATAACTGTAACTGAGACTACAAAATGAATGCACAAAACTGATGAACTAACCGACACACCGGAAGTATATATGAGAGCAGATGTTTTTAATGTTTTGTATGTCATGTGTGTTTGTAGAAAATTAATAAAATTCTTTTTAAAAAAAAAAAGTAGCAAGTCTACAGCTTGCTCTCTCTGGCTTTAATGATCCCTGATTACTGCTTGGAATCAAGACTGCATTGCTCGAACGGGAGAGACAACAAAGGACTGATTTATAAGTGAACTGACATAGGATATTCTACATGGACTTTGCTAACTGAATATCCCTGAATGGACTGACTACATGGTAAATGAATATTGGACTGTTATTTTGACTATGCTATGAACTTATAATGGAATAAACTATATTCTTGAAAGCACAAGCGTATCTGTTATTTTTACTGTATGTTTAATAAACATACAAGCTTAGCTCACTCATTTATCTGTGTGCCTATCTGACTAACGCTGCACATTCTGTTTAGCTTGTCTACCTAACCCTGGTTGGGGAAACCAGGCTTAACACTGGTTATGGGCCCAGAGGCTGCAAAGTCAGTTTAAATAGGATAACAACAGATTTATGTAAAAAGTGAGAGTTTGTGTTGTTATACATTACAGTAAACAGACAGCTGTGTTTTATTAATTATATTTTTATATCCATATAAGAAAACATGGCACAAGTCAATCTACAAAGTTTGTCCCTTATATCCAAGCTGGATGGAACAAACTATGTATCATGGTCTACAAAATGTAGTCTACTTCTACAAAGAGAAGGTCTGTGGAACATAATTGAAAATCCACCAAACGTAGAAGAATGGGATCCAGAGGATGAGGAAGACAGACTAAAGATAGAAGAATTTATGCATAAAAATCAACAAGCCATTTGCATAATTGGGTTAACCTTAACTGATCAACAGCTTGTTTATATCCACGGAGAGAAAACGGCTGTTGGATGTTGGCAGAAGCTGAAGAGAATTTATGTTCGAGATAATGTTGGTGCTCACATAAATCTAACACGGAAGCTTTTCAGGACGCATCTCCAAACAAATGGTGATATGCTGAGTCATTTGAAAACTATGCAAAGCATTTTTCACGAACTGCAAGAGAAAGGACTTATTTTCTCTGAACTACACCAAGTTTACATAATTCTATCTTCCCTTGATGAAAGTTATGATAACTACGTAACTTCACTTGAAATTTTGCCAAAGGAAAGTTTAACTTTAACTGATATAACTGGCAGATTGATCGAAGAGGGCAGAAGAAGGCTTGAAAGAGATGAATTAAGGAGGGAGCAACCTCAAAAAGAAGATAATGAATCTCCTACTGCATACGCAATTAAAAAGTGTTTTAATTGTGGAGGAAGAGGACATTTGGCAAGATTTTGTAAAAAGGCAAAGCGCCAGAACGCTGGCCAGAATACTAAAAATCATCAAAAAATAAATAAAAATTTAGAGTTAGCCATGTATACTCACGGAGCTGTAAAAAATAATTTATGGGTGGTTGACAGTGGGGCATCCCATTGTATAACAAATGATAACAAAAATTTTATTAAAATGTCCCAGAGTACACAGCAGATATCGTTAGCCAATGGCTGGAAACTGAAAGCTAAAGGTGAAGGTATAGCATATTGTTCTTTTATAAAAGAGAATGTAAAAATGTTATATGTACCACAACTTAAGTTTAATTTAATTTCAGTTAGAATTTTGGTTAAACTAGGATATGTAGTTACATTTAAGGGAGATAACTGCATAATTGAAAAAGAAGATAAGAGAATTACTGCATCTTTAAAAGGTGAATTATATGTGTTAAATGATGATGGTTTAAAGGTGGCTAACACAATTTATGAAAATAAGAAACCTCATGACGAATGTATTCACTTGTTACATTGAAGGCTAGGGCATTTAAATTTTAAAATGCTTAAGAAAACTGTTGAATTATCTAAGGGAATAAGTTTGAAATCTTGTAATAAGTATTTGCAATGTAATGCCTGTAATCAAAGTAAGAGCAGGGTTATACCGGCTAATAGAGTTGATGGATTTACTACTAAAGAGCCTTTAGAAGTAGTATTTGCTGATTTAATAGGTCCGAAAAAACCAAGTGTAGGAGGAGCTCGCTACATACTAAGTATAATGGACCACTATTCTAGATATGGGTTTTGCTATTTAATGAAGAGCAAAATTGAAACATATCAAAATCTATTTAACTGGATAAAATTTGCAGAAAGAAAAACGAAAAAGAAATTAGTAACTCTCATAACAGATGCGAGTTAAGACTTCTTTTAACCTGGTCTCTAGCTGGCTGGTGTTTTTTGCGGAGACCAGTACATCGTCGAAGTATGGGGCGACACCTTTGATTCCGTTTACTAGGCATTCCATAAGGCTTTGGAAAATGCCTGAAGCAATTCTAACACCAAATTGGAGGCCGTTACATTTGAATGCACCTCTATGCATTACTATCGTTTGTGCCTCTGCTATTATTGGATCAATGGGTAGCTGCTAATAAGCTTGTGCTAGGTCGAGTTTTGCGAATAGTTTTCCTCCCCCTAGTGAGTGCAATAAATGTTGCACTCCTAGAACTGGGTATGCACTTATTGGAGCACGTGGTTCAGGGTTGCCTTATAGTCCCCACAGATGCGCACTGATCCATCTGGCTTTACCGGTGTGATGATAGGGGTTTCCCACTTGGCGAGGTCGATTGGTTCTAAAACCCCTTGCGCTATCAACTTATTCAGCTGTTTGTCAATTTTTGGTTTAAGCGCGAATGGACTGCATCTGGCCTTTAAACGAATGGGAGCTATTTTCAGGGCAAGGCTAAATGAAATTGGGGTCCCTTGGTACTTGCCTAGAGTCCCTTTGAATACATCTTGGAATTCAATTCCTAGCAGACTAGGGCGGTCATGGTCGACAATAATCAGAGGCAAGACTTCGGCATGTTGTTTAAATTAAACTAAAAAATGTCCAAGGCAAACTACTGGGATTCGATTTCCCTGATAGTCTTTTAGCACAAGTTTTTGTTTCTTTAGTTCTTTCTGCTTGATGTTCGGAATTAGGCGCCAGATGGTATTCCAGGATACCATCGATAGGAATGACCCTGAGTCGACCTCCATCTCGCAGAGTCTCCCCTCAATGCTCACCTCTATCCGAACCTTCTTTCCGTCCTGGCATTATCAATGGTGACTGTCTGATGCGTTTGTTCTCTGTCACCAGTTCTTTTATTGCGGTTCCATCGGTTGCCGGCTTGTCTGTCATCGTGTCTGGGGGGGGGGGGTGCTGCCACGTCTTTTTGAACTATAGCTCTTTTTGTTGTGGCAGACCCTTTTGATGTGCCCCTTTTATTACAAGCCCGGCATATTGCATCGAGGAACCTGCATTCAGACCGTGGGTGATTGCCTCCGCAGCCCGCACATTGAAATTCCCACCAATTCTTCCTCTTTTCATGCCATTTTCTATCTGAATAGAGTCTATGGACATCTTCGTTTTCGGTGTCACTCTGGGTTTCGACGTCCTCATGGTGGGTTGTCGCTGTGGGCTGTTTCATTCCTCCCTCTGCCTTTTTCTCCCTGGTTTGGGTTGGCAGGTCGTTCATTTGCCGCATGGTGGCTGCTGACTTTTTTGCTGCTTCGGTGATGGTTGCCACAGCAATGGCCTCGGCCATGGTTATGTTCGGCCAGTTGAGTAGTTTGCTCTGAAGGGTAGAGTCTTTCAAGCCGAGGACCAGATGGTCTCTCATAGCCTCGTCCATGTTTTGAAACTCACATGCTCCTCCAATGTGTCTCAAGGCTGCCACAAAGTCTGCTATGGTTTCATTCTCCTTCTGGTCCCTTTTGTAAAATTCGTGCCTCTTGATTAGATTGGAGACCACCGGTGCGTAGTGTGTTTGGAGCATTTGGTTCAGGTCAGACCAGGTCATCTGCTTGTCATCTCTGGGTTTTGCCAGCACCTTCACCATTTTGAATATGGCCGGTCCGCAGTGTGTAAGGAAGACAGCCCTCTTCCTTTGATCTGAGATTTGTTCCATCTCGTTGCTTTCTAAGAACATAAGAAAGAGATCGATATACGATTCCCAATCCTCTACATCTGGATTGAAGGGTGCGGGCAGTGTGTTGTTACCAGCCATCTCTTTTCGCTCGGTTCAGATCGCTGCGTGCTTCGGTCTCTGCTTCTACAACGATCCCTCCCTCATCGCCAGTGTTCCATCCGGAAAGAAGCGCATGAGACTGGGTTCCAAACAACAGCTCTTTATTTCAAACCGCTAGGTAAAGAAACGGAACATAGCCCAAGCCGCGGCAGCCCTTTATATAGCGGCTAGCCTGCTGGCTTCTGGCCAATGACAGTTATTTAATTCTACCCACCGTTTGGCGGCTTCCCAGATTGGTTCCGAGTGAACCAATCTGTAAGTGGCCTTTTCTGCCAATCGGAATGAAGTACTTGGAACCTACCAAGTTCCATACAGAACATCTTCCCTTTGCTGGAGATAGAAAATGTTTGATTATTTCAAACAAATGATATCAACTGGAGGCAGGGTGGAAGGACTCCAGTTCAGTCTATGAAGGAAGACAAAGAAAATCATAGCACTCGCATTTTTCATGAGAAATAGAATTCCTAGTAATATAGGCATGAATGAATGAAGCCTGAACTTTTCCTTCAAAACAGCAATAGCACTTAGACTTATATACCACTTCATAGTGCTTTACAGCCCTTTCTAAGTAATTTACAGTGCCAGCATATTGCCCCCAATAATCTGGGTCCTCATTTTATTAACCTTGAAAGGATGAAAGGATGAGTCAACCTTGAGTCATTCAGATTCAAACTCCTGAAGTAAGCATTGAGTTAGCCTACAGTACTGTATTCTAACCACTGCCCCACCATAGCTCTTTGCCTGACCATACACTCCTTGAAAACCTACTATATATTAGTTTCATGTTTCAAATTTAGTATGGACAGCCCACAATTTAAAATAAAATTTTTACTTCTGTAAAAACTTATAAAATATATAAGCAGGAATTTATACTTCATTCATAATTCATTTTTATTTCTTCTGCTAAAGTTTCATGTTTTTATTTTTATATGCAAATTAAAAATTGTGGGTAATTTCAACTTTCATTCTCTACTTCAGGCTGCATTCAAGCAGATACCTACAATTTCTAATATTAACTTGAAATAATTATCTAGTCCCTTTTTAAAGAAGACTTTGGGACAAAGTCTTCTTTAAAATGATAGGCTGTGATAGGCTGGTTCAGCAAAAAGACAGCAAAAAGGCAGCATGGTTATTTATTTATGTTTATGTGGCTGTTCATCTCAAACAACATCACTCTGGGCAGTGAACATAAAAAACATAAAATGAACACTATTATAAACATATTTTTTTCTTATGTATTCTGAGAGCATATGCACCAAAGACAAATTCCTTGTGTGTCCAATCACACTTGGCCAATAATTCTATTCTATTCTATTCTATTCTATTCTATTCTATTCTATTCTATTCTATTCTATTCTATTCTATTCTGCTAATCTGCCAGGTATCTTGCTCCTATGTATATATAATCTTGATGTTTTTATTGTTTAAAATAGTTTTAATATTTCTAACTGTAATATTTTGAGTTATTATCTCTTTTATTCATGAAACATGAAATAAAGCCAACTGACCATTTTAAAATGTATCATGAATATAACTGACTGATGCTAATGGTTGATACATGTTGCAGCCAGCATCCTAGGTATCAAACAATTATTTTCTTAAGATGTACGATGTTCTGAATAGTGTAAGTTTTGCAGTTCTGCTGGTGTTATTGCAGGAAACAGCAATTTCTTAATGTATTTTCGAAAATTCTTGGACATGGTACCAATCATCCCAATGACAATGGGATTATTATTATTATTGTTATTGTTATTATTATTATTGTTTTTATTGTTATTGTTATGACAGTATACACAGCAAAATGACAGTATACACAGCAAACGAGATAACCCTGCTGGGTTGCGTATCACAAATCACTAGTCGAACACTTCCCAAGCATTTAGGACTGTGTGATGTATCGGTAGATTATGCGAGCAGATGCCAGTAAGGTGGCCTTTTGCAGTTGACCAATGGTGATCTTGTCAGCGCCAATTGTTCTTAAGTACTTGCCTAGGTCTTTAAGGCCCTGTCACACTGCCCAACAGATGCAAAACGTTTGTAAAAAGGGCACAGCGGACGAGAAAAATGTTCCATCCATTGTTATCCGCTCTCAAAAGGGGCAAAAATTTGCATAAGCAGAGTGGATAACACGGAAAGGAACGGACAGGGCGAGGACACAGAGCGGATGGAAAGCAGATGCGGAAGGGAAGCCTAGCGGATGGAAGCGGATGGAAGCAGATGACACATCCGCTAGGCTTCCGAGGGACCTCAGCAAAGTGGACACGGAACGGATACAGCAGATGCAGAACAGATGCTGAGCGGATGAAGTGGATGCACAGCGGATGCAGCGGATGCACAGCGGAAGCCTAGTGGATGCCTGGCGTTAATTGTGCATGCGGGGGGGATTTATTGCATCAGCCCCGCGGATATAAAGGGAAGCAGCTCGGAAGCAGGTCACCATTCTGAGGAAAGACCTGCTGCCAGACACATTGAGTGCCTTGCCTGCCTTGCTGCCTGCCTCCCTGCCAGCCTTTCTGCCTGCCTTGGTGCCTGCCTCCCTGCCAGCCTTGGTGCCTGCCTCCCTACAAGCCTTGCTGCCTGCCTTGGTGCCTGCCTGCCTGCCAGCCTTGCTGCCTGCGAACCTTGGTGCTTGCCTGCCTGCCTGCCAGCCTTCCTGCCAGCCTCCCTGCCAGCCAGCAACCCCACAAACATGGGGAAAAAGAGGAAGCCTCAGACATCTGCTCCCAGCCCTGGCAAGGGGGACAGGGCCACTCTCCCGCCACCTGGCCCTCACTCTGCTTCTGCTGGGGCTTCTGTAGCACGGGCTCACTCTTCTGCAGCTGGGGCTTCTGCTGCTTCTGCTTCTGGAGGAGCTGATGATGATGCTTCTGGTGGTGGTGCTTCTGCTCGTGCTTACTCTGCTTAGGCTACTTCTGGCGGTGGTGCTTCTGCTGGTGCTTACTCTGCTGAGGCTGCTCCTGGCGGTGGTGCTTCTGCTGGTGCTTACTCTGCTGAAGCTGCTCCTCGTCCTGCTGGTCCTGCTCATCCTGCTCGTGCTCCTGGACTTGCTCGTCCTGCTCGTCCTGCTGGTCCTGCTCGTGCTCCTGGTCCTGCTCGTACTGCTGCTGCTGCTGCTGATGATGATGATGATGATGATGATCCTGCTGGTGAATCTGCTGGTGCTGGTGCTGCTGCTGCTGCTGATGATGATGATCCTGCTGCTGCTGCTGCTGCTGATGTGGAGGAGCAGCCCCTACAAACTGGAAGCTCCTCTGATGAGGGCCCATCTGGTCCTGGCAAAGGGAGGAAGAGGCATATGCGGGAACGGGAGAGGAGGCAATACTCCATTGAGGAGGAACACGTGGATGAGGTGCTGGAGTGGCTGAGAGAGAATGACTATCTGTGGCGGAAGGAACACCGGCTGTACAGGGACACAAAAAGGAAGCAGGCTGCTTGGAGAGAGAAGGCGGAGAGTCTGGGCTACACATCGGAGGTGGTCCTCGGTTGGTGGAAACATATGCACACCTGGTATGGGAAGCTGCACCTCAAGAAATCTGGCCAGGCCACGGTTAAGCTGATGGACAGAGAGACCTATGTCATGGCCAGGTGCAGCTTCCTGGAGGGTGAGATCCGCCACCGAGGAGCAGCAGCAGCAGCAGCCCCTCTCACGACCCTCTCTCTCCAGCAGCCTGCTGAGAGCCAGTCCTCTTCCGGCCGAGAGTCAGTTCCTCTCTCCAGGCAGGTTTCTGTGGAGCATGCCACGGCGGAGAACCCGCGGACAGGTGTTTTAACTATGGTGGAGCGCGTGGAGGACTCCCTGGTGCAGTGGGAGAAAGGAGACGGCACTTCCACCACAGCCCTACCCACATCTGCCCCCAGCTCTACCTCCACAGAAAGGCAGAGAGCCAGACAGGAGGGGCATAGATCAGGGACACCATCAGGAGCAGCATAGATCTCCTCTCTCAGCTGGTCCACATCAACTCCTCATCCTCCAACCACAAGCCCTTCCTCAATTATGTCAACCAGACCCTCACAGACATGGCGGAACCCCAGTACCAGGTGGTGAAGGACCGGATCACCGAGCTGCTTTACAACCCTCCAGACCCAGAGGCACCTGCTCCCACCCAGTCCAGGTCTGCTCCTCCACCCCAGATGATGTCCCTCCCATTGCAAGGCTTCCCACAGGCCCTCACCTACCAGGGCTACGGCTACCAGGAGGTCCAGCAGCACAGGCAGCAGCCCTTCCTAGTCCAGGCACAGAGTCATCAGGCGACACTGTTGCCACCAGTTCCACTGATGCCACCGATGCCACCCACGCCAATGATGCCACCGATGATAGCGATGCCACTCACGCCACCGATGAAACCAACACCAGTCCTCACCCAGCTGCAGACCAGACAGCCCCACTACACTGCTCCTTCCTCCACCCCACAGCCAAGCCTGGCCTCAGTACATCTGTCATCGGTACTGGGGCTGACACCACATGGCATGGAGGAAGGAGCTCTCAACATCACGGGGCTGAGCCACCTGTCCGAAAGCTTCCTCAACATACCGTCACCTGTTGTCCTCTCGGGGCCAGGCACCCCAGTGGTGCTTCAGACCAGCACTCCAATACCAGCCACCTCCACAGCACCTGGACCCTTCACCCCTTAGCCTGGGCACACCTCTGAGTGACCAAGAGGAGTGCCAGAGACTGGATGGCTACCAGTAGTCTTTATTTGGACACTTGACTTGGGTCATTTTTCTTTTACAGCTTGTGATTAATCAAGTTTATCTTTGCTTCACACACTTGCCTCATTTATTTTATTAAATAAAGTCTTGGTGGAAACTTTTAGAAATGGTTTAAGCCTTTGCATGTTTGTGGAATGGGTAAGGATAGCAGTGGGGTGGGCAGGGATACATTTGGGATGGGTAATAGCTGTGGGATGGGTTGAGATAGCTGTGGGATGGGTTGAGATAACTGTGGGATGGGTTGAGATAACTGTGGGGATAGATAAACCTCCAGTGCAAGCATAGTGGGACTGTATGGTCCACCCTCCCAGGTGCCACACCTACGGCCCTTCATTAGTAAGCATTGATCCACACATTTGAACATAAACACAACTCTTTATTAAACGCCCTGTTCATTGTAGGCCCACCCAACATACATGGCCCAATCTCATCAGTGTGATGAGACAGGCTGAAGGAAGCATCCATTAATCATCTATCATCCTGTCTTGCCACGCCACTGCTCCAGCTGGGGAGTTGCACCAGTGTTTCAGTAGGTTGTGCTGCTTCTTCCCTTCACACGAGGCTCTGTTGGGGCCATGCACATCCTCAGTGTCTATCAGATTTCGCCCTTGCCTCCATTCCCCAGGCTCCATGTCCCCATTGCGTTGCTGGAGGTCCATGAGCCTGTTCTGCAAGACTGGGTAGCGGGTGCGCATGAGACTGTGCAGGATGCAGCAAGCTTCCACGATCCTCCACACGGTCTCTGGGAGATGCTGAATGGTGGTGAGAAGTACCTGGAACCTGTTGGCCAGGATGCCAAAGGCGTTCTCCACCACCCGCCTTGCCCTGGACCGCCTGTAGTTGAAGATCCTCTCTTCATGGGTGAGGAGTCTCAAAGTGTAAGGCTTCATGAGGTAGGTTCTGAGGGAGAAGGCATCATCCCCCACGATGAAGTAGGGCACATCTTGCATGTCATTGGGCAGGGGTTCTGGATCTGGGAAGCCCATGATGAGGTTGCATTCCAGCCCCTCCTTGAGGTCACTGGCGTTGTATACCTGAGCATCTGAACATGAGCTGTTGCCTGAAGCATTGATGTACATGAACTTGTAGTCAGCATCGACAATGGCAAAGAGGATGATGCTGAAGAAGCCCTTGGAGTTGAAATAAGTGGACCCTGAGTTGGCTGGAGCTTTGCAGGCCACGTGCTTGCCATCTATGGCTCCAACGGTGTGTGGTAAGTTCCACTTCTGATACCACTGCTCTGCAACTTTCTTCCATCCTTCTTCAGTGGAGGGTACTGGAGGAGCTCCTCCTTGTATTCTTCGATGATGGCCTGCACCACTTCTCTGACCACAATGCTGATGGTGTTGTGTGGCACCCTCCAGCCGTACTGCATGCTCCTGTAGGTGGTCCCTGAGACCAGGTGGCGCAGAGTGAGTGTCACCTTGAGCCCAGGGTCCAGGCTGGGCCGGAAGTTGGTGCTCTGCTTGGTCAACCTGGGTCTCAGCCACTGCACAACTTCATCAAACATGGCTGGAGGCATCCTCATGAAGTTCTGGAATGCAGGAGTGTCTTCGTTCCTGAGCTCCACCATCAGCTTGTTGTACAGTCCGTACTCTGCTCTTCTCGCGATCCATCATCGGACCCAGATGCTTCTTGGCCACCTCCTTTTCTTCCCATAGTGGAGTTCACAGAGCCTGTAGATGGCTTCACACTGTTGCAGAAGGATGGTGGCTACCAAAAGGAGTTTGTTACGATCCATGGTGGACATGACTGAATGCTGTGGAAGAGGAAGAGTTAGATGAAGACTGCAGAGGTCTGCACAGCAGGGCTGCTGGTCTGAAAGTGAGATCCAGTTGCTCCCCCTTTTTATAGGTAGTATAGGCTTTCCCCTATTTGTCCTTTTGCATCCTCTAGGCATCCTCTAGACATCTTTATTATCCAAGATAGGTCCCCTCTGCAAACATTTTTTCCACTTTAAATGCTTTCTTTACATGCTGCATCCACTTTCATCCTTTCTCTGTCCATGCTACTAACGCTGCGCGTCCGTTCCACATCCGTTCCGCTTCCTCCCTGCGTCCGAGCGGATGCGAGTTGTGCGGATGTGGAACGGATGCCTAGCGGATATAGCAGATGCGTAATGGATGCAGAACGGATGTTCCCCGTATGCCTAGCAGATGCAGAACGGATGCATTGGATACATTTTCCGCTCAAAAGTTTTCAGCAGCTCAAAACCCTCTGAGCGGATGAAATGTCAATAGATGGATGCTGGACGGATAGAGAGGAAGCAAAACGGAGGCAGTGAGTACAGAACGAATGCATCGTGTTAACCAACGGATGGCAAGTGTTTTTCTCCGTTTTACATCCTCTTTCTATCCGTTGGTGCAGTGTGACAGGGGCTTTAGGCACAGCACTCAGTGTGCCGATTACCACTGGAACCACCTGCACTGGTTTATGCCAGAGTCTCTGCAGTTCGATTCTCAAGTCCTGATATCTGGTTACTTTTTCAAGTTGTTTCTCATCGATTTTGCTGTCAGCAGGTATGGCAATGTCGATGATCCACACTTTTTTCTTCTCCACAATCATGATATCTGGGGTATTGTGTTCTAAAACTTTGTCAGTCTGTATTCAGAAGTCCCACAGTAGTTTTACATGCTCATTTTCGATCACTTTTCAAGCTTATGATTGTTAATTAAGAATTATTATTATAATCATGATTATTATTATTATTATTTCTAGGAGAGAACATTAGAAGATACAATGTCACCAATTTATTCAATCATCATTCCCTTGATTTCCTGTTGACGGAACCAGCTTTTGAGAAACTTCCAGAAGGACATCAAGCACCTTTGAGGGATGATGTGGTGAGTAGCATGGCAGAATAGGCTTATATCCTGTATCATGAAAGTATTATCTCTGAAATACTGGTACTATGGGAAAATTAATAAATGGTCTCTGGAAGACAGATGATGGCAGCTGCAACCACTAAGCCACCAGTTTAAAATAGGAGGCAGAGCAATGATATGAAGACAACTTCTGAGGCAGGAATTTTGAGACTTTAAGCCTTCCATTCTACGAATTCAGAAATCCACTACATGAAGCATGTCCTTCTCTTTCAAATTTGGCTTAGAACCTTTTCTCTGTATTCTGAGAAATTTGGAATCTTGTTTAGTTACTTCGGAACAGAATGATGCCAGTAGATCATAGAAGGTAAATATAAGGCTTCTAAATTCAGTTAATGTTCCAATTCTTTTCTTCAGTTTTCCATAAAAATTATCAGGAATCTTTCCCAATTGTTAATGTGAATTTATATTCTGCTACTATATACAATGAAGACCAAGACAAATGGTCTAAATTCCCTTGAGTACTAGAGGTTAGGTAAGATAAATGTGATTAAACTGAGTTTAATTCTTAGGTTGATATTCACATTGAGAGTCCTTTCCACATTTAATCCATCATATTATTCAAACAAATTTATGGAATACTGAATAAATTAATTTGGCAAAACTACCTTATTCTAATGTGTAACTTGTAAATATAAATTGGAAAAAGTGGTTTAAACTGTCAATAGTTTCAGGCTGATCACTGGGCATTTATCTTAGCTTTAAGCCCATGTCACACTGCCCAACGGATGCAAAAAGGACACAGCGGACGAGCAAAATGTTCCATCCGTTGTTATCCGCTCTCAAAAGGGGCAAAAATTTGCATAACCGGAGCGGATAACACGGACGCGGGGAGGATGCAGGGCGGATGCAAAGCGGATGTGGAATGGAAGCCCAGCGGATGGAAGCGGATGAGAGCAGATGGGAGTGGATGGCACATCCGAAGGGCTTCCAGGGGGCCTCAGCGAAGCGGACGTGGAATGGATACAGCGGATGCAGAACGGACGCCGAGGGGATGCACAGCGGATGCACAGCGGAAGCCTATTGGATGCCTGGCGTTAATTGCGCATGCGGGGAGGATGCATTGCGTCAGCCCCGTGGATATAATGGAAGCAGCTTGCCATTCAGAGGAAAGACCTGCTGCCGGACAGATTGGCTGCCTTGCCTGCCCTGCCTGCATGTCTGCCTGCCAGCCTTGCTGCCAGCCTTGCTAACAGCCTTGCTCCAGCCTCCCTGCCAGCCTCCCTGCCAGCCTGCCTGCCAGCCTTGCTGCCAGCCAGTCTGCCTGCCAGCCTTGCTGCCTGCCTGCCTGCCAGCCTTCCTGCCAGCCTTGGTGCCTGCCTCCCTGCCAGCCTTGGTGCCTGCCTGCCAGCCTTCCTGCCAGCCTTGGTGCCAGCCTCCCTGCCAGACTTCCTGCCAGCGTTGGTTCCTGCCAGCCTCCCTGCCAACCAGCAACCCCACAACCATGCGGAAGCACAGCAAGCCTCAGCCATCTGCTGCCAGCCCTGGCAAGAGGGACAGGGCTACCATTCCGCCACCTGGCCCTCACTCTGGTTCTCCTGGGGCTTCTGCAGCACAGGCTTGCTCTTCTGGGGATGGCGCTTCTGCTGCTTCTGCTTCTGGAGGAGCTGATGACAAGCACTCCAGCACCAGCCACCTCCACAGCACCTGGACCCTTCACCCCTAAGACTGAGCGACCAAGAGGAGTGCCAGAGACTCATTTTTGTCTTATACCTTATTGTTAATAAAGTCTATTTTTGATTCACACACTTGCTTCATTTCTTTTTTTTAATAAAGTCTTGCTGGAAACTTTTAGAAATAGTTTAAGCCTTTGCATGCTTGTGGGATGGGTTAAGATAGCTGTGGGATGGGCAGGGATACCTGTGGGATGGGTAATAGCTGTGGGATAGATAAACCTCCAGTGCAAGCATAGTGGGACTGTATGGTCCACCCTCCCAGGTGCCACACCTACGGCCCTTTATTATCAATAATAATATAATAATTATCCACACATGTCAACATAAACACAACTCTTTATTAAACACCCTGTTCATTGTAGGCCAACCAAACATACATGGCCCAATCTCATCCGTGTGATGAGACAGGCTGAAGGAAGCATCCATTAAGCAACTACCATCCTGTCTTGCCACTCCACTGCTCCAGCTGGGGAGTTGCACCATTGTCTCAGGAGGTTGCGCTGCTTCTTCGCTTCATGCCAGGCTCTGTTGGGGCCTTGCACATCCTCAGTGTCGATCAGGTTTCGCCCATGCCTCCATTCCCCAGGCTCCATGTCCCCATTGCCTTGCTGGAGGTCCACGAGCCTGTTCTGCAGACTGGGTAGCGGGTGCGCATGAGATTGTGCAGGATGCAGCAAGCTTCCATGATCCTCCTCACGGTCTCTGGGCAATGCTGCATGGTGGTGAGAAGTACCTGGAACCTGTCGGCCAGGATGCCAAAGGCGTTCTCCACCACCCGCCTTGCCCTGGACAGCCTGTAGTTGAAGATCCTCTCTTCACGGGTGAGGAGTCTGGAGGTGTAGGGCTTCATGAGGTAGGTTGTGAGGGAGAAGGCATCATCCCCCATGATGAAGTAGGGCACATCTTGTGTGTCGTTGGGCAGGGGTTCTAGATCTGGGAAGCCCACGAGGAGGTTGCCTTCCAGTTCCTCCTTGAGGTGACTGGCATTGTATACCTGGGCATCTGAAGATGAGCTGTTGCCTGAAGCATCGATGTACATGAACTTGTAGTCAGCATCGGCCATGGCAAAGAGGATGATGCTGAAGAAGCCCTTGGAGTTGAAATAAGTGGACCCTGAGTTGGCTGGAGCTTTGCAGGCCACGTGCTTGCCATCTATGGCTCCAACGGTGTGTGGTAAGTTCCACTTCTGATACCACTGCTCTGCAACTTTCTTCCATCCTTCTTCAGTGGAGGGTACTGGAGGAGCTCCTCCTTGTATTCTTCGATGATGGCCTGCACCACTTCTCTGACCACAATGCTGATGGTGTTGGATGGCACCCTCCAGCCGTACTGCATGCTCCTGTAGGAGGTCCCTGAGGCCAGGTGGCGCAGAGTGAGTGCCACCTTGAGCCTAGGTTCCTGGCTGGGCCAGAAGCTGGTGTTTGCCTTGGTCAACCTGGGTCTCAGCCACTGCACAACTTCGTCAAACATGGCTGGAGACATCCTCATGAAGTTCTGGAATGACCGAATGTCTTCGTTCCTGAGCTCCACCATCAGCTTGTTGTACAGTCCATCCTCTGCTCTTCTGGCGAACCATCTTCGGATCCAGACTCTTTTTGGGTGGCTCCTTTTCTTCTCGCAGTAGAGTTCACAGAGCCTGCAGATGGCTTTGCACTGTTGCAGAACGATGATGGCTGTCGAAAGGACTTTGTTACAATCCACGGTGGACATGACTGGATGCTGTGGAAGAGGAAGAGCCAGATGAAGGCTGCAGAAGTCTGCACCGCTGGGCTGCTGTTCTGAAAGTGAGATGCAGGCAAGTTGCTCCCCTTTTTATAGGCAATATAGTTTTTCCGCTAGGCATCCTCTAGGCATCCTCTAGGAATCCTCTAGACATCCTTAATATCTGAGATAGGTCCCCTCTGCGAATGTTTTTTCTGTTTTAAACGCTTTGTTTCCATTACGCATCCGCTAGGCATCCGTTCTGCATCCGTTCTGCGTCTGTTCCACTTCCTCCCTGTGTCCGGGTGGATGCGCGTTGCGCGGATGCGGAACGGATGCCTAGCGGATATAGCGGATGCAGAACGGATGCATAGCGGATGCGTAGCGGATGCAGAACGGACGAACTGGATACATTTTCTGCGCAAAAGTTTTGGGCAGCCCAAAACTTTTGGAGCGGATGAAATGTCAATAAACGGATGCTGGACCGATAGAGAGGAAGCCAAACGGAGGCAGTGAGTACATCGCGCTTTCGAATGGATGGCAAGCTTTTTTGTCCATTTTACATCCTCTTTGCATCCGTTGGTTCAGTGTGACATGGGCTTTAGTTAGAGGCTGGAAAAAGGGACTTCAAAATTTAATTTCTCTTTGAACTAGAGAAATAATAATAAATAATTTTGGTTGGTGCATAATTAGCCAGATGTTTAGACTCGCTTTAGCATTTTTGTTGACCTATCAAGTCTTTCTCAAGCACTTGGGGATAGGCACATGTTGTCAATACTGATGGTGTTCAAGAGGCTCTCGAGGTGTTTAGGAAACTTTAACCAAGATGGATATTATTATAGGTAATATCTTTGCTCCCTCTCTTTTTTCTTTTCTTTTCTTTCTTTTTTGTTACATTCATTTTATTTCTATTTTACAAAGATCTTTTTATTTTGTGATTTTGTCTAGTCTTTTCTCTTCTACAGGTAGTTCTTGACCTATGACCACAATTGAGCCCAAAATTTATGTTGCTAAGTGAGAAATTTCTTAAGTGAGTTTTGCCCCATTTTATGACTTTTCTTTCCATGTTTGTTAAGTGAATCATTTAAACTGTTAAGCTAGTAACATGGTTGTTAAGTGAATTTGGCTTCCCAAATTCACTGTGCTTGTCAGAAGTGTGAAAAGGGGGATTGCATGACCCTCAGGACACTGCAACCATCATAAATATGAACCAGTTGTCAAGCAACTGAATGTAAATCACAAAACCATTGAGATCAGAAGTGGTATTCAGCAGGTTCTGACCAGTTCTGGAGAACAGTTAGCAGAAATTTTCAGTAGTTCGGAGAACTGACAAATACCACCTCTGACTGGCCCTGCCCATCTATTCTCTGCCTCCTGAGTCCCAGCTGATTGGATGGGTCTTCTTTTGTTGCCCTGCACAGGAGAACAGAGCTAGAAAGCAAGTGGGGTGGGGAGGGAATGGGGATTTTACAGTATCCTTTCCCTGCCACGCCCACGAAGCCATGCCACGCCCACGAAGCCATGCCACAGAATCAGTAGTAAAATTTCTTGAATCCCACCATTGATAGAGATGCTAAAATGGTCATAAGTGTGAAAAATTCAAAACTCACTTTTTTCAGAGCTGTTGTAACTTTGAAAGGTCAACTAAATGAACTGTTCTAAGTCAAGAACTTCCTGTATTCTGATGTCTTCAGGTATTGTACTGTCCAGACTTTTTTTTCTTTTTTATCAACAGTTATTAAGTCTGGAATATTATGTGAAGGTGCTTTTCTGTTTGAATTCTAAAGTTCCAGAGCATGTTAGACTCTTTACTTTCTATTACTTTGTCTATTGTGTGGTTCCATCAGTGTTTGCTTGCAGGCAAATAGTATTTTCTGCAGATATTCCAATGCACCATGTTGCTACTGTGTCATGCATTACTTGATAGTCAGTGCAATCTTTATTTTTTAAATTAACTTTTAAATTTAAGCTTTATTACATTTCTACAAATATGAAAATATCAAAAAATTAACAAAAATTGAAATGAAAAATAGGGAGGGGCAAAGTGCAAGAGATAAATGAGAAAAAATGGAGAAAGAACAATAGAGAGTAACTGCTGTCTTTGGTCTCCAAATTTGCATGTTGATAAATTCAGCAAATTCAGAAACTAAAGCCCATGTCACACTGAACCAACGGATGCAAAGAGGATGTAAAACGGACAAAAAACCTTGCCATCCGTTCGAAAACGCGATGTACTCACTATCTCCATTTGGCTTCCTCTCTATCCATCCAGCATATGTTTATTGACGTTTCATCCGCTCAGAAAGTTTTGGGCTGCCTAAAACTTTTGCGTGGAAAATGTATCCAGTTCGTCCATTCTAGATCCGCTACACATCCGCTACGCATCCGTTACGCATCCACTATATCTGCTAGGCATCCACTGCGCATCCGCAGAACTCCATCCGCCTGGATGCAGAACGGATGCCTAGTGGATGCGTAACGGAAACAAAGCATTTAAAACGGAAAAAACGTTCGCAGAGGGGACCTATCTCGGATATTAAGGATGTCTAGAGGATGCCTAGAGGAAAACCTATACTGCCTATAAAAAGGGGGAGCAACTTGCCTGCATCTCTGTTAGGGATAACATTGTTCACCCTAACTGTTTTAGGTGAAATACTAACTATAAATCATAGTTAGTGTATGCAGCTTTAACTGTAAAATAGCAACTGTGGGTGTGGTTATGAAAACCATATAAAAGTAGCAAGGCTACAGCTTGCTCGCTCTCTCTCTGGCTTTGATGATCCCTGATTACTGCTTGGAAGCAAGACTGCATAGCTCGAACGGGAGAGACAACAACGGACTGATTTATGAGAACTGACAATAGGATATTCTACATGGACTTTGCTAACTGAATATCCCTGAATGGACTGACTACATGGTAACTGAATATTGGACTGTTTTTGACTATGCTATAAACTTATACTGGAATAAAATATATTCTTGATAGCACAAGCGTATCTGTTATTTTTACTGTATGTTAATAAACATACAAGCTTAGCTCACTCATTTATCTGTGTGCCTATCTGACTAACGCTGCACATTCTGTTTAGCTTGTCTACCTAACCCTGGTTGGGGAACCCAGGCTTAACAATCTCACTTTCAGAACAGCAGTCCAGCGATGCAGACCTCTGCAGCCTTCATCTGGCTCTTCCTCTTCCACAGCATCCAGTCATGTCCTTTCGGCAGCCACCATTGTTCTGCAACAGAGTCTGGATCCGAAACACCCAAAAAGAGTCTGGATCCGAAGATGGTTCGCCAGAAGAGCAGAGGACGGACTGTACAACAAGCTGATGGTGGAGCTCAGGAGTGAAGACACTCGGGCGTTCCAGAACTTCATGAGGATGCCTCCAGCCATGTTTGATGAAGTTGTGCAGCGGCTGACACCCAGGTTGACCAAGGCAAACACCAGCCTGGAACCTGGGCTCAAGATGGCACTCACTCTGTGCCACCTGGCCTCAGGGACCTCCTACAGGAGCATGCAGTATGGCTGGAGGGTGCCACACAACACCATCAGCATTGTGGTCAGAGAAGTGGTGCAGGCCATCATCGAAGAATACAAGGAGGAGCTCCTCCAGTACCCCTCCACTGAAGAAGGAAGGAAGAAAGTTGCAGAGCAGTGGTATCAGAAGTGGAACTTCCCACACACCGTTGGAGCCATAGATGGCAAGCACGTGTCCTGCAAAGCTCCAGCCAACTCAGGGTCCACTTATTTCAACTCCAAGGGCTTCTTCAGCATCATCCTCTTTGCCATGGCCGATGCTGACTACAAGTTCATGTACATCGATGCTTCAGGCAACGGCTCATCTTCAGATGCCCAGGTATACAATGCCAGTCACCTCAAGGATGGCCTGGAATGCAACCTCATCATGGGTTTTCCAGATCCAGACTCCCTACTCAATGACACACAAGATGTGCCCTACTTCATCGTGGGGGATGACGCCTTCTCCCTCACAACCTACCTCATGAAGCTCTACACCTCCAGACTCCTCACCCGTGAAGAGAGGATCTTCAACTACAGGCTGTCCAGGGCAAGGCAGGTGGTGGAGAACGCCTTTGGCATCCTGGCCAACAGGTACCAGGTACTTCTCACCACCATGCAGCATTGCCCAGAGACCATGAGGAGGATCATGGAAGCTTGCTGCATCCTGCACAATCTCATGCGCACCCGCTACCCAGTCTTGCAGAACAGGCTCGTGGACCTCCAGCAAGGCAATGGGGACATGGAGCTTGGGGAATGGAGGCATGGGCGAAACCTGATCGACACTGAGGATGTGCAAGGCCCCAACAGAGCCTCACGTGAAGGGAAGAAGCAGAGCAACCTCCTGAGGCACTGGTGCAACTCCCCAGCTGGAGCAGTGGAGTGGCAAGACAGGATGGTAGATGCTTAATGGATGCTTCCTTCAGCCTGTCTCATCACACGGATGAGATTGGGCCATGTATGTTTGGTTGGCCTACAATGAACAGGGCATTTAATAAAGAGTTGTGTTTATGTTGACATGTGTGGATAATTATTACATTATTATTGATAATAAAGGGCCGTAGGTGTGGCACCTGGGAGGGTGGACCATACAGTCCCACTATGCTTGCACTGGAGGTTTATCTATCCCACTGCTATCCTAACCCATCCAAAAGCTATACTTACCCATCCCACAAGAATGCAAAGACTTAAACCATTTCTAAAAGTTTCCAGCAAGACTTTATTAAAAAAAAGAAATGAAGCAAGTGTGTGAATCAAGAATAGACTTTATTAACAACAAGCTATAAGACAAAAATGAGTCTCTGGCACTCCTCTTGGTGGCTCAGTCTCAGTGGTGAAAGGTGCAGGTGCTGTGGAGGTGGCTGGTGCTGGAGTGCTTGTCATCAGCTCCTCCAAAAGCCCCAGAAGAGCAAGCCCGTGCTGCAGAAGCCCCAAGAGAACCAGAGTGAGGGCCAAGGTGGCGCGATGGTAGCCCTCTTGCCAGGGCTGGCAGCAGATGGCTGAGGCTTGCTGTGCTTCCGCATGGTTGTGGGGTTCCTGGCTGGCAGGGAGGCTGGCAGGAACCAAGGCTGGCAGGCAGGCTGGCAGGGAGGCTGGCACCAAGGCAGGCACCATGGCTGGCAGGCAGGCTGGCAGGAAGGCATGCACCAAGGTTGGCAGGAAGGCAGGCACCAAGGCTGGCAGGAAGCCTGGCAGGGAGGCAGGCACCAAGGCTGGCAGAAAGGCTGGCAGGAAGGCTGGCAGGCAGGCAGGCAGGCACCAAGGCTGGCAGGCAGACATGAACCAAGGCTGGCAGGAAGGCAGGCAGCAAGGCTGGCAGGCAGACTGGCTGGCAGCAAGGCTTGCAGGCAGGCTGGCAGCAAGGCTGGCAGGAGGCTGGCAGGGAGGCTGGCAGCAAGGCTGGTACCAAGGCTGGCAGCAAGGCTGGTACCAAGGCTGGCAGCAAGGCTGGCAGGCAGACATGCAGGCAGGGCAGGCAAGGCAGCCAATCCGTCCAGCAGCAGGTCTTTCCTCTGAATGGGGACCTGCTTCCGAGCTGCTTCCGTTATATCCGCGGGGCTGACGCAATGCATCCTCCCTGCATGCGCGATTAACGCCAGGCATCCATTAGGCTTCCGCTGTGCATCCGCTGTGCATCTGCTTCATCCGCTGTTCATCCGCTGTATCCGTTCCACGTCCACTTTGCTGAGGTCCCCCGGAAGCCTAGCAGACGTGCCATCTGCTTCCATCCGCTGGGCTTCCATTCCGCATCCGCTTTGTATCCGCCCTGCGTCCTCCCCCCGTCCGTGTTATCCGCTCCGGTTATGCAAATTTTTGCCCCTTTTGAGAGCGGATAACAACGGATGGAACATTTTGCTCATCCGCTGTGTCCTTTTTGCATCCGTTGGGCAGTGTGACATGGGCTTAAGGTCCCTTCTAAATTAATATATTTATATATTTAAGCTTGTCTCATCTGGGATAATGAAACTGCTTATGTAACAACAATATTTCTTAATCTCAGCAATTTTAAGTCTCAGAATTAGAGTGGCATCTATTTTGTTGCACCATTACATATGTCAATTGATTACCTGAATAAATAAACAAGTAAATGATATAGCTCTGGAGTTACTTGCTTTCATCAATTCCCTATTCCACTAAATTAGCATTTCTATAACTAATTTAATGTTCAATTTAGAACTTGAATCACAATTACTTTATTTATTGATCAAATTGTAATTAGAACACCTGAAAAAAGGTCCAAGAAGAATGTACCATATTTGAAAATATTGAAATTATGTCCTTGCCACAGCTTCTAAAATTTGTAATTCACCAATCTCAATACTGCAAAGCAAAAAAAAAACAACCCCACCTTTATCTAGAAATACCCACTGAGACAAAAATACACGAACTATGTATTTTTTCTTGAAAGAAATGACATATATTTCTGTTTCTTATTCCTCATGGGAATGTTTCTCCTTATTAGGTAATATGTATAAGAATAAAGGTATACAAGTCTTCTCTATATTTTTTCTCACACACATATGCACACACTAACTACACATAGGAACATTACTGTATTTTGTTATAGAAAACAAAAATAAACAGTTGCTTCTTATAGCCTATTGAGAAATTTTAAAAAATGTTTTCTATGGGCTATTCCTCCGTTGCAGTTAACAGATTAATTATCCTAAACTTACACTAAAATAATAATTCATCTTCCTTTGCAATACAGATTGTTGAGAAAATGAGGCTTATATTTTACTACCTTCGGAGTGTATCAGATTGGCACATCTCATAGGATCATGGATCTGAGCAAGGCACTCATATGAAATGATTTAATTACATACAAACTAAAAATAATATAAATTGTGCCACAGGGCTCAGTACTCTCTTCACTCTCTTTTAACATCGACATGAAACTGCTGGGTGAGATCATTTTGTCACCACAGGCTGAAGTATCATCAGTATGCTGATGATACTCAACTTCTTATGTCTACCCCAGGTGATCCAAGAGATGCTGTGGCTATCCTCTCATGGTGCATGGTAGCTGTGGAAGCCTGGATGGGGGAATAACAGGCTTTGGCTGAACCCTGGCTCTGGCTACATGGGTCTTTAATATCTTTAATTCTAGATGGTGTGGCACTACCCCAAACAGATGTAGTTCACAATCTGAGTTTTTTCCTGGACTTGCTTAAAGAGCAGGTGGCAGTCGCAGCTAGGAGAGACTTTGCACAATTTTGTCTTTTGTACCTGTTGTGGCCTTTCCTAAAGTCCCTGGGTCCCTGTGCTCAGTCACTCAAGTCCTAGTCATCTCATATTTAGGCTACAGCAATACATTCTACATGGGGCTATCCTTGAAAAGCAATTGGAAGCTACAGATGGTGCAGAGTTGGTGGGGCCCCTAGAGTGGCCCATGTTACACTACTGCTACACAAGTGCTTTCACTTCCTTGAAGTACAGTTCAAGGTGTTGGTTATTACACTTAAATCCCTGAATGGCATGGGTTCAGATTACTTCACGGACCGTCTCATCCTGATAGGACTGGTCCACCCCATCTCTGCCAGAAGTGGGGGCATATTGCAGATCTTGTCAGTCAAGGAATTTTGGCTAGCAGATTCAGGGAAAAGTCTTCTCTGCCCTTTGGAATATCTTATCCCCTAAGGTGAGATTGGCTCCCATCTGTCTGACTTTTCATACGAATCTGAAGTCCATGTTCTGCCTGATGGATTAGGCTCCCCAAAGGGGGAGCTTCTAACTGGATTGAGAATTAACTCATCTCTCTCCCTTACACCCAGTGCTTTGGCTGTATCCTTCTGTCAGGGATCTGGTATAACCTTCACTTAAATCAAGAGTCTCTAGTCTGATTTTCAAAGCTCAAAGAAGATTTATTAGGAGAAGACATGCCTGTGCTGCCCGGGTGTAGCCAACTCTGGGACACATCATTCATTGTCACCCCTGAACCTGGTTTTCCTCAACCCCTGGGTATAACATAATTCATATTCTCCAGTGGGACACATCCATCGCCCACAGTCATCAATCATAGTCTCCAGTTAGAATTTTGTGGGGCAGAAACTTCGGTCACCTGGAAACTATCTATGAAACATCCATGGAATGTAGTTTCATTTTTGCAGCTGCTACACTACTCCCCCCCTCCCTTTCTATTAGCAACTCTAAAAGACTCAGATAAATATTTTATGAGTTGACACCTTCTCCATCTTATGTCAATGATTTTATTATGCTTGTATTATGATTTTATTGGGTACTTTTATATTTGATTATTTTAATCTTTTTTATACTGTAAGCCACCCAGAGTCTCTTTGAAACAAAATGGGTGGGAAATAAATTTCAAATAAAATAAAATTAAAATAAATATAACACAATAAAGTAATAAATAAAATAATAAAACAATAAAATAAAATAGCATAAAATTTAAAGAGCAAGAAATGTAGGTTCAAGCTTATATGATCCCTAAAATGTCCACATTTGAAAATAATGTCTCTTATATCTTTCTAACAAACTACATTGTCTTCTTGAAATCTGAATGGAAAAAAATCACATATGGGTGTAGGGATAATAAAGCCTCAATAAATTCCTCTCTTTTATGCCTTCAGGTCACTGTCAAAACAATTCTCATTTCCCCAAGCAGCAACAGACTTGTATCTTTTTCTGAGCCTTTTATAATCTAAACAGATCTATCTCTACATTACCATCCCTGTGAGAGCCTTTGGATAAAAAGAGCTGTCCCCTAAATCTCCTAAATTTACCTGAGCCTACCAATATGAAAAAATAAATACATGCAGTCTGAAAAGTTGAACTGCAGGAAGAAAAAATTCTAATAGCTCTCATAAGCTCTAAGTTCACATTTAGAAATGTAAAAAAATCAACTTGATGAGAAACAGAAGTCCTGTTTTCAAAGTAATGGATGTAATGATTCTATAAAGATCAGATGAATAGTATTGTTAACATGAAGTAGGTATACTGTTCTATTGTTTCAGTTTTAATATCTTTTCAGTTGTGTTGATTCAGGATGGCTAAGCATTTGAAACACAATTAGGAGAATATCCAATAATTTCAAATTGACAGAACACAAATTTAGGATCAATCAACAAAGTCATTTTAAGAATAAATATAAATGGGAAAAATATTGCTTAGTTAGCAAATACAGTGAAGACATAAGTTTAAATTGAGAGATCAGGCTGGATTGTGAAAAAAAAACAGACTTATAAAGCAAAATATTTCATTCAAATGTTATTGTACTGAGATCAGTCACTGAAAATTCAATACAAATCAGTGCTAATACAAAGGCTAACTAGTACAAGAAAAAATGTGTGTGCACACAGACTCTTCTACCAAGAGAAATCAAGGGTATTAAAATGTGGGTGGAACCTAAGAATTTGCCGGGTAAAAATCATACTATATTTATAAATTAGAATATTAGACAAATTAGGGTTATCTAATTAGGGTCCATGGACTGGCATCAGGACATGGGATGTTAGAAACAAAGATGTGTAAATGAGCAAATCCTCATCTGCAGGATGCAGGCAGTATACAAAACAGATCCCTTGGGTCTGTGGAAAAATCTTCCTCTATGGAACTGGTCCCAGGTGACCAAAAGGTTGGGGAGCACTGAATGAGGGTGTAGTTTTGCTAATCTAAATATAAGTGGTGCTGTATTTCAAGCAGTGTTGATATTCCAGATTGTTCTTGGCAAAAAAGATTTTCTGTCTTTTGACTTGGCTTCTTCTGAAAAATAACATGGAAGGTACATTCATATTTCAAATTTACTAGTGCATTCTGTTTGGCAATTGGCTCACCAGATTCCTCTCAAATTGTCATTCTACAGCCAACACCCAACTGCCTTCTCTGGAAGATGTTGACTCCAAGTACCACTTCTTCCCTGGCCTTCAGAAAGTCTATTAAAAACATGGATATTTTACCAGGCCTGGTAAAATATGTCTATTCTACAGGGACTGGAATGCTGTGATTGTTGGTGACAAATTCTGTGTTTCATTTCTGACTTACTGAAAGTAGTGTCCTTATTTTGTTTTTGTTTTTTAAAAAAAATATTTTTTCTTTCCAATTGGCTTGGTCTGTGGGATATATATATATATATATATATATATATATATATATATATATATTTGTTTTTTTAAGTTATCGCGGGTACTTACATGTGTGCTGTTCAGCTTCCTTCGGGTATTATCCCACGTCATTGTAGTTCTGTTAAAGTTGTAGAAACGTTTCAGCAGAATCTCATCTGCCATCTT
>BLBF01000003.1:67896751-67922837 GCA_015471245.1 Laticauda colubrina
CACCCAACACCATCAGCATTGTGGTCAGAGAAGTGGTGCAGGCCATCTTCGAAGAATACAAGGAGGAGCTCCTCCAGTGCCCCTCCACTGAAGAAGGATGGAAGAAAGTTGCAGAGCAGTGGTATCAGAGGTGGAACTTCCCCCACACCGTTGGAGCCATAGATGGCAAGCACGTGGCCTGCAAAGCATCACCCAAGTCGGGGTCCACTTATTTCAACTGCAAGGGCTTCTTCAGCATCATCCTCTTCGCCATGGTCGATGCTGACTACAAGTTCATGTACATCGATGCTTCAGGCAACGGCTCATCTTCAGATGCCCAGGTATACAACGCCAGTCACCTCAAGGAGGGGATGGAACGCAACCTCATCATGAGCTTCCCAGATCCAGACCCCCTGCCCAATGACTTGCAAGATGTGCCCTACTTCATCGTGGGGGATGACGCCTTCTCCCTCACAACCTACCTCATGAAGCCCTACACCTCCAGACTCCTCACCCGTGAAGAGAGGATCTTCAACTACAGGTTGTCCAGGGCAAGGCGGGTGGTGGAGAATGCCTTTGGCATCCTGGCCAACAGGTTCCAGGTACTTCTCACCACCATGCAGCATCGCCCACAGACCGTGCGGAGGATCATGGAAGCTTGCTGCATCCTGCACAATCTCATGCGCACCCGCTACCCAGTCTTGCAGAACAGGCTCGTGAACCTCCAGCAACGCAATGGGGCCATGGAGCCTGGGGAATGGAGGCAAGGGCAAAACCTAATAGACACTGAGGATGTGCAAAGCCCTAACAGAGCCTCACGTGAAGGGAAGAAGCAGCGCAACCTCCTGAAACACTGGTGCAACTCCCCAGCGGGAGCAGTGGAGTGGCAAGACAGGATGATGGATGATTAATGGGTGCTTCCTTCAGCCTGTCTCAACACACGGATGAGATTGGGCTATGTATGTTGGGTGGGCCTACAATGAACAGGGCATTTAATAAAGAGTTGTGTTTGTTTTGACATGTGTGGATGATTGATTACATTGTTATTGATAAAAAAGGCCCATAGGTGTGGCACCTGGGAGGGTGGACCATACAATCCCACTATGCTTGCACTGGAGGTTTATCTATCCCACAGCTATTACCCATTCCAAAGGTATCCCTGCCCATCCCACTGCTATCTTAACCCATCCCACAAGCATGCAAAGGCTTAAACCAATTCTAAAAGTTTCCACCAAGACTTTATTAAAAAAAAAAAATGAAGCAAGTGTGTGAATCAAAGATAAACTTTATTGAACAACAAGCTGTAAAAGGAAAAAGACCAAGTCAAGTGTCCAAATAAAGTCCACACCCAGTCTCTGGCAGTCTTCACGGTCACTCGGAGGTGTGCCCAGTCTCAGGGGTGAACGGTCCAGGTGCTGTGGAGGTGGTTGCTGCTGCAGTGCTGGTCTGAGGCCCCACTGGGGTGCCTGGCCCCGAGAGGACAACAGGTGACGGTGTGTTGAGAAAGCTCTCGGATAGCTGGCTCAGACCCGTGATGCTGAGAGGTCCTTCCTCAATACCATGGGTATGTCAGCACCACTACTGATGAGAGATGTACTGAGGCTGGGCTTGGCTGTGGGGTGGAGGAAGGAATAGTGTAGTGGGGCTGTCTGGTCTGCAGCTGTGTGAGGACTGGCGTTGGTGGCATCGCTGTCGTTGATGGCATCATTGGCATGGGTGGCATCCGTGGCATCAGTGGAACCGGTGGCAACGGTGTCGCCTGATGACTCTGTGCCTGGACTGGGAAGGGCTGCTGCCTGTGCTGCTGGACCTCCTGGTAGCTTAGCCCTAGAAGGTGAGGGGCTGTGGAAAGCCTTGGAATGGGAGGGACATCACCTGGGGTGGAGGTGGAGGAGCAGAAATGGACTGGGTGGGAGCAGGTTCCTCTGGATCTGGAGGGTTGTGAAGCAGCTCGGTGATCCGGTACTTCACCACCTGGTACTGGGCTTCCTCCATGTTCCTGAGGGTCTGGTTGACATAGGTGAGGAAGGGCTTGCGGTTGGAGGAAGAGGAGTCGGTGTGGACCAGCTGAGAGAGGAGATCTATGCTGGTGCAGATGGTGTCCCTGATCTGCAGCAGGACAGTGTGGCTCTGCCCCTCATGCTGTCTGGCTCTCTGCCTTTCTGCGGAGGCGGAGCTGGGGGGGGGATGGATGCGGCTATGACTGTGGTGGACTCTATGTCTCCTTTCTCCCACCGCACCAGGGAGTCTTCTACGCACTCCACCATGCTTACCACACCTGTCCGCGGGTTCTCCGCCGTGGCACACTCCACAGAAACCTGCCTGGAGACAGGGACTGACTCTCGGCCGGAAGGGGACTGGCTCTCAGCAGGCTGCTGAAGAGAGAGGGTCATGAGAGGGGCTGCTGGTTCTCCTCGGTGGTGGACCTCACCCTCCAGAAAGCTGCACCTGGCCAGGACGTAGGTCTCTCTGTCTGTCAGCTTCACTGTGGCCTGGCCAGATTTCTTCAGGTGCAGCTTCTCATACCAGGTATGCATGTGCTTCCACCAGCCGAGGAGCACCTCCAAAGTGTAACCCATACTCTCCGCCCTCTCTCTCCAAGCAGCCTGCTTCCATTTGGTGTCCCTGTACAGCCGGTGTCCCTTCTGCCACAGATAGTCATTCTCTCTCAGCCACTCCAGCACCTCATCCTCGTGTTCCTCCTCAATGTAGTACTGCCTCCTCTCCCATCCCCGCATACTCCTCTTCCTCCCCTTGGCAGGACCAGATGGGCCCTCATCAGAGGGGCTCCCAGGTGGTAGGGACTGCTCCTCCACACCAGCAGCAGCAGCAGCAGGATCATCATCATCAGCAGCAGCAGCAGGATCATCATCATCAGCAGCAGCAGCAGCAGCAGCAGCAGCAGCAGGATCAGCAGCAGCAGCAGCAGCAGCAGGACCAGGACCAGCAGCAGCAGAGTAAGCACCAGCAGCGCCAGCAAGACCAGGAGCACAAGCAGGACCAGGAGCACAAGCAGGACCAGGAACACAAGCAGGACCAGCAGGACCAGCAGGACCAGCAGGACCAGGAGCAGCTTCAGCAGAGTAAGCACCAACAGAAGCACCACCGCCAGGAGCAGCTTCAGCAGAACCTCCAGCACCAGAAGAGCGAGCCCGAGCAGCAGAAGCCCCAGCAGAAGCAGAGTCAGGGACAGGGGGCGGGAGGGTGGCCCTGTCCCTCTTGGCAGGAATGGCGGCAGGTTGCTGAGGCTTTCGCTTCTTCCCCATGGTTGTGGGGTTGCTGGCTGGCAGGGAGGCTGGCAGGGAGGCTGGCAGGCACCAAGGCTGGCAGGAAGCCTGGCAGGAAGCCTGGCAGGAAGCCTGGCAGGAAGGTAGGCAGGCAGGCAGGCACCAAGGCTGGCAGGCAGATTGGCTGGCAGGGAGGCTGGAAGGCAGGCTGGCAGCAAGGCTGGCAGGCAGGCAGAGAGCAAGGCTGGCAGGGAGGCTGGCCAGGAGGCTTGGAGGCAGGCTGGCAGCAAGGCAGGGCAGGCAAGGGCTCGATGTATCCAGCAGCAGGTCTTTCCTCCGAATGCTGGCCATGTGCGAGCTGCTTCCCTTTATATCCGCGTGGCTTACGCAATGCATCCCCCCCGCATGCGCAATTAATGCTTGGCATTCGTTAGGCTTCCGCTGTGCATCCGCTAGGCTTCCGCTGTGCATCCGCTAGGCTTCCGCTGTGCATCCGCTTCATCCGTTGTGCATCCACTGTGCATCTGCTTCATCCGTTCCGCATCCACTCTGCATCCGCTTCATCCGTTTCACGTCCACTTTTCTGAGGTCCCCCGGAAGCCTTGCAGATGTGCCATCCGCTCTCATCCACTTCCATCTGCTGGGCTTCCGTTCCGCATCCGCTTTCCATCCGCCCTGCGTCCTCCCCCCGTCCATGTTATCTTCTCTGGTTATGCAAATTTTTGCCCCTTTTGAGAGCGGATAACAATGGATGGAACATTTTGCTCGTCCGTTGTGTCCGTTTTGCATCCATTGGGCAATGTGACAGGGCCTTTACATACTCTTTGCATCCGTAAGTGCAATGGGACCGGGCCTTAAGCTTTATTTCTTTTCTCATTTTACAAATTCATGCTTCTGCTGCTATAAACACTGAATTGCCAGCATGCTTCCAGATGTAATTCAATCTTCTGATTATTATCTATAAAGTCCCAAGAGCATAAGGCCAGATTATTTGTGGGACCACTTATCTCCCATGATTTTTGTCCAGATTGTAATATGCCAATAAAATCCATTTACTTGGATTCAGGAACCATGCTTTCTCTGTTAGGGTGCTTACCCTCTTAAATAAGAGTGTGCTAAAATCCATGGGATTCTCACCTTGTGGGCCTTAAATATTTGGTTATTCTCCCAGGCCATGGGTTAAGATGGATGAAGACCATTGATGGATTTGCCTTTCTGATTGTTTATGGATGCATATAGTGTTAACTGGATTCTATATTGTTCTGTTTTGTGCTGAGTTTTTAGGATGTATTATATTGTGAGGTGCCAGAGTCAGCTGAAGTGGCAGTATAGCTGAAATGACATATAGCTGAAAGAATACATCTGCCAATCATTTTTCTTTCAATTCTTGTATCTCCACATTACATAAACTCACCTTATTATAGTCTGCCACTAGGAGAGATTTTGCTCTCCATGTACACATTCACAAATAACTTAGTGTTACATAATTGCATAAGTAGACAGCAAATAGGTAGGTGCTGAGAAACTCAGTAACAGACTACATACACGGAATTCGCTCCAGGAATATACAAAACAAATATCCACACTCTCTATCCTTTGTTATTACTTATCCCAGCGCAAAAATAATATGCTATTACCTACCCATAAGCTGGAATTTAAATACCTCAGCTAATATAATACAATTAATAAGATCAGACTCAAACAGAAAATGAGAAATTCTTGCATGATGATTATGAAATCATCGTAAATATTTATGCATGATAGAAAGCGAAGTTGTGTCTGTGTATGTGAGAGAGAAGGGAGATCTATATATTCACACTCCAATATCGATATTGTCAGAGGCTAAAACATCAAGCAGCCTGATAATATTTTTCCAGTCATTACTTTACATGGTAAGGTAAGGTGCCCAGAGTTCATTGATTGCAATACAAAATAAATAAACACTGCAATTGCACAAAGAATCATATAGTTTGGTGCTATTTTACTAAATTGAAAGGCATTTCATAGAGCCCAGAGAAGAAAACATAAAGCATTATCAGTGGAAGGTCAAAGGCATAAGCTTACTAATTCTCTCTTGGTGTTTCTTTTGCAGCATCATGCTCAGTATACAATTCGATATTTCAAAAATGTTAACATTTGACATTTTAGATGAAATGTCAGCAGCATTACTGTGAATCTCTTGATGTTATGCCTTCAAAATTAACAGTACTAATACTTTTTCTTTTATTTATTTATTTATTTATTTATTTGATTTGTCAATTGCTTACAAGATAATAGGTATAAAGATAAACAAAGTTATGAATACAAGAAATGAGTACATATAAGAAAAATAAAAGAAACAAGAGGACAAGGGATGGTAGGCACTTTGGGGTGCTTATGCATACCCCCTACAGACCTCTTAGGAAAGGGGTGAGGTCAACAGTAGAAAGTCTAAGGTTAAAGTTTTTGGGGTTTGGGGAAGAAACCACAGAGTCAGGTAGAGTATTCCAGACATTGACCACTCTGTTGCTGAAGTCGTATTTCCTGCAATCAAGTTTGGTGAAGTTTACCTTGAGTTTGTATCTATTGTGTGTTCTTGTATTGTTGTGCTTGAAGCTGAAGTATTCATTGACAGGTAAAATTTTGCAGTAGATAATTTTATGTACCATACTTAGATCGAACCGAAGGCAGCGGAGTTCTAGATTTTTTAGGTTGAGAATTTTGAGTCTGGTGGCATAAGGTATTCTGCAATGACTGGAGGAGTGGAGAACTCTTCTTGTGAAATATTTCTGGACTTTCTCAATTGTGTTAATATCAGATATGTAATGTGGGTTCCAGACTGATGAGCTGTATTCAAGTATTGGTCTTGCAAATGTTTTGTATGCCCTAGTTAGTAGTGTGATATCACCAGAGAAAAAGCTACATAGGATTAGGTTAACAACTCTTAACAACTTTTTGGCTATGTAGTTACAATGGGCTCTAGCACTTAGATCATGAGAGATGAGTACTCCAAGATCCTTGACAGAGTTTGGAACGTCAACAAGGTCTTGACTATTCAGCTTGTATTTTATTTTCTGATTTTTTTGCCAATATGTAGGACAGAGCATTTATTTGTTGAGATTTGAAGTTGCCATTTGTTTGACCATTCTGATACATAGCCAAAGTCTTTTTGAAGGGTAGCAGTATTGTCTGTGGTGTTGAATAGCTTTACAACATCAGTGAAGAGAACACAGTTGCTCTTAATATGATCACAGAGGTCATTTGTGTAGAGTATGAAAAGAGTTGGTCCTAGAACACTGCCTTGGGGGACACCACTGTTGACAGGTACAGAATTTGATAGGACGCTCCCAATTTTGACCATTTGTTGTCTGTTTGACAGGAATGTTTCTATCCAGTTATGCAGGTGCCCAGAGATACCATAAGATTTTAGTTTTAGGAATAGTTTGTCATGAATCAAAGGCTTTACAGAAAGCCATGTAGATTGCGTCTATTGCTTTGCCTAGATCGAGTTGTGTAGTCCATATGTTTTTGCAGTGTAAGAGTTGCAGATTACAGGATAGTTTTTTTCTGAAACCAAATTGTTTATTAGAGAGTAGGTTGTTTGTCTCTAAGTGGAAGATAATGGATTGGTCAATAATTGATTCCATAACTTTACAGGTGATGGAGAAATAAGAGATTGGTCTGTAATTTTCAACTAGACTGGGGTCTCCCTTTTTGAAGATGGGGATGACTGTGGCTTGTGATCATAGGTTTGGCAAAGATCTGGTGCTGAAAGATTTTCCAAAGATTATGTTTAGAGGTTCAGCTGTGGCAGTGGATAGCTTTTTTAAGAAGTAGGCACATATTCCGTCTGGTCCAGTAGATAGAGATTGTTTTAGATTGTGTAGTGTTTTCTCAACAATGTCTTCTGTAAAATTGATGTGTATTAAATAATTGTAGTTGTCTGTGGTTCGACTAGGAAATACTGGGCATGATCCATTGCTGTTTACAAATACCGAGCCAAAGAATGTGTTCAAGAGGTTGGCTTTAAAGGTGTCATATCCTAGAAAAGGATAAGAAAGAAACCTTATTGGGGACATCATCACATCAGGAGAATGCAGTATTGCACACTAACTCTGTCCACTGCCAGAAGTTTGATCCTGACCAGCTCAGGGTTGACTCAGCCTTCCATCCTTTCAAGGTCAATAAAATGAGGACTCAGACTGTTGGGGCAATATCCGAAGAACACTTTATAAGTTGATAAAGTTGCAAGATTGCAACACAACAATCTTGCTTCTCCGTTTAAAAATTCCACAGGAACTAATAAAATTAATAAATAAGTTTTCTGCTTCAAATAGAGCTGTGTAACAATTTGAAATGGTACTTCACAAAGACAGCCGATTGAGGAAAATGCCATCTTGATGTTGCTATATGAAGCAACGTGGCAATTTTACTGATAAAAGCAAAAAAGAAAAAGCATGTAGATTTGCTTTGCAGCCTCTCACAAACTTTGGCAAACAGATATAGTTCATCTTCCTCCAGACTACATATCAAAACTTTGATGAGCACTACAGATGAACTGTCACCACCTCCAGAACCACTAGCTGAAGCTGTTTATTTAAATCATATTTTGGAACAGTCATCTTCTCCAGCAATCTTTTGCCAAAGCCTTTTGTCAGGAACAATTCTGGTGGAAATACTGAGGTAAAGAGAAGTACTTCATTGAAACACATCACATTGATTTGTTGTGTCAACAAAGAGAATGTCCTTTCCATAGTAGAAATGTCTTCTTAAAAATGTAAGTTGCTTCACATAGGCTCATTTCCAAATTGTTTTAGTCATTATGAGCTTTTAGCAAACCCTTTTCCTTGGCACTAATGTCATTCTTCAGGTTCTTCTCTGCCAGTTCCCTCCCACCCTGCTTTCATACATATCTGTGAATATACCTTCCTTCTACATATGTGGTTAAATAACTGAATCAAAGAAAAGAATAATTACGGATGCATATGTTAAGCTGTTCCTGAATGATTGGAATTTTTAAGATTTTTTTTAAAAATCTTGTTTTTAGCTTAAAGCAGGAAAAAGAATTGTAACAGGAAAAAAAATGGTACAATACAGGACTTTTAGTGTTCACCTATGAATCTTCAAGTCATGGAAAACTAGAAACAATCATATACAAATTCATTTGCAAGCTTCAAGGCAATAGGGAGGAAGAGGGGAAAGTAGCATAAACTCCATGTTTAGTTGAATGTTTTTTTTTCTAAGAGCCCAAAAGTCTTTTCAAATCAATAGAACTAAGTTTCATCAATACTAAGAGGTTCTTCTTCATTTGGTTAATTTGAAAGAGAATGTTCTTGATCAGAAAATTCACACCTTAAGCACATTATTTGTTTCTTCTTTTTAGAGAACAGAAAGCACCTGTCATGACTCTGGTGGAGACTGATTCTGAGGAAGAGGAGAAACAGCCAGCAGGGAGTGGGAGTGTGACTCCAGAGGTGGTGGAGGAGGCTGGGGAAGGGCAGAGGCCAGCTGAGCAGTCAGAAGAGGATCCAGGTCCATCCCCTATCCATCCTAGGTCATACAGGGAGGAGAGGATCAGGGAAAAGCAAGGTCTATTCAAGAGGAGATTACCATGATCCTCCTCTTGGCTTGCAGGTGGGAGCTATGTATATAAGTTTGTAACTGCACAGTTAGAATTTGCAGGAGTCAATTTTAATATTCAACTTGAAAGAGGTTTATCTGTGCAGACATTCTTCCCATGGACTCTCCTCAGTTATTTTCCTGGAGTTTATGATCAGTTATCTTGGCTTGCTTCAGAACTCTCAATTTGGTTTGTTTTGGTTTTCTGTTTGCCTCATTAGTTACTTTTGTGACTTTAAACTGTGCCAAATAAAACAGTGAAGTTAAGTTGAAGGCCTTACCAGACTTTAATATATGTTTTGGGTTTTGGTTTATTTTGAGACACTACGGGTCATCACATTACCATAATTATTTATTCATGTGCTGAAATGCCAGCTTTCTTCCTAAAGTTCAAAGATAGACCTTACATTTAAAGTGCACAGCGTATGGCCACAAATATGGCCCCTCCAGAAAATGTAATCATATTATCAGTATTTTGTCACAAGAGAAGAAAAAGAACGATACTATATTTCACTCACTAATATCAAATTTTATTTTAAAACTCAAACACATTCAGTTATTCTCCAACATGACATTCAAAGGCAAAGTGCTCAAAAACTTTTTGACTTCTGACATACATAATACCCATTTTCTACAATTATATGCTAACAGCAGCAAGCCTGTAAAGTTCATTCCACTGAGAAATAGTGAAGGCTAAAGCCCATGTCACACTGCACCAACGGATGCAAAGAGGATGTAAAACGGACAAAAAAGCTTGCCCTCCGTTGGAAAACGTGATGCATCCGTTGTGTACTCACTGTGTACGTCTTTCAAACACTCTACCCTTGAAACATCTATCTACTGCTATTTCATCTGCTCAAAAAGTTTTGAGCTGCACAAAACTTTTTGAGCGGATGAACTTTCCACCGCGTATGATGTACATCCACGATACATACGGACAACAAACGTTCTACGTCCATTGTCATCTGTTACATATCCGCTGTATTCTCTCGGCATCCTCTGGGCATCCATGCAACTCACATCTGCTCCAGTGGAAAGCAGAAAGAGGGAGGAAGCAAAAAGTACGCGGAACGTCCACACAGCATTAGTAGCACGGACATAGAAAGGATGAAAGCAGATGCAGCTCAGATATAAAGCATTAAAACGGACAAAATGTTCGTATATGGGATGTATCTCAGATATTTAGGATGTCTGGAGGATGTCTAGAGTATGTGGAAGGACACCTAGTGGAAAACCGATATTTCCTATAAAAAGGGGGAGGAAATCATCTGGATGTCACTATCAGTCCAGCAGCCGTGGTGTGCAAATCTCTTCAGCCTTGCTCTTGCTCTTACACATCATCCATTGATGTCCACCATGGATCATCGCACACTCATGTTCGTAGCTGCCATCATTCAACACCAGAACCAAGCCCTCTTCAGACTGCTTCACCTTTTCTATGCAAGAAGAAGGAGACGTCCAAGAGCTGTCTGGGTCCAAAGATGGATCAGTAGAAGAGTGGAGTTTGGACTCGATGACAAACTGATGGTGGAGCTGAGGAATGAAGACACTCGAGCATTCCAGCACTTCATGAGAATGCCACTAGCCATGTTTGACGAAGTTGTGGAGCATCTGAGACCCAGGTTGACCAAGGCAAACACCAACTTCCGTCCCAGCCTGGACCGTGGACTGAAGAAGGCACTGACTCTGCGCTGGCCTCTGGGACCACATACAGAAACATGCAGTATGCCTGGAGGGTGCCACATAACACCATCAGCATTGTGGTCAGAGAAGTGCAGGATACGTGGAGGAGCTCCTCCAGTGTCCCACCACTGAAGAAGGCTAGAGGAAACTTGCAGAGCAGTGGTATCAGAGGTGGAACTTTCCCCACATCGTTGGAGCCACAGATGGGAAGCACGTGGCCTGCAAAGCTCCAGCCAACTCAGGGTCCATAATTTCAACTACAAGGGCTTCTTCAGCATCATCCTCTTTGCCATGGTTGATGCTGACTACAAGTTCATCTACATCGATGCTTCAGGCAACGGGTCAGCTTCAGATGCCCAGATGAACAATGCCAGTGACCTCAAGGATGGGCTGCAACACAACCTCATCATGGGTTTTCCAGATCCAGACCCTCTACCCAACGACATACAAGATGTGCCCTACTTCATCGTGGGTGATGACGCCCTCTCCCTCAGAACCTCCCTCATGAAGCCCTACACTTCAAGATACCTCACCTGTGAAGAGAGGATCTTCAACTGTCCAGGGCAAAATGGGTGGTGGAGAACGCCTTTGGCATTCTGGCCAACAGGTTCCAGGTACTTCTCACCACCATGCAACATCGCCCACAGACTGTGAGGAGTATCATGGAAGCTTGCTGCATCCTGCACAATCTCATGTGCACCCGCTACCGAGTGTTGCAGAACAGGCTTGTGGACCGTCAACAAGGCAATGGGGACATGGAGCCTGGTGAATGGAGGCAAAGACAAAACCTGATAGACACTGTGGATGTGCAAGGCCCCAACAGAGCTTCACGTAAAGGGAAACACTGTTGCAACTCCCCAGCTGGAGCACTGGAGTGGCAAGACAGGATGGTAGATTCTTAATGGATGCTTCCTTGACCCTTTCTCATCACACTGATGACATTGTGGCATGTATGTTGAGTGGCCCTACAATGAACAGGGCATTCATCAAGAGTTTTGTTTATGTTAAAATGTGTGGATCAATGATTAAATTGTTACTGATAAAAAAAGGGCCATATGTGTGGCAGCTGGGAGGGTGGACCAAACAGTCCCACTATACTTGCACTGGAGGTTTATCTATCCCACAACTATCCTTACCCATCCCACAGCTATCCTTACCCATCCCACAGCTATCCTTACCAATCCCACAGCTATCCATCCCACTGCTATCCTTACCCATCCCACAGCTATCCTTACCAATCCCACAATCATGCAAAGGCTTAACCCTTTTTTCAAAGTTTTCACCAACACTTTATGAAGTTAAAAAAATGAACCAAATGTGTGAAGCAAAGATAACCTTTATTAATAACAAACTGTATGACTTTATTAAAAAGCAAAATGACCCAAGTAAAGTGTCTTAAGCAAAGATAAAGTGAACAGGTAACAACTCAGTCTCTGGCATTCTTCTCAGTCACTCTGAGGAGTGCCCATGGCCTCAGATGTAAAAGGGCCAGGGACTGTGGAGGTGGCTGTTGCTGGAGTGCTGGTCTGAGGCACCATTGGGGTGCCTGGCCCTGAGAGTACAAGAGGAGATGGTGTGTGCAGGAAGCTCTCAGAGAGCTGACTCAGTCCCATGAGGTTGAGAGGCCCTTCATCAAGTACCTGGGATATGAGGCCCAAGACTGATGACAGATGCTCTGATGAAGGGCTTCACTGTGGAATGGAGGAAGGAGGAGTGTAGTGGGGCTGTCTGGTCTGCAGCTATGTCAGGTGAGGTGTCTGTGGCATCTGTGGCGTCTGAGGAACCTGGGTCTGGACTGGGAAGGGCTGCCTCTGCTGAGGTAAGTCCTGGTAGTGGTAGGCTTGGTAGGCGAGGGGCTGTTGAAATCCGTGGAAGGGCTGTGACATCGTCTGGGGTGGAGGAGCAGACCTGGAGTGAGTAGGAGCAGGTTCAGCTGGGCCTGGAGGGTGGTGCAGAAGAGCTGTGATCCTCTCCTTCATCACCTGGTACTGGGCCTCGGGTATGTTCATGAGGGTCTGGCTCATGTAGGTGATGAAGGGCTTGTGGTTCAAGGATGGTATGTCAAAGTGGACCAGCTGGGAGAGGAGATCTGTGCTGGCTTTGATTGTGTCCCTGATCTCCAAGAGGACAGTGTGGCCCTGTCCCTCTGGTCTGCCTCTCTGCCTGCTTTCTGTGGAGGTGGAGCTGGGGGTGGGTGTGAATTGGTCTCTGGTGGCTGCTTCTTCTTGCTCCATCTGAGACAGGGGATCCTCCACGTCCTCTGGCACGGGGAATGCAGCTGTCAGGGGGATCTCTGTCATGGGGCCCTCCAAAGACATTTGCCTGGACACGGTAGCTGTCTCCTGGCTGGAAGAGGAGTGGGTCTCTGTGGGCTGTCTGAGGGAGAGGGTTGACAGAGGGGCTGCTCCTCGGTGGTGGATCTCACCCTCCAGGAAGCTGCACCATAGGTCTCCCGGTCAGTGAGCTTGACAGCGGCCTGCCCGGATTTCTTCAGGTGCAGCTTGCCATACCAGGTGTGCATGGTATGCTTCCACCATCCCAGGAGTACATCTGAAGTGTAGCCCAGGCTCTCTGCCTTGTCTCTCCACGCTGCCTGCTTTCTCTTGGTGTCGCGATAGAGTCTGTGGCCTTTTCTCCACAAGTACTTATTCTCCCTCAGCCATTCCAGCACCCCTTCCTCATGGTACTTGGAAATGGAGTACTGTTTCCATTCTCCCTTCTCCTTGCCTTGCCTCTTCCTCCCTCTGGCAGGAGCTTCAGGGCCTTCAGCAGCAGGGCTTTGAGGGCCTTGGGGCTGGTCCACCACAGCAGCAGCAGCAGGAGTAGCAGCAGCAGCAGCAAGAGAAGCAGCAGCAGCAGCAGGAGAAGCAGCAGCAGCAGCAGCAGCAGGAGAAGCACCAGCAGCACCAACAGCACCAGCAGGAGAAGCACCAGCAGCAGCACTACTAGGAGCACCAGCAGCAGCAGCAGCAGCAGAAGCACCAGCAGCTTCAGAGTCAGCGCCAGGGGGTGGGATGGTGGTTCTGTCCTTCTTGCTAGGGCTGGCAGGAGTAGGCACAGGCTTCCTCTTCTTCCCCATGGTGTTCTCTCTAGATGTCTCTGGCAGCAAGTCTTTTCTCTGAATGGTGACTGCTTGCGATCTGCATCCTTTTATATCCACGGAGCTGACACAATTCATCCTCCCTGCATGCGCAGTGAATGCTTTGCATCCGCGAGGCATCCGCTATGCATCCTGTAGATGTCCGTGATGCATCCGCGTCATGTGCAATGCATCTGCTCCTTCCCATATGCATCTGCTTCACTATTCTCCCCCGGAAGCCCTGCGGATGTGTCATCCGCTTCCATCCGCTTTCATCCGATAGGCTTCCTACGAACATCCACTTTACATCCCCACTACATCCTCCTCACGTCCGTTCCTTTCTGTTGTTTTCCATTCTGTTTATGCAAATTTGGGTTACTTTTGAGAGTGGATAACAATGGACGGAGTCACCCCTGAAATTCTGATCGTCCGCTGTGTCCTTTTTGCATACATTTTGCATCCGTCGGCCAGTGTGACCTAGCCTTAAATTCATACTAACTCTTTTGAAAATTGAAGGGTTTTTTTTCCTGATAATAGCATGGATAGCCATGGAGAAAAAATGTATCATAAAATAAATGAATCAAGACCACAAATGACAATGCTCAAATAATTATATTTTGGATATATTATGGAAAGAGCTAGTTCTCTTGAGAAGTCTATGATTCCAGGAAACATGTAAGGAAAGAAAAAAACAGAGAGAAAGGCAATTGGACTCAATTATAGGGATGAAATAGGATGAAAGATGAAAAAATCATTCTGAAGAAGATCTATATGGTCGTTAAATATTGACACTGTTGGCACAAAATCAATCAATTAAGCATATAGAGATAAAATTGGGATGATCATCATAGTAAGGAGAAGAAAAGCCTGATTTTTCATTCTTCTCCCTTGGTTTTTTAATCCACTTCTAAGGTAAATTGTATCCACCCTTGAACTGATGAAAACTATCCTCATATGAAATTTCCTGATGGCTTATACCAATCTGGTCTCAATTCAATGTACTGTAATCATTAGACATCTCTCCAAAATAATGGATGACTGAGTTTACCAATGTATATGTTTTCAGGGTCTTAAGGCCCTGCCACACTGCCCAACGGATGCAAAAGGGACACAACAGACGAGCAAAATGTTCCATCCGTTGTTATCCGCTCTCAAAAGGTGCAAAAATTTGCATAACCGGAGCGGATAACACGGACGGGTGGAGGACGCAGGGCAGATGGAAAGCGGATGCGGAACGGAAGCCCAGCGGATGGAAGTGGATGGGATCGGATGGCACATCCGCTAGGCTTCCGAGGGACCTCAGCAAAGCGGAAGCGGAACGGATACAGCAGATGCACAGCGGATGCACAGCGGATGAAGCGGATGTAGAGCGGATGCACAGCGGATGCACAGTGGAAGCCTAGAGAATGCCGAGCGTTAATTGCGCATGCGGGGAGGATGCATTGCGTCAGCCCCGTGGATATAACGGAAGCAGCTCGGAAGCAGGTCACAATTCAGAGGAAAGACCTGCTTCCAGACACATCGACTGCCTTGCCTGTCCTGCCTGCATGTCTGCCTGCATGTCTGCCTACATGCCTGCCTGCATGTCTGCCTGCAAGCCTTGCTGCCAGCCTCCCTGCCAGCCTTGCTGTCTGCCTGCCTGCCAGCCTTGCTGCCAGCCTCCATGCCAGACTTGCTGTCTCCCTGCCTGCCAGCCTTGCTGCCAGCCAGTCTGCCTGACAGCCTTGGTGCTTGCCTGCCTGCCAGCCTTGGTTCATGCCTGCCTGCGAGCTTGGTGCCTGCCTCCCTGCCAGCCTTGGTGCCTGTCTCCCTGCAAGCCTTCCTACCAGCCTTGGTTCCAGCCTTCCTGCAAGCCTTGGTGCCTGCCTGCCTGCCAGCCTTGGTGCCAGCCTTGGTGCCTGCCTGCCTGCCAGCCTTGGTGCCTGCCTGCATGGCAGCCTTCCTGCCAGCCTTGGTTCCTGCCAGCCTCCCTGCCAGCCAGCAACCCCACAACCATGCGGAAGCACAGCAAGCCTCAGCCATCTGCTGCCAGACCTTGCAAGAGGGAAAGGGCTACCATCCCGCCCCCTGGCCCTCACTCTGGTTCTGCTGAGGCTTCTGCAGCACGGGCTCGCTCTTCTGGGGCTGGGGCTTCTGCTGCTTCTGCTTCTGGAGGAGCTGATGACAACCACTCCAGCACCAGCCACCTCCACAGCACCTGCACCCTTCACCCCTGAGACTGAGCAACCAAGAGGAGTGCCAGAGACTCATTTTTGTCTTATAGCTTGTTGTTAATAAAGTCTATTTTTGATTCACACACTTGCTTCATTTCTTTTTTTTAATAAAGTCTTGCTGGAAACTTTTAGAAATGGTTTAAGCCTTTGCATGCTTGTGGGATGGGTTAAGATAGCTGTGGGATGGGTTGAGATAGCTGTGGGATGGGCAGGGACACCTGTGGGATGGGCAGGTCTACCTTTGGGATGGGTAATAGCTGTGGGATAGATAAACCTCCAGTGCAAGCATAGTGGGACTGTATGGTCCACCCTCCCAGGTGCCACACCTATGGCCCTTTATTATCAATAACAATGTAATCAATCATCCACACAGGTCAACATAAACACAACTCTTTATTAAATGCCCTGTTAATTGTAGGGCTACTCAAAATACATGGCCAATCTCATCAGTGTGATGGAACAGGCTGAAGGAAAAATCCATTAAGCATCTATCATCCTGTCTTGCCACCCCACTGCTCCAGCTGGGGAGTTGCACCAGTGTTTCAGGAGGTTGCGCTGCTTCTTCCCTTCACATGAGGCTCTGTTGGGGCCTTGCACATCCTGAGTGTCTATCAGGTTTCGCCCTTGCCTCCATTCCCTAGGCTCCATGTCCCCATTGCCTTGTTGGAGGTCCACGAGCCTGTTCTGCAAGACTGGGTAGTGGGTGGGCATGAGATTGTGCAGGATGCAGCAAGCTTCCATGATCCTCCTCACAATGTGTGGGTGATGCTGCATGGTGGTGAGAAGTACCTGGAACCTGTTGGCCAGGATGCCAAAGGCATTCTTCACCACCCGCCTTGCCCTGGACAGCTTGTATTTGAAGATCCTCTCTTCACAGGTGAGGTATTTGGAGGTGTAGGGCTTCATGAGATAGGTTGTGAGGGAGAAAGCGTCATCCCCCACAATGAAGTAGGGCACATCTTGTGTGTCGTTGGGCAGAATTTCTGGATCTGGGAAGCCCACGATGAGGTTGTGTTCCAGCTCCTCCTTGAGGTGACTGGTGTTTTATACCTGGGCATCTGAAGATGAACCACTGCCTGAAGCATCGATATACATGAACTTGTAGTCAGCATTGACCATGGCGAAGAGGATGATGCTGAAGAAGCCCTGGTAGTTGAAATAAGTGGACCCCGACTTGGCTGGTGCTTTGCAGACCACGTGCTTGCCATCAATGGCTCCAGCAGTGTGTGGGAAGTTCCACCTCTGATACCACTGCTCTGCAACTTTCTTCCATCTTCTTAAGTGGAGGGGCACTGGAGGAGCTCCTCCTTGTATTCTTCGAAGATGGCCTGCACCACTTCTCTGACCACAATGCTGATGGTGTTGGGTGGCACCCTCCAGCCATACTGCATGCTCCTGTAGGTGGTCCCTGAGGCCAGGTGGCGCAGAGTCAGTGCCACCTTGAGCCCAGGTTCCAGGCTGGGCCGGAAGTTGGTGTTTGTCTTGGTCAACCTGGATGTCAGGCACTGCACAAGTTTGTCAAACATGGCTGGCGGCATCCTCATGAAGTTCTGGAATGCCCAAGTGTCTTCGTTCCTGAGCTCCACCATCAGCTTGTTGTACAGTCCGTCCTCTGCTTTTCTGGCGAACCATCTTCGTACCCAGACGCTTCTTGGCCGCCCCTTTTTCTTCCCATAGTAGAGTTCACAGAGCCTGTAGATCGTTTCACACTGTTGCAGAAGGATGGTGGCTGACAGAAGGACCGTGTTACGATCCACGTTGGACATGACTGGATGCTGTGGAAGAGGAAGAGGCAGATGAAGGCTGCAGAGGTCCGCACCGCCGAGCTGCTGTTCTGAAAGTGAGATCCAGATGTGTTGCTCCCCCTTTTTATAGGCAGTATAGGTGTCCCTTTGTATCCTATAGGCATCCTCTAGGCATCCTCTAGACATCCTTAATATCCGAGATAAGTCCCCTCTGCGAATGTTTTTTCCGTTTTAAATGCTTTGTTTCCATGCTGCATCTGTTCTGCATCCGTTCTGCATCCGTTCCACATCCGTTCCAATTCCTCCCTGCGTCCGAGTGGATGCGAGTTGAACGGATGCGCAGCGGATGCCTAGCGGATATAGCGGATGCATAACGGATGCAGAACGGATGCGTAGCGGATGCATAATTGACGAATTAGATACATTTTCCGTGCAAAAGTTTTGGGCAGCTCAAAACTTTCTGAGCGGATGAAACGTCATTAGACGGATGCTGGACGGATAGAGAGGAAGCAAAACGTAGGCAGTGAGTACATCACGTTAACCAATGGATGGCAAGCTTTTTTGTCCGTTTTACATCCGCTTTGCATCCGTTGGTGCAGTATGACATGGGCTTTCCTCTTAGTTAGTGTCAGAATAATAAAGTAAAAAGGTGAAAAGGATACAAGGCTATATGTTAAAGAAAGTCCTCATTCTGTGATCCTTGATAGGAGTGGCCAATTATGAGAAACATATCAACAGATGCCTCCATGTATTTTTGAGGATTGAACTCCAGGTGGGCAGAATTATCCTGCAGTACTGCATTTTAACCACTGTGTCACCATAGTGGTTAAAGCCTGTCACACAGCACCAACGGATGGAAAGAGGATGTAAAAAGGAGAGAAACACTTGCCATCCGTTGGTTAATGTGATGCATCCGTTCTGTACTCACTGCGTCCGTTTTTCATCCTCTCAATCAATCCAGCATCCGTCGACTGACATACGGGGAACATCCGTTAGACATCCGACGTAATCCGTTACACGTCCGCTATATCCGCTAGGCATCCGCTGTGCATCCGCGCAACACACTTCCACTTCAGCAGAAAACGGACACAGGGAGGAAGCAAAACGGATGCGGAATGGACACAAAGTATTCGTAGCACAGACATAGAAAGGATGAAATCGCATGCAGCTTGCATACAAAGCATTAAAACGGAAAAAACGTTCGTATAGGGGACATATCTCGGATATTTAGGATGTCTGCAGGAGGCCTAGAGGATGCAGAAGGACACTTAGCGGAAAACCTATATTTCCTTAAAAAGGGGGAGGAAATCACCTGGATCTCATTTTCAGTCCAGCAGCCCTGCTGTGCAGACCTCTTCAGTCTTCATCTTGCTCTTGCTCTTCCACAACATCCAGTCATCTCCACAATGGATCTTCACACACTGCTTTTGGTAGCCACCATCGTTCTACAACAGTGTGAAGCCATCTACAGGCTCTTTCACCTGTTCTACATGAAGAAAAGGAGGTGTCCAAGAAGTGTCTGGGTCTGAAGATGGATAGCCGAGTACGGACTGTATAACAAGCTGATGGTGGAGCTGAGGAACGAAGACCCTCATGCATTCCAGAACTTCATGACGATTCCGCCAGCCATGTTTGACAAAGTTGTGGAGCAGCTGAGACCCAGGTTGACCAAGCAGAGCACCAACTACTGGCCCAGCCTGGACCATGGGCTGAAGGTGGCATTGACTCTGCGCCAACTGGCCTCCGGGACCACGTACAGGAGCATGCAGTATGGCTGGAGGGTGCCACACAACACCATCAGCATTGTGGTCAGAGAAGTGGTGCAGGCCATCATCGAAGAATACCTGGAGGAGATCCTCCAGTGCCCCTCCCCTGAAGAAGGCTGGAAGAAAGTTGCAGAGCAGTGGTATCAGAAATGGAACTTCCCCCACAACGTTGTAGCCACAGATGGGAAGCACATGGCCTGCAAAGATCCAGCCAAGTCAGGGTCCACTTATTAAAACTACAAGGGCTTCTTCAGCATCATCCTCTTCGCCATGGTCGATGCTGACTACAAGTTCATGTACATCGATGCTTCAGGCAACGGGTCAGCTATAGATGCCCAGGTATAGAACACCAGTTACCTCAAGGAGGGGCTGGAAGGCAACCTCATCATGAGCTTCCCAGATCCAGACCCCCTGCCCAACGACACACAAGAGGTGCCCTACTTCATTGTGGGAGATGACGCCTTCTCCCTCAGAACCTACCTCATGAAGCCCTGAACTTCCAGATATCTCACCCGTGAAGAGAGGATCTTCAACTATAGGCTGTCCAGGGTAAGACGGGTGGTGGAGAACGCCTTTGGCATCCTGGCCAACAGGTTCCAGGTACTTCTCACCACCATGCAGCATCGCCCACAGACCGTGAGGAACATAGTGGAAGCTTGCTTCATCCTGCACAATCTCATGCGCACCCGCTACCCAGTGTTGCAGAACAGGCTCATGGACCTCCAACAAGGCAATGGGGACATGGAGCCTGGGGAATGGAGGCAAGGGGGAAACCTAATAGACACCGTGGATGTGCAAGGCCCCAACAGACCTTCACGTGAAGGGAAGAAGCAGCGCAACCTTCTGAAACATTAGTGCAACTCCCCAGCTGGAGCAGTGAAGTGGCAAGACAGGATGGTAGATGCTTAATGGATGCTTCCTTCAGCCTGTCTCATCACACGGATGAGATTGGGCCATGTATATTGAGTGGCCCTACAATGAACAGGGCATTTAATAAAGAGTTGTGTTTATGTTGAAATGTGTTGATGAATGATTACATTGTTATTGATAATAAAGGGCCATAGGTGTGGCACCTGGGAGGGTAGACCATACAATCCCACTATGCTTGCACTGGAGGTTTATCTATCCCACAGCTATTACCCATCCCACAGGTATCCTAACCCATCCCACAGCTATTAACCATCCAACAGGTATCCCTGCCCATCCCACTGCTATCCTGACCCATCCCACAAGCATGTAAAGGCTAAAACCATTTCTAAAAGTTTCCACCAAGACTTTATTGACTAAAAGAACTGAAGCAAGTTTTTCAAGCAAAGATAATCTTTGTTAATAACAAACTGTAAAAGAAAATGACCCAAGTGTCCCAAGCAAAGATAAAGTCAACAGGTAGCAACCCAGTCTCTGGCACTCCTCTCAGTCACTCTGAGGCATGCCCATAGTCTCAGGGGTGAAGGGTCCAGGTGCTGTGGAGGTGGCTGCTGCTGGAGTTCTGGTCTGAGGCACCATTGGGGTGCCTGGCCCCAAGAGGACAACAGGAGATGGTGTGTGGAGGAAGCTCTCAGAGAGCTGGCTCAGTCCTGTGATGTTGAGACCCCCTTCCCCCAGGACATGGGGTGTCAGCCCCAATACCAAAGACAGATGTTCTGAGGCCGGGCTTAGCTGTGGGGTGGAGGAAGGAGGATTGTAATGGGGATGTCTGGTCTTCAGGTGAGCGAGGTGAGGCGTCGGTTGCATCTGTGGTGTGGGTGGCATCGGTGGCATCGGTGACGTCGGTGGCATCGGTGGCATCAGTGGCATCGGTGGCACCGGTGGCGTGTGATGAACCTGTGCCTGGACTGGAAAGGGCTGCTTGTGCTGCTGGAACTCCTGGTAGCCATATGTATGACCCAAGTATCCCAAGCAAAGATAAAGTCAACAGGTAGCAACCCAGTCTCTGGCACTCCTCTCAGTCACTCTGAGGCATGCCCAGTCTCAGGGGTGAAGGGTCCAGGTGCTGTGGAGGTGGCTGCTGCTGGAGTGCTGGTCTGAGGTGTCATTGGGGTGCCTGGCCCCGAAAGGACAACAGGGGATGGTGTGTGGAGGAAGCTCTCAGACAGCTGGCTCAGTCCCGTGATGTTGAGATCCTCTTCCTCCATGACATAGGGTGTCAGCCCCAAAACCGATGACAGATGTTCTGAGGCCAGGGTTGGCTGTGGGGTGGAGGAAGGAGCAGTATAGTGGGGATGTCTGGTCAGCAGCTGAGCGAGGTGAGGCATCGGTGGCATCTGTGGCGTGGCTGGCATCGGTGGCGTGTGTGGCATCGGTGGCATCAGTGGCATCTGAAGTATCTGTGCCTGCACTGGGAAGGGCTGCCTGTGCTGCTGGAGCTCCTGGTAGCCGTAGCCTTGGTAGGTGAGGGCCTGTGGAAAGCCTTGGAAGGGCTGTGACATCATCTGGGGTGGAGAGCAGACCTGGACTGGGTCGGAGCAGGTTCAGCTGGGCCTGGAGGGTTGTGAAGAAGACCAGTGATCCTGTCCTTTATCACCTGGTACTGTGATTTGGACGTGTCCAGGAGGGTCTGGTTGATGTAGGTGAGGAAGGGCTTGCGGTTGGAGGATGGTATGTTGGTGTGTATCAGCTGAGAGAGGAGATCTACGCTGCTTTTGGTGGTGTCCCTGATCTCCAGCAGGACAGTGTGGCTCTGACCCTCAGGTCTGGCTCTCTGCCTGCTTTCTGTGGAGATGGAATTGGGTGTAGATGTAGGTTGGTCTCTGGTGGAAGTGCCCTCTCCTTGCTCCCACAGCGTCAGGGGGTCCTCCATGCGCTCCGCCATGGGGAGTGCAGCTGTCGGGGGGGTCTCCATTGTGGGATGCTCCACAGATACCTGCCTGGACACAGGAGCTGACTCTTGGCCAGAAGAGGACTGGCTCTCTGTGGGCTGCCTGAAAGAGAGGGTTCTCAGAGGGGCTGCTCCTCGGTGGCAGGTCTCACCCTCCAAGAAGCTGCACTTGGCCATCACGTAGGTCTCCCGGTCAGTGAGCTTGACCGCAGCCTGGCCAGACTTCTTGAGGTGCAGCTTCCCGTACCAGGTGTGCATGTGCTTCCACCAGCCAAGGAGGACCTCCGAACTGTAGCCCAGGCTCTCTGCATTCTCTCTCCAAGCAGCCTGCTTCCTTTTGGTGTCTCGATAGAGCCTGTGTCCCTTCCACCATAGATACTCGTTCTCCCTCAGCCATTCCAGCACCTCCTCCTCATGTTCCTCTTCGATGGAGTATTGCCTCCTCTCCCATTCTCGTTCACGCGTATGCCTCTTCCTCCCTCTGGCAGGGCCATCTGGGCCCTCATCAAAGGGGCTTCGAGGTTCTAGGGGATGCTCCACCACACCACCACCAGCAGCAGCAGCAACAACAACAGTAGCAGCAAAAGCAGGACCAGCAGCACCAGCAGGGCCAGCAGGACCAGAAGCACCAGGAGCACCAGCAGGACCAGCAGGACCAGGATCAGCAGCAGCAGAGTAAGCACCAGCAGCACCAGCAGTACCAGCAGGACTGGAATCAGCAGCAGCAGAGTAAGCACCAGCAGCACCAGCAGGACCAGCAGGACCAGGATCAGCAGCAGCAGAGTAAGCACCAGCAGCACCAGAAGCACCAGCAGGACCAGGATCAGCAGCAGCATAGTAAGCACCAGCAGCACCAGCAGGACCAGGAGCAGCGCCAGCAGAGTAAGCACCAGCAGAAGCCCCAGAACCAGGAACAGCGTTAGTAGAAGCCCCAGCACCAGAAGAGTCAGCCCGAGCAGAAGAAGCTCCGGCAGAAGCAGAGTCAGGGCCAGGGGGTGGGATGGTGGCCCTGTGTTTCTTGCCAGGGCTGGCAGCAGATGGCACAGGCTTTCTCTTCTTCCCCATGGTTGTTGGCTGGCTGGAGCTTTGTCTGGCAGGTCTTTCCTCTGAATGGTGACCTGCTTGCGAGCTGCTTCCCTTTATATCTGCGAGGCTGACGCAATGCATCCTCCCCACATGCGCAGTGAACGCTTTGTATCTGCTAGGCATCCGCTAGGTATCCTCTAGGTTTTCATGATGCATCCGCTTCATCCACTAGGCATCTGCTCTGCATCCGTTCCTTCCATTGCGTGTCTGCTTTGCTGTGCTCTCCCGGAAGCCCCACGGATGTGCCATCCGCTTCCATCCGCTTATATCCACTAGGTTTCCATGGAGCATCTGCTTACCATCCTGGCTACATCCTCCCCCCGTCCGTTCCTTTCCGTTGTTGTCCGCTCTGCTTTTGCAAATTTGGGACACTTTTGAGACTGGATAACAACGGATGGAAAATTTTCTCGTCCACTGTGTCCTTTTTATATACGTTTTACATCCGTCGGCCTATGTGACAGGCCCTTAAAATTTAGAATATTGATAATATCAGAAAAGACCCAGGCAACATAGAGATATTTGAATAGTCATTTTCATTCATTCCTAGTCTCTAAGTAGTCAAAATACTTTTTATGTATTTTCTAATCTCATTCCCAAGCAATCATTCATATCCTTTGCCCTAGATTATGCTCATTCAAAATGAACTATTTTTTCTGAAACTCATTTCCATTACTAACACTCACTGATGTATAACATTCAATTATTTCCAATAGATTCTTTCGTTTTTTTGCAATTTCTGCCATTACAAACTAGATGACAACAATATTCTGTCCTTTCATTCACAATTAAATCCATATCTTCCCTATATCTATGCATTAACTCCTATTCAGAAGTTAATGAATAGATCAATGAATAGATTATTGAGATCTATTACACCTTTCCTCTTCCTCTTAGTTTCACAAACAACCGATCCATATTTTGTTTCAGTTCACATTTAATATATATTGTTTGCTATTTACTACTACTTCTTTCCAAATTATAATTCTTTCAAATATCAGAATTATTACCAGATGGGAACCACAGATACTGAATTATGATGGGTGCATCATGGCTTGGTTCAATCATGGCTTTCAGGTGTAGGCAAGGTTGTCAACCTTAGAGTCTATCTATGATGAACCCTTAAGCTCCTTTTGTTGTCCCATGTTAATGTCACCAAGATTTTATATTATCTGGAAAATATATATATATTGGAGCATCTTATAAGTGACCTGCCAGGCACTCATATGTATTTTTACACACACACACACACACACACACACACACACACACACACACACACATAAACACACTGTATATTAAAAAATTTAAGGGAAGATAAAGTATCAAAAACGAATACAGAATGAAGAGAAAAGAAGAAAAGAGAAGCAGAAAAATTGAAGCTACCAATTTCCTTTTCAGCAAATTTAAATATAATTACAAATTACCACTTACTGTGTGATTATACATTTTTTTCTATAACCTATTTTTTCTAATCATCAAAACCACAAATCATAAGAGTACTTTTTCTGTTTCATGCAAAAAGTTGTAAGAGGTTTCTAAGTTAGCCATTTAGATATTGTTTTTTCTTTAATCAAATAAATTTATTAACAAATCTCTGAAAGTTCCATTATGTTCACCAACTATTCCTTCACCCTGGGTCGTGTCAAACCCTTATCACTTATAATAATCTTGCTGCAGTTGTAATATATAGCAACTCACCATTTAATATATAACAACTCATATAGAATCTAATCTGCCATCAGCAATATTGGGTTCGTCTGTGAGTCAGACTTTTACAGTTGTTTCAGTTTTAAATTTGGGGCTAGCCTACTGCTGTGCCAGGATGGTTTTTTCTTCATCCTGATTGGTTGGGAGTTTTGGTCTCTGTTTATTGGTCTTGGAGTTTGCTGTGTTCTGCTTGTCTGGTGTTTCTAATTTCTTTTGTCTGTTTTTTTGGCTTTGTCTTGATTGGCTGGCAACATTGTGTTCTTGTATTGGAGGCTTTTAGTGCAGCTTGGCTCCAAGTAAATGGACGGCTATCATTTATTAGGAAGCTAGGTTTCATCTGGGTGCCTGGTTGGGGTATCTTTGAGTTAGAGGTATCAGGGGGGATCTGTTTGTGCCCAGGTGTTTGCCTGGCTTCTGGTGTGGAGATTTTTTTGCTTGTGAGTGCAGGCTTCCAAATAACTGACAGTCTGCTGGAATCATCTCTTCTATTCATGTTTTCAGGTCTTTTTTCAATCTCTATGGCTTCTCTGATAATTCTGTGGCTGGGGTTTTCTATAGTCGCTAGGGTTTTGGTGCCATTGAAGTTGATGCTATGACCTGTGGCTTTCATGTGTTGGAGAAGTGAGGAAGTGTGTTCCAGCTTTTTTACTGCATTTTTGTGTTCATCCAGGCAGGTACTTATTCTTCTATTGGTCTGTCCATGTATGTGGCCAGGCATGATGCACAGGGTACTTCATATATGCCTTGGTTTTCCAGGCCAATTTTATCTTTGGGGTTTCTAAGGATGGCTGCTATTTTTCTGTCTGTTTTGAAGGCAGTCTTGATGTGATGTCAAGTATCTTACTGATTTTGTCTGTAGTACCTCTTATGTAGGGCAGAACAGCTGTTCCATAGGTCTGTTCATCTTGTCTCCATTATGCCTCAGTGTGTTCTTATGATTCAAGCCGGTGATCAAGCACAGATGAACACAATACAGATGAGATTCTGCCAAAACGTTGCTACAACTTTAAAAGCACAACTACAATATCGTGGGAAAATGCCCGAACAAAGCTGAATGGCATACATGTAAGTACCCGTGAAAACGTAAGAAAACATATATATATATATATATATATATATATATATATATATATATATATGTGTGTGTGTGTGTGTGTGTGTGTGTGTGTGTGTGTGTGTGTGTGT
>BLBF01000003.1:67923237-67942111 GCA_015471245.1 Laticauda colubrina
CCAATCAGAATGGACCAGCCTCAAATTTGAAACCAGGAACTAACTCTGTACAGAAGCCTGAGGGTGGCAGATGAGATTCTGCTGAAACGTTGCTACAACTTTAACAGAACTACAATGACGTGGGATAATACCCGAAGGAAGCTAAACAGCACACATGTAATATATATATATATATGCTGTTTAGCTTCCTTCGGGTATTATCCCACGTCATTGTAGTGCTGTTAAAGTTGTAGCAACGTTTCAGCAGAATCTCATCTGCCATCATCAGGCTTCTGTATGGATGTGGGTCTCACAGTCTCTGGTTTCAAATTTGAGGCTGGCCTATTCTGATTGGCTGGGAGTCTAGGTCTGTGTTCACTGGACTTGGAGTTTGATTGATTGGTGTTTCTGGTTTCTTCTGTCTGTTTTCTGGCTTTGATTGGCTGGCAACACTCTGTTCCTGTGTTGGAGGCTTTCAGTGCAGCTTGGCTTCGTGTGAAAGGATGGCTGCTATCCATTAGGAAGCCAGGTTTCACCTGGGTGCCTGGTGGGGGGGGTGTTCGAGTTGGAGGCAAAAGAGGAAGTCTGTTTGTGCTCAGGTGTTTGCCTGGTTTGTGGTGTGGAGATCTTTCTATTTGAGAGTGCAGGCTTCCAAATGATTGACAGTCTGGTGGAATCATCTCTTCTATTCATGCTTTCAGGTCTTTTTTCAATCTCTATGGCTTCTCTGATGGTTTTGTGGCTGGGGTTTTCTATAGTGGTTAGGGTTTCAGTGCCATTGAAGTTGATGTTGTGACCTGTGGTTTTCATGTGTTGGACTAGTGAGGAGGTGTGTTCCAGCTTTTTTACTACATTTTTGTGTTCATCCAGGTGGGTACTTATTCTTCTATTGGTCTGTCCAATGTATGTGGCCGGGCATGATGCACAGGGAACTTCGTATAAGCCTTGGTTTTCCAGGTCAATTTTGTCTTTGGCATTTTTAAGGATGGCTGCTATTTTTTTGTCTGTTTTGAAGGCAGTCTTGATGTGATGCCTGTGTAATATCTTACAGATTTTGTCTTCAGTACCTCTTATGTAGGGCAGCACAGCTATTCCATAGGTCTGTTGATCTTCTAGGTCACTGTTATGTCTTGGTGTGTTTCAAAAGCTATGAGAAGCTGGAAGTTAAAAGAGCAGGAATATTATGTGACCTGTAATTCCTACGCAGCTGCAGAGACAACAATGCAACACCAACCTGGTTCAAATTAACATTTCATCACAGCACAGCAGCTACTAAACGTATCCTGAAAAGAACAGAAATGGCTTTACTCAGGAACGAAGTTCACAGTAAAAGATTCCAATTGGAACAGTTAAACAAAGATTTGCTAGCACTACACCTGGAATTGAGCAGCAAAATCCACCCTCTACTTTGGGATAAGATAAAACAACTTACAACTTGGAGAGCTGAAACTGAAACCACTTACAAAAATGAAAAACTCTTAAAGAAACTAAAGAAATTAGAACATGACAAGAAAACCCCCAACAACTCACAACAACACCTGAAACAATTAGTGTATAACGTTTCCAAGAGAGAACTCACCAAAACAGAAACAGATGTACTAACCAAAGGATTCAATTCTGCCATAGCACCCCAAAAAATCCCCACAGAATCCATCATATGTGCAGTAGAATCCAGCCTAACCAAATTAAATACTTAGCAAAACAACTACAGCCCCATGCTGAAACAGCAGCTTCATATGTACAAAACTCATACCACTTCTTTGAAATGATCAAAGATCTACACGTGGAACAAGAAGATCTGCTTGTAAGTTTCGACGTGGTTTCACTGTTCATTCAAGTCCTGATAAAAGAAACTCTCAAAATCATCAAAAATAAATACCAACCAGCTAAACACCTCATGGAACTAACAGAACACTGCTTAACCAATACATATTTCATATGCAAAGGACAAAGATACAACAAATTGAAGGAGCCCCTATGGGATCATCACTGTCACCCGTCATTGAAAACCTGTTCATGGAAGAATTCGAATCCAGAGCTCTGGCTAATACCACCCACAAATCCAAACTATGACTAAGGTACATCGATGACACATTTGTGATTTGGCCCAATGGAAAAGAAAACCTAAACAATTTCCTAACACATCTAAACAGCACACACCCCAAAATCAAGTTCACCATGGAAACGGAAATAAACAAACAACTACCATTCTTAGATGTACTAATCTACAAAAGACCAGATGGCATACTAGGACACACCGTATATCAAAAGAAAACACACACCAACCGCTATCTCAACGCCCAATCCCACTACCACCCAGCACAGATAAATTCCGTGGCTAAAACACTAATCACCAGAACCAAACACCTGGCAGACAAGACCTGACTAAAGTACTGACAGCCAACGGCTTCCACAAAAACAAAATCACTAGCTTGATCCACAAAAACACACTAAGACATAATAGAGACCTAGAAGATCAACAGACCTATGGAACAGCTGTCCTGCCCTACATAAGAGGTACCACAGACAAAATCAGTAAGATACTACACAGGCATCACATCAAGACTGCCTTCAAAACAGACAAAAAAATAGCAGCCATCCTTAGAAACCCCAAAGCCAAAATTGACTTGGAAAACCAAGGCATATACGAAGTTCCCTGTGCATCATGCCTGGCCACATACATTGGACAGACCAATAGAAGAATAAGTACCCGCCTGGATGAACACAAAAATGCAGTAAAAAAGCTGGAACACACCTCCTCACTAGTCCAACACATTAAAACCACAGGTCACAACATTATTTTGATGTAGGCCATTTTCTAAGAACTAATTCTAAACCTGCCCTTATTTGTCAAGCTGGACCTAGGGGTCAGTTAGGATTGCTTCTATTTTACCAATCTCCCAACTATATTCCTGTCTGAGCAACTTGACTATATCTTTGAGTTACAGTGGAGTACCCCCAGACTTGTGATTCTAGGGGACTTCAATCTGCCTTTGATAAAACTGTGGTCTAAAGCAACTCTGGAGTCTCATTTTTCTGTGTCCAGACTGAACTTTAGACTGCCAAAGTGAAGCCAGCTTCTGGTCTTTGTTGTTAGCCAAAAATAAGTCATTGTTGGTACATGTTTCTGGTAGTAGCCAACATAGCAGCAAATGGACCTACTCTGCATCTCTCCACATCCACACATGTTGTTATTTTCTAAAAGCCCCCACTGATGGATGAATGGATGGGTGGGCAGACAGACCGACAAACAGACAGATCATAGCATTATTTTTTTCCATATCAACTAAAGCTACTAGCTGAGGCAATGAAAGATGGAGAAATAAAATGTGTATATATATTGCATTCCTCAGCTCTCCTTTTACAAATTACCTCTTGCTGACCACTTTCTTCTTTAAGAGATGATGCACACACAGACACACTGCTTTGTGTAAAAGAAGGGTATAGGTTACGTTGAAATCTCAAGCAATTGCTTTAATTCTCATTAAATATGAAATCAATTGTATATATTACAGTATTATAGTTGGCCACTATTAGGGTTTTAAAATAAGCATAATCTTGCAAGAAGCTAAAATTCATGCACTGCAATTTCAAAAAGCCAAATCTCTACTTAAGGGGAAGCTTGTTAACCTTTTTCTGATAATTTTGTCATGGCTCCCATGGCATGAAACTCCAGACAGCTTTTAGAAAATTTTCAAAAGGACAAGCAGAACTGCCAAGTGAGAAGTGTGGCACAAGTTCAGAAAGAAAAATACTAGCTATGCAAGAAAGGGAAGTGATACAGTGATGTTTTAATTCAAAAGGAAACTTCACTAATCCCTGGAAAGATTTATTACCTATGTAGAAAAAAGGACTGCAGTTAGCTACACAATAAACTACTGGATTCCTAAGGTGTAATTTAGAGTATAAAATGATGGACAACTAGTCCTAAAAACCCAGAAGTCAGTCAGAACTTCACGCTTACCTTTCATTTGATTTAAACATTCAATATTGCTAAAATGAAAATGCTGCATAGGGGAAAATCTATAGAATACACCACACTAAGTATCTTCACGGGCTTGAACTTATTCTTACAAAATATTCATAGAAAGGCTTTTCCTTCCCAATATGCCTTATTAAATCCAAACAACCAAACTGCAGTGTCTTTAATCTTTAAAAGATAAAAATGAAAAGCCAAACAGATGGTTTGATTTTGTCCAGAATCTTTCGGAAAATGGAAAGATAACTACTTCTTGCTAAGCTCACATTTCATGTTGCAGATAACAGAACCAGTGGTGGTATTCATTTTTTTTTACTACCGGTTCTATGGTCATGGCTTAATTTGTGGGTGCGGCTTGGTGGTCATGTGACTGTGTGGGTATGGCTTGGTCACATGACCAGATGGGCATGGCTTTATGGTCACATGACCAGATGGGCATGGGTTTGTAGCCATGAGACTGGGTGGGCATTCATGGTCTCCTCCCCCCTCCCTTTCTGTCTTTCTTTCTTTCTTTGTCCCTTCCTTCCATCTCTCCCTTTCTTTGTCTCTCCCTTTTCTTCCTTTTGCTTCCTTTCTCTCTTTTCTTCCTTTCTCTTTTTTCTTTCTTTTCTTTCTTGTTTCTTCCCTTCCTCTCTCATTCCCTCTTCTTCTCTTTCCCTTTCTCTCTCTCTCTCTCTCTCTCTCCTCCCCCCTCTGTGTCTCTCTCTACGGGTCTCTCCCCCCCATGTATCTCTGTCTGTCTCTCTCTGTCTGCCCCTCTCCTTATCTTCCCCTCTCTTCCCTACTCTCTCTCTCTGTCAGTGTCTGTCTGTCTCTCTCTCTCTCTCTCTCTCAAAACTGGGGCTGGGCCACACACTCTTTGCTACTTTCAAGGGACGGCGGTGAACAGAGCAGCTTCCACAGGGCATGCACTACCTGAGTGGAAGGTTCCCCCACAACCTGAAGAAGGAGGAAAGCTGCACTGACTTACTTTCTGCTGGTTGTCGTGTGGAGCATGGCGAGTGATGGCGTTCAAGTGGTGGGGTGAGGGGAGGGAGAGAGAGAGAGGTTGAACTTTGCAATAAGCTGCGGGGTGGGGTTCTGCAGCATTTGGGAGGCTGTTGAGCTTTGCAGCATGGACAAGAAGGTTGGGGGGATTTGCAGACTACACTGGCAGGACAGGGGGAAGTAGAACAGGCAAGGAGGAGGGATTTGTGGGTGGTAGGGTTCAGAAGAGAGAGCATACAAAGCTCTTTCCATTCTTCCCAGGCCTTTTTCTGCCTTCGTGGGTGGTGTCTTTCACAGCATCAGTCCACCCCCTTTTCCTTCACTCATCTCTTTCATGATCTGAGGTGGGGTGGGGGATTCAGCAGGTTATGTAGGGGAGTGGAGGGCTGAGAGGGGGCAAGTACTGAATGGAATCGCTGAGGGGAAGGCAGCGTAGGAAAGAGGCAGCCGGCCAGACTCATGCACAGAGCAAGCAGAGTGGTGGGTGGGAAGCCCATGAAAGAGGATGGGGGAGAGGAGGAAGGATAACTGCAGGCAGTCTGAGGCGCCTTGTTTTGCGCACTCAGCTGGTCGACTTCCCCGATGCATCCAGTTTCTTTAGCTGGGGTGGCTGATGGCTAGGAGCAGGGTAAAACCACCGCTGCTGCTGCTACCGGGACTACTACTGAGACTGCCACTGGTTCAGCTCTCTCTCTCTGTGTTTTCCCCCACTTTCAGCAAGTAACACTGAGGCTGGCACTTGAGGAGATAGAGGTCCCATGATCAGCTGCTACCAAGGATGCAATGGTGGCAAAATTCAGCAACGGGGGCAGGCTGAAGCAAAAATGCAGTCTTCTGCATTTTTGGGGGGTAGGGTCGCTGCGCACAGATGGGGGTGGGTAGGTGGGAATGGCAAGCACACACGTGCATTTGCCTCTGCGTGGCTGGAGCTGGAGGCATCGGCGATGATAAATAGAAATCGATGAGACGCTTCTAGCGCAGCTGACGATCCTTGTTCAGGCAAGCCTTCTCCTCCTCCACTCGCGACCTGCACACACACACAGACACAGAGAGTGGGGGAGAGAGAGGGGAAGATAAGGACCCAGCCACTTTGCTATCCCCTGCCCTCGCCCTTACTTTCTCAGGCCAGGCAAAGGAGGGGAGGGTGAGGGGCAGGACCAGCCACCAAACCTGGAAATGGTGGCTCCCGGCTAAGCCGGCCGAGGGGCTGCGTGCTGCAGGCATTGGTGACAAGGGGGGTGAGAAGCCCCGTGATATCTGCCCACCCATCTGCTTGCTGGCTGGACCAGGCTGGCCTGGGCTGGAAGAGGTGCGTCCGCCACTGGGAGAAGGAAGAAAACATGCTCCGGGAGGGCAGGCAGGCAGATGGATGTCCCGAGGCTGCTGTACATGTGCACATCCACCCAAGTTGCCCCAGGGCCACCATGTGGTATGGAAAGCTAGGAGAACAACTGGGACAAGTGGGCAACCGGGTGACAGGACAACCTGGTTTGGGGCGTTGCCAGCCAAGGGTCACCACCAGTTCTGCGACCCATGCCAAATTACCACTACCTGTTCTCCCAGATAGGTGCAAACCGGTTGAATAGCACCTATGTACAGAACTTTCTGAAGAGCTCCACACATCAGTAACCATGACAAAATTAATGACAAAGGTGATATTTATTTAATTTATATGCCACCCATCTTACTATCCAAATTTATTTATTAAATCAGTATGCAACCCATCTAGCCATGATCATATTATTAAAGAAGCAAATGATTTCATAATTAAGTTTAATGCCAGCAATGATTGTTGAAGTTGCTCACACAGAATGATTAACCAGCCATGTCCTGCAGATGCATCCTTTTCTCAACTTATTGAAGAAATCCCTATTTTTCTACATTATTTTGTTAAATAAACCATTTTACAAAAAAGCAGAAAATAGATTCTAAAATTTATAAAGAAGTGATGATAGTGATAATGGGGAGATTTATTTATTACACTTACTCAAGGTAGCATGAACAAATGCAACAATATGTATTAAATATGTCATGCATGTATAAACCAACATGACTGAAGTCACACATCAAAAGCTAGTCTTTCTTGCCTAAGTATACTTCAAGTAATATATAAGGTTGGCTAAAACTAATCAGTGTATGCTTATTCATATGAATTACTCTCCAGATTCACAACAAATATTTCTGTAGACAAACTGTTCCTGCCAGAAAAGCAACAAAGCAAAGCTTTAGTTTAACATTTTATTTAAAATAAATAAAACTATATTTAGTATATATTGAATTATACAAATCATGTAACATTGAGCAGTGGATTGAGGACTAAAGCAGTTACAGGTGAAACTCAAAAAATTAGAATATCATGCAAAAGGTCATTTATTTCAGTAATGCAACTTAAACGGTGAAACTAATATATGAGATAGACTCATTACATTCAAAGCAAGGTAGTTCAAGCCATCATTTGTCATAATTGTGATGATTATGGCTTACAACTCATGAAAACTCCAAATCCACAATCTCAGACCTCTGAAAAGTATAAGCATGCATATGTACTCAGTACTTGGTTTGGGCCCCTTTTGCAGCAATTACTGCCTTAATGCGGCGTGGCATGGAAGCTATCAGCCTGTGACACTGCTGAGGTGTTATGGAAGACCAAGATGCTTCAATAGCGGCCTTCAGCTCTTCTTCATTGTTCGGTCTCATGTCTCTCATCTTTCTCTTGGTAATGCCCCATAGATTCTCTATGGGATTCAGGTCAGGCGAGTTTGCTGGCCAATCAAGCACAGTAATCCCAGTCACTGAACCAGGTTTTGGTGCTTTTGGCAGTGTGGGCAGGTGCCAAGTCCTGCTGGAAAATGATGTCAGCATCCCTATAAAGCTCGTCTGTAGAAGGAAAAATGAAATGCTCCAAAATCTCCTGGTAGATGGCTGCACTGACCCTGGACTTAATGAAGTACAGTGGACCGACACCAGCAGATGACACCAGCTTCCCAAATCAACACAGACTGTGGAAACTTCACACTGGACTTCAAGCATCTTACAGTGTGCACATCTCCATTCTTCCTCCAGACTCTGGGTCCTTGGTTTCCAAATGAGATACAAAAGTTGCTGTCATCAGAAAAGAGGACTTTGGATCACTGAGCAACAGACCAGTTCTGTTTTTCTTTAGACCAGGTAAGATGCTTCTGACGTTGTTTGTTGTTCAGGAGCGGCTTGACAAGAGGAATACAACATTTGAAGCCCATGTCTCTGTGTGGTGGTTCTTGATGCACTGACTCCAGCCTCAATCAAAGACTCAAAGTGTTGTGAAAGTCCCCACCACTTTTGAATGGCCTTTTCCTGACAATCCTCTCAAGGCTGCGGTCATCCCTGCTGTTTGTGCACCTTTTTCTTCCACACTTTTCCTTTCCACAGCACTTTGGGAACATCCAATTTCTTTTACAATTACTTTTGAGGCTTTTTCTCCTTATGGAGGGTGTCAGTGATAGTTTTCTGCACAACTGTCAGGTCAGCAGTCTTTCCCATGATTGTGATTCCTACTGAACCAGACTGAGAGACCAGGAACTCTTTACAGGTGTGATGGCTTAATTAGCTGATTAGAGTGGGATACTTTGAGCCTAGAATATTGAACCTTTTCATAATATTCTAATTTTCTGAGATTGTGGATTTGGGGTTTTCATAAACTGTAAGCCATCATCATCACAATTATGACAAATCATGGCTTGAACTATCTTGCTTTGCATGTAATGAGTCTATCTCAAATATTAGTTTCATCTTTTAAGTTGCATTACTGAAATAAATGAACTTTTGCACGATATTCTAATTTTTTGAGTTTCACCTGTATTGCAGAAACTTTGACTCTATGTCATGAGATTATATCAGGAATAATTTCTGCAGAAAAATACTCAGATATTACATTTTATTTTGCAACATCATGATTAAAAAGCGTAGGATACATATTTAGACAATATGCATGACATCACCAGAAGCTTTCATGTATTAACATGTTGAAATCATGAGATAGGACCAGGAAAATTCCTCTCCTCCTACCCCATATATTCATCCCAGAATTCCAAAAACTAATACTTTAATGTCTATGAAGTATCATTTTAGTTATTTTATTTTATTATTTGCCACCCATCTCATTTCAAAGTGACTCTGGGTAGCTTACAGAATTAAAAGCATTAAAACCATAAAAGATAAATATTTCTACAGTAATAAACATAAAGTTACAAGCAAAGATAAATGTATAGTTAAAAGAGGAGGAAGGAGGGAGCAAAATGTGTGCGGAGGAGGTGAAATTATATGATGCTATCTTGCTAAAAAGGATATAGACCAATATAAATGATAGACGCCCCTCTATTTCTATTCATGAGTAATAGGAATCTACTGTTAATCATTTAGATTTAGAGGGGGGAAATCATTTTATATCATCAAGGCAATAGGACAATTTCAATAGTAACAAAGACTGTTGGTTTTCTTGCTGAAAGTATACAGGACAATTTTGTTACAGCAAACTGTGCTATATTATAAAAGCTATTTGGTATAACAAGATGATACTTTCTTGTTGGGACCTATAATAGTTTTGAAATTAGGTACTTATTTACAGATAAGCTATGTGCAGGCAAAGATATTTGGTTATATATAAGATGTCATGATATACCACTGAGAAATTTGATTGGCACTTAATAATAGTCTCCTTCTGAAATTCAAATTATATAGTCATCTAGGAATAGTACAACTCATTTGTTCAATTTCTAGAAGCAAATATGAAATGCAATTATTCCTTGTTGTAGATGAGCGAATGTTATTTTCAATTCAATATGTCAGATTAATCTTATAATTCATTTTGAAAAAGCAACCTGAACAATCATGAAGTCAAAGGCAATGGATGCATTGGACAACTTCTTTGGAATTACTTTCTCCCAACTGTGACCTGTTGGGAGAAAGGTAGTGAAGTAATGAGACCAGAATGAAGATTAAATTTCAGGCTGACCATATTTTTTTATCCCAATGCTGAATTGTCCCCTGATCTAAGAAAAATATATGCCATAAATAAATACAAAAATAATTGGTAAATTAACTTCAATAATAAGTCAAAATTAACTTACTAAACAGAAAAACCAAAGGACTATAGACAAGCAAATAAGATAAAGTAACTTCCAACTTTTTGTTGGCTTCTTCACTGGTTTTGATTGACAGTAGCTTTCAGGGATCATTGGAAATAATGGGACCTTGGAGATGCTGAAACAGCCACAACTTTTCAAAAATAAAAAACAAAATGCCTGGTCTGAATATTGAAGAAATTTCAATTCTACATAACTAACAGTTCCCAGATTTGTTATACATTTTTTTAAGTTAGTAGGTGTTAGGTACCTTAATTAAAAAATTGTTGATATACTTTTGGGCTAACTTAACTTAACTTTAACGTAACTTAACTTAACTTAAGCATAGTACATAAAATTATCTATTGCAATGTCCTACCCATCAATGACTACTTCAGCTTCAACCACAACAATACAAGAGCACACAATAGATACAAACTCAAAGTAAACCGCACCAAACTCGACTGAACAAAATACAGCTTCAGCAACAGAATGGTCAATGTCTAGAATACACAACCTGACTCTCTGGTTTCTTCCCCAAACTCCAAAAACTTTAACCTTGGACTGTCTACTGTTGACCTTATCCCATTCCTAAAAGGTCTGTAATAATATGCATGATAAGTGCACTAACATGTCTACCGTCCCTGACCTAATGTTCCTTTTTATTGGTATACATATCATGTACTCATAATCATGTTTATACTTATACATGCTATCTAATACATGCTTGACAAAACAAACAAACAAATAAATGAAACCTGAGGCTACAAGCAATAAAACAGATAAACACAATGAAAGTTTAATAATGTATAGATCATTTGTTAAAAACTTGTAATAAGTTATTATTAATGTATAATAGCAAAAATAGATAACAGTAAGCATTATACTGATTTTATCATAATATATTCAAGCAGACTCTAAACTATATTTTCTTAAATTCACTTGAACATACTATTAATATTTGATAGAGAAAAGGAACAATGACATCGCTGGGTGCTTGAGATGGTTTTTAAGTACTTCACCTTTTTTCAGAACCTCTAGCACTACTCAGTACGTACTGGTAGAACAGATTTAAATGATGCACAAGGAGGGTCTAAGGCAGCGGTGGGATTCAAATTTTTTTTACTACCTGTTCTGTGGCTTGGTGGGTATGATTTGATGGGTGTGGCAGGGGAAGGATACTGTAAAATATCCATTCACACACCACTCCAGGGGAAGAATACTGTAAAATAATTCACCATGGACAAATAGGCAGCAATATAAATCAAATAAATAAATAAAATCTTATTCCCTCCCTACCTCACTAACCAGCTTTCCAGCTCCATTCTCCTGTGCAAGGCAACAAAAGAAGGCCCAGCCAATTATCTGGGACTCAGGAGGCAGATGGGGGTGGGGCCAGTCAGAGGTGGTATTTGCCAGTTCTCTAAACTACTCAAAATTTCCACGACAGGTTCTCCAGAACTGGTGAGGACCTACTGAATACCACCTCTGGTCTAAGGATAAATTTGCTCATAAATGGATTTTATTGAAAACAGTCAAACAGGGACTAGAATGTTGATTTTGGAAAATTAAGGGGCAAGACTGACTTAAAAGAATATTTACTATGGGCTGTTTAATATTTTATGAAAGAATATACTAAGATTTTGAAATCATATAGATTTTGAAATCAGGTTAGAAATCATCAAAATGTAGTCACCAAACCAGTAGTAACACCGCTTGAATCTCACCCCTGATGTAAATGTTTAGGCAGTGTCACCTTCTGAGATATTTTCCAAGTTTCCTAGTCAATTCTATAGCTCTGAGATTTCAGTGACCTGCCCTTTACATATTAAGCATGTCTGATCCTATTAAACTTCATTTATGATCAGGCAATTTGTGTAGCAGATGCCATCTGTCATAAGTAACTTCAAATATTTTTATACAGAAGAACTGTTTATTGGAAGAGCTGCAACAATGCCTCTCAGGTGATAGAAACTGTTATGTAAATTATCTGAAATTTAGGCATTTGATGTTTGATATAGGATCACCAGAAATGAGAAAGAAATTATTTTCAAATATTTTACAGGATCATTAAAAAAAATCAACCGTTTATCAATATTTAAAAATCATCCATTAACTTCTGAACTATAATATTTAAATCCTAAATTATAATATTTCAAGGTCTCAATATAAACATTAAGTAGATCCAGTGAAATCAATTATTTTTTTTCATTTTGATGATTGTTTGCAATTAGGAAATAAGTATAAAATAGTATGTACTATATCCAGACTAATAACATTGGTGCCCAATAATTTGAATAAATATTTAGGTGTAAAACAATTACAGCTATTTTTTTATGTGTGTGAGGCCCTGACTTGCCATGATCACCCTATAACCAAGCCATCAACAATCTGCTGCAAAACATATTGAACCAAGAAAAAAATTTCTAGCACCTACCATGGAGTCCCAGCAAGGCTTCTTCATTTTAATCATGCAACAAAAAGAATGCAAAGTTCCTACAGTATTCATTCATTCTTTTACAAATCTTTTTTTCAACTAGCAAGAAATCACAGCTGTGCATGTGAGAAGTAATATAAAGGCAATTCAGAATTGGATATAAAGCTGAGCACACCTGGGATTGATCAGACACAAACACCATTTAGAGAACAGATGTGAGGGAGAGGGGCAATTTACCTACTCTTTTAAATAAGAATGGATGTATTCGTGACTGAAATAGCCTTACGTTCTTCCCTGAAATATTTATTGGATTAAAACTTTGTGCTAACCATTATGTGGATTGTTTGATGTTGACTTAGGGGGGGTTGAATTTTTTTTTTTGGGGGGGGGTTGAATTCCAGGAGTCTAGTGTATCTACTTAAGCCACTTTTAAGTAGAAATTTAAGTAGAAATTAAGTAGAACAGGAAGGGTTAAGCTTATAGTGAAAAAATACATTTCATAATTTTAATTTATGGACATGCCTGCCTGGAATATTTTTAAACAAATCTCTGTCTTGAGTGCTTTAGAATAGAATAGAATAGAATAGAATAGAATAGAATAGAATAGAATAGAATAGAATAGAATAGAATAGAATAGAATAGAATAGAATTCTTTATTAGCCAAGTGTGATCGGACACACAAGGAATTTGCCTTTGGTGCACATGCTCTCAGTGTACATAAAGAAACAATAAAATACATTCATCAAGAATCATAAGATACAACACTTAGTGACAGTCATAGGATACTAATGAGCAATCAAATCATACTAGGAAACAAATAAAAAACATAAATTGTAAAGATACAAGCAATGCAGTTATAGTCATAAGGGGGAAGAGATAGGTTCTAGGAAGGATGAAAAGAGTAATAGTGATATAGCCTTAGTAAATAATTTGACAGTGTTGTGGGAATTAGTTGTTTAGCAGAGTGATGGCATTTGGGGAAAAACTATCCCTGTGTCCAGTTGTTGTGGTGTGCAGTGCCCTATAGTGTCATTTTGAGGGTAGATGTTGAAACAATTTATGTCCAGGATATGAGGGGTCTGTAGATATTTTCACAGCCCTCTTTTTGACTTGTAAAGTATACAGGTCCTCAATGGAAGCAATTGTTTTTTCTGAAGTTCTAATTATCCTCTGAAGTCCGTGTCTGTCCTGTTGGGTTGCAGAACCAAATCAGTTATAGAGGGGCAGATAGATGACAGACTCAATAATTCCTCTGTGGAACCGTATCAGCAGCTCCTTGGGCAGTTTGAGCTTTCTGAGTTGGTGCAGAAAGAACATTCTTTGTTCTCCTTTTTTGATGACATTTTTGACGTTAGGTGTCCATTTTTAGTCTTGAGATACGATAAAACCTAGAAACTTGAAAGTCTCTACTATTGATACTATGTTGTCTAGTATTGTAAGAGGTGGTAGTATAGGAGGGTTTATCCTAAAATCTACTATCATTTCTACAGTTTTGTGTGTATTTAGTTCAAGACAGTTCTGGTTGCACCACAAGGCTAGTTGTTCAACCTCCCATCTGTATGCAGATTAACTGTTGTCACAAATGAGACTAATCACTGTTGTATCATTTGGAAACTTCAATACTTTAACAAATGGATTTTTTTAAGATGCAGTCATTGGTACAGAGCGAGAAGTGGAGTGAATGTAAATCACCTCAGGCAGCAAAAAACCAGTCAAGGGGAGAACAGGACAAACCTCAATCTACCTTCACGGCCTCAGCCCATTTGTCTAAGCTGTGGGGGAAACCACCTCAGGGCATCCTGCAAATTCAGGAATGCCATTTGTCTAAAATGCCAAAGGAAGGGTCATTTAGCCAGGATCTGTCAAGCAGGAAAGACTTTTGCCCAAAAGCCTCAGACAACCCAACATTTCCAAAAACAAATTGAAGACTGTTTTACCTGCTATCAAGCCAAGCTGACTAACAAAGGCTCTAACAAAATCAGTGTTTTTGTTTCTATAGAAGGGAAACCTTGCATCGATGGAGGTTGACACAGGCTCAGCACTGTCCATCATCTCATGGAGCACCTTGAAACAACTACTTCCAAGAATGGCTAAGAAGAAGCTTCATGGCTGACAGTTAACCCTACGTGACTACCAAGGCAGAACCTTCCCAGTCATCGGAAAAGGCAAGTTTTTTGTACAATTTCAAAATTTTAAAGGTCACTTGCCTTTGGTGGTAGTGGATGGTGCCTTCCCTAGCCTGTTGGGATTAGACTGGTTCCCTGCCCTTGGCCTCCATATAAGCAGAATCTATTCTATTACAAATGCTGAAGTGGACACCTTGTTTAATGACTATGCTGATGTGTTCAGTGAGGGGCTGGGCTATTATTCAGGAACCCCAATATCTTTCAATTTGGACCCTCAGGCAGTACCAATCCATTTAAAGCCTCGAAGGGTATCTTTTGCCATCTGCCCCAAATTAGACATGGAGCTTGACAAATTAATTAAACAGGTTGTATTAGATCCTGTGGTCTTCACAAAATGGGAAAACCCAATAGTGACACCCCTGAAGAAAGATGGCAGCGTAAGAATCTGTGTGGATTACAAGATGTCATTGAATAAATATTTACAAATCAGCGCTTATCCAGTCCCTGTTATCCAGCACCTACTACATTCTTTTGAACCAGGAACCATTTTCACAAAATTAGACATGTCACAGGCCTACCAACAGTTCCCTGTTGATGACACAGCTGCTGAACTACAAACTATTGTAGCACACAGGGGAGCTTTCAAATGTAGACGCTTCCAATTTGGCATAATTCCGTATTTTGATGATATTTTAATATCTGCCCCTGACAAGCCTCAGTTACTGCAAAGAGTCAGAGGAGTCCTCGATCATTTCAGAAAGCATGTTCTTAAGTTAAAGAAGGACAAGTGCACTATTGTCACCCCACAGGTAGAATTTTTGGGATACAAAATCAACGCCTCTGGTATTCACCCAATCGAATCCAAAGTAAGGGCTATTCATGAGGCATCCACACCAACTAACAAAACTGAGCTCCAGGCCTTTTTAGGACTTCTTAATTTTTACGCTTCATTTTTGCCACATAAAGCTTCCATTGCAGAGCCTCTGCACAGACTCTTGGATAAGCAATCCCCCTGGCACTGGGGACCTAGGGAAGCCTTCCATGCTGTCAAATCATTACTTACATCCAATGCTGTCCTGATCCAATTTAATAAACATTTACCTTTAGTTTTAGCAGCAGATGGTTCTCCTTTAGGCATAGGTGCTGTTTTAAGTCATAGACTGCCTAACGGTTCTGAGGCACCCATTTCCTTTTCTCCAGAACTTTTCACCCAGCTGAGCGCAATGACAATCAAATTGGCACGGAGGCTTTGGCTGCAGTTGCTTCTGTCAAAAAATTCCATGAGTTTCTATATGGACACTATTTCGAGTTGATAACGGATCACAAGCCTCTGTTCGGCCATCTATCAGGTGAAAGACAAACTCCTCATATTTTGTCTCCGAGGATGATCAGGTGGACCTTATTTCTGGCTGCCTATTCCTATACACTGGTTCATCGACCTGGCAAGAGTCTATGCCACACTGATGCTTGGTCCGGGGTGCATACTGATCTGGTTAGCCCGGTTCATGGGTATACATTCCTGGTGATGGTTGATTAATTTTCTAAATGGGTAGAGCTGACCTCAATGACCACAACCTCAGAAGGTGTCACTAAGGCTCTATATCAAGGATATTCACTACCCATGGCCTCCCTGACACAATTGTGTCTGATAATGGCCCTGTTTACTGCCTGTGAGTTTAAGGTCTTCCTAGCCAACCTAAGAATAAGGCATGCACTTACAACTCTTTTTCATCATGCCAGTAATGGCTTGGCTGAAAGGGCAATCAGATTGGTTAAGGAGGCACTGGCAAGGTTTGGGCCCATAGATTGGCACTCTCGGCTTGCTAAGTATTCCTCCAGCACACAACTCCCTGTGCCACCACTAACAGGTCTCTGGCTGAACTTCTCATGGGAAGACATCTGAGGACCATCCTAGACAGACTCCATCCACATTACGCCCCAGTCACACCCCTAGGGTCAAATAGCCAGGCAAGGGAGTTCGCTGAGAATGACCAGGTCTATGCCCGGAACTATGCGGGACACCCTTTGTGGATGCCTGGGCAGATTGTGGTGGTAACCGGTCCTAAGTCTTACAGGGTCCAACTGCAAGATGGGCGCATCTGGCGCCACCATATCAATCAACTTAGAAGGCATTGGAGTCTGTCTGCAGATGGCCCTCAAGAAATTCCTGCAACAGAGAAACCTCCGGCGCCCAAAGAAACTTGCCACAGATCTGACAGGAATGCAAGCCTACCTGAACAGCCATCTCTCCCTCGCCCAGAGACGCTTGAAGTCGAGACGCCAGCTTTGTCGGCACCAGAAGTTGCCCAACAAGCAGAAAAGTTCCTTCCAGCAGCAGCTTCATCAGGACTAAGAAGATCTGGCCACCTGTGCAAGCACCCGAGTTATCTGAAGGACTATGCATGCTCCATTCTGGGGGAAAGGAGTGTGGTGTTCGGAAAAGACTGAGCTGAAATCTTCACTCTGGTCCGTGTTTCCAGCGGGAACATGGACCATTCCTATTGGCTGATGCTGTTTGACAGCTGGCTATAAAAGGGAGCTGTCAGATGGCATCAGCTGTTGTCTGCCAGCTGGCTGCCTTGTTAGCACGGCAGCCGCAGCAACCCTTTAATGCTACAATAAAGTAAAAGCTGAAGTTCGCTCCGTGTTTGCCTCAGGTTATTCCGCCACTCCACAAGAACTGATTCCATAGCTTTTCAAAGTAGCTTGTTTTTGCTACTATGATCTCCCTTGTTAATACATTTCTGGCCTGATTGTAGAACATTCTATCACCTTTTCTGTAGGCTTCCTCTTTGGAACGACATCGCTGCTTAAGTTTAGCTATGAACCAAGATTTATTGTTACCGTATATTCTCTGGTTTCTGGTCATTCACACATAGGTCTTCACAAAAACTGACATATGATGTTACAAGTGAGTTCATTCAAGTCCATAGAGGTATCTTTGAACACATTCCAATTAGTGCAGTCAAGGCAAGCCTGTAGCTTTAGCTTTGCTTCCTCAAAGTCTTCACTGATTTAATTGTTGGTTTCATGGTTTTAAGTCTTTGTCTGTAAGTAGGTACAAGGTGAATCATGCAATGATCAGAGTGTCCCACAGCTGCTAAGCTTTAATACAGATTTGTTTTAAAGAACCAAAAATTCTCAAAAACTTCTTCCACAGAGTTTCATAAAATCAGTTATCTCGTTTTCAGATACATGGATTAATAGTATTTAATCCAAGATCATAATATAAAATCCTATAATTTGATATCTTCCATAAATAGCACAGTTGCAAAACTCTAGGCATTCATTAGGTAGTGAATAAACATTTTCTGTATTGGTTAACTGTATTTAAAAAAAAAGAAATGCAGAGAAAATATATAAAATAATTATGAAGTTGTACGAAAAGAAATAAAAATGAAATATAATTGATTAACAAATCAAAAGAAAAACAGATAAATAAATGGATTATTTTTGAAACAAATGTTAACCCTTTTCCCTTTTTACTTTCAAAAAATACACATGCACAACATTAAATCATGGAGATAATTTTTATTCCCCAACTTCCATACATTTAATACATATTTTATTCCAGCAAATGCAAGCAATATGAATGTGTAAAGTTTTAGCATATAAATACTATTAAGCGTTTTATTTCCACAGGCAAAAAGCTATTTAGCCTACAAATTTTTTGTAAGGAAAAAAATTGAACAATGCAAACTGCAATGTAATTTGAACATAAAATTCATCAGTGTTATATATTTTTCACAGCTTTATTGGAACAAATGGAATAGAGAGAAGAGTATGTAACTCAACCCAGCCAGAATTAGGCATAAGCTTAAAAAGTTACAGTTTATAACCTAAAAAGAATTATTCTCTTTTGTTATGTTTGCAAACATGAAAGTAAATTAAGTCCTCCCATGCTGCTGTATGATCCTCATTAACTGACAAAGATATGCTTTGTTTCTACAATCATTCACACTTTTATGTTCAAAGAGGATTTTTCCATACCACATCACAAACTATGTTTTTTGGTGGCATTCCTGCGAAGTTTAGCAGTTATAAAGGATTTTGGTCCATTAGTACTTGTCAAGGACAGCTTCTGTAGCTTCCCATAGCTTGGGTCCTCATAATGTCGAAAGCTTACAATTCAGATTATCCTCTCCTATTAAATATATGTGTGTGTATGTGTGTGTGTGTGTGTATTTGTTTGTTTTTTTTGATTTTTTTAAAGTTTTCGCGGGTGCTTACATGTGTGCTGTCCAGCTTCCTTCGGGTATTATCCCAC